>BLKR01000019.1:150000-750000 GCA_011170035.1 Teleogryllus occipitalis | reverse complement strand
ATTGTGCATATTCTTTGTTCACACTGGAGAATGATATCGACTTAGCTCAAAATGAAATTTTTTTAGCCCTTGATTGAAGTTTTGGCATTTTAAGTCTTTGGAAAGGTTCAGATCCATAAAATTCGGCATATGATTCCTCCCAGTGTTGTTTGACCAAGTTCTCCAGTTCATTTTTGTTGTCAAATGGTGGGGTTTCGCTGAGGTTATTTCTAACGTTCCCATTACTAGAACAAGTGAAATCTGTTGGATTTTGATTTCCTTCCGTTCCCAATTGATGCAGTCCCAAGTCTTGTTTTATTTTTTCCTTAATTTTGTATATTTGCGTTTCTCGGAGTCGCTTGTTGACTAGTATAGAACGTTTTTGATCAACAATATTTTGGACTGTCTTTGAGGAAAGTTCTGGGTATTTGCCAATAACCATTTTGTACAATGGTTCTCTATAAGCTGTTAAGTCGGATTCCAGTTTAGTTATTTTGAGGTAGCAGTAAACAATGTATTCATTCATTTATTCAGTCCATTTCATTTTCTGCCTTAGTTTCCCAGCAAGAGTGATCAGTGGCTGAGTTTCCATTGAAACATCAACTGCTGGTTTTGCTGGAGATGGTAAGTGTTGGGTTCTCATTCGGTGGTAGGCTGTACATTCTTCGGGTTCCCCGGTATGTGCCCGCCCTGTCAGCATCCTGCCACCATCGGTTCGCATACTGTCACCTCCAGCAATGGCTCCAATGGTGCCCTGGCGCTCCCCAAGCAGCGGCTCTTTTCCGAGGCTTCTCAAGTTTCTTTTCTCCATCACATATGGGTGCGCCTTTTATACATATGGCCAGGTATTATGTGCCATTGCCCTGTGCGTCCCTTTTAACCAACATAGTCCGACTCCCACGTGGCTTGAGATGACGAGCGCTCAGACGTGGGGTTAGAAGACGTGGGGTAAGGAAGGAAAGGAAAAATAGGGTTTGGGAGCCTTTCCAGATGCAAAATGCCTAGGGTTTAGGTAGCGGAAGAAAGTGAGCTACTCGCTCCACCCCTTACTCCTGGTGGAAGGGAAGGGAGGAATATGAAAGGGAGGATGTCAAGGTTAGGACAGCGGTCAGCGCCTCTTTGTAGGTAGGGGAAACCGGGCTGATTGCGCAGTCCCTACCCTCCGGCTGGGCATTGCGGGCGATGGGGTCGCCACCACCCTACGCGTTATTATTGTTAAATTTGGAACTTGGCGAGACTCGTAATTTAGGAAAATTAACAATTAGAGTTTGAAGTTACGGTCGCCAGATGTTTAAATAACACAAATTAATCTTTCAAATAAAACCTTGCCTTAAAACAAATATAAGGCGAGGTGACCATGCGTTTACCTAATGAAGTATTTTCGGGGCTAACACAGAGAACCCCTAAGCCATCGAAATCGAGAAGATTGTCGTCACAATCGAAACCTTTCGAAATGACGCTCCAGATTCGGAAAGAAACAGGAACATAAATTTTAAAGGATCTCGGAAAGTGGAGATATAACAATCCAAATAACTTACAAGTGTTACATTTATTATAAACTGTGAGAGAATACAAAGTGAATTTTTCTTGCTGTACAGAAACAGAGATTGCTGCAAGAAAAACAATACAGAATTGCGAATACCAATACAAAGGTGACAGACGGAGGAATGCCGTCTCTTTACAAAAATGCTGTGAAAAACACAGGAACACTAAGAAAAGGCGTGTCCAACAATACGCCTGAACTTTATACAGAATTACTATATTCTGAACATCCTCAACAATGTCCACTTTAGGACGAGGAAGTCGAATACACAAATAGACGAAAATGACAAAGAAGCCGACCTCGGCTATCTTTCAATACAAAAAGAAGTGGTATACAGAACTATTACAAACCGAGCCATTCAAAAGTTAAAACCAAATTTAGTACGAGTGCGTTAATACAAAGTTGTATGGAAATGGATCTTTTACCAAACTTACACCTTGTTACCAAATTTACCAACGAAACAGGAATACTCTGGAACGAAGCAGAACGGCCTGGTAGCTGCCCGTTCTTGCTCCATTCAACAGGCCACGGCCGCACGACTGCCGAACTACATACGGCCTTACAACGCCCGCATGAGATCGAGCCAGTGCGTGCTAGCGGCCTGCCGTTGCCCAGCCGACTTGTCTGCCGGCTACGGGATCAGATTTGACGCAGCTATCTATAGACCACGGCCGAATGCCGTACGGGCCCAGCTGACGCCTTCCAACGAAGCTCAGAACTGCCGAATGCGACCAAATGCCGTCTTACTCACGACAGGAGTGAAAAACTGCAGCATTAACAATGACAATTAGCAATGCACAGCTCAAAAATGGCACACCATACAAATTTCTGGGGCCGACAAATGCCCAAACGCTGCCGAAAGCTGCAACGTGAGCTACAAAAACGAAAAAACAAAGTAAACCTGCACAACAACAAAGGCGAGGTCACACAACCATCAGGAAACAGCAAAAAATACCAAACATAAGATCCAATTCCATAACAATAAAACCATCATTGCCTAAATCAGGCTAAAAGCACTCATACACATACATAAAAACACAATATTACGACTCTGAAGGAGCCGGGCCTTTTAAAAACATAAGTAATGGCTCGTAACTATGAAAAAACATGCGCCAGGCACGCCATACAAGAGAGAACAACAGTGGCAAATGGCTAAAGACTAAAGGCTACATGACAAAAGGCAAAAGTCCGTGTGCGTGGGGAGCGCACGAGCTTTTATATGCCTCCCAGAAACGGAGGGGGGGGGGGTCGCCGAAGTGTCAGCGAGGCGTAGCGGGGAAATATCGATACACTCATAGAGCAGTACAAACTCCTTGCCTACGAAAGTTGTTTGCCCCTTAGAGAGAAGGCAAAATGCGATATATGCAAGCGAAACTCGAGCGAAGGGGCGATGCGATGGTGGAGCCCCCTGGCAGAGATGTCAGAACTAATGGCTGGTGGATATGAAATAATTTTTATTTTGTCATAAAAACCTTAATTTTGAGGCTACAAAGGCAAACAAGGTGTTTGTACAACGCTACGTTTACTCATACTCCAGATTTTGTTGGTAGAACCCGCTACAACCAATGGTTCTCTTGTAATAAATAAAAACCTGTTTTGAAATCAATAAAAAACTTTGCACATAGTACCAAGTTTTTCTCAGAGTTCAACCGAAAAATTATATGTTTATAACAAAATCTTAGGTTTTTGAAACCTTCTCATGGCCATGAGATCACAGTTTGAATTTTCCAATTTACCATTTTTGAGAAAATTGATGACAAAAAATTTACTCATATGTTACCACGCTTAACTTAATTACAGAATAAATTCTTACAAACTATGAGTACAAAATCTTCTCAGATGGACTTCTCAGATGAATGTTGGCTTCCAGATGTTGATGTAGCACAAGAATTCAGTAACTGTGATCACTTAAATTTTCAAATTTAACAATTCTTCTTCTTCTTCTTCTTCTTCTTCTTCTTCTTCTTCTTCGTTGTTGTTGTTGTTGTTATTGTGTTCGAGGTTGGGCAGTATACTTGTATTTGAAATACGCATTTTAAATACATTTTGTTTTTGACTAACTGTATTTTGAGTTTTTTGAACAGGTATTTTAGAGATGTATTTATATACATAAAATAGGTGTATTTAAAAAAGGAAATACTTCGAATACAGATGAAGGTAGCGAGGATAGTTTCTTTTTTTATTCTGCTAGTGAATAAACCTTATTGAAATAAAAATAAAAGCCCCTTTCAGCTCTTGAATTTAAGTTCTCTTCATTTTTAAATTATAAATCCAAATCATTAAAATGCTGGACAATTATATGAAAACAAGAAATGCGGGTATTCCTTTTAAGTAGTCCCGACAATGCCCTTTTTGCGTTCTTTATTTCTTTGAATGTATTTTTAGGCAACTTACCCAATTATCAATGTTCACCTGAGAAATGGCTTTTGCGAGGGTTTTATTATGCCCATAAATGTCTATTTTAGAGATAATTGCTTAATCGAGCGTTAAGAGCTATAAGTGTCTATATTGAATTTACCACATTTTTAATATTTTGTTCACTATATTTTGTTTTCTACAATCATTTTTGAGAAATCACTGGTGGGTATTTTTTTTATTAAACAAGTAACAACCATGTAAGATCTGCCAGGGCATTCCCCGATCGATGAGCTCTATACCCTCTGTGTTCTTTCCTGTAACGCCTCGAGCAGGGACACCGCTTAGAGACGTACGAGAATTTGACACCGTGCAGGTTATCTTATCTACTTCGCGGAAGACAGTCAGGACGCTCCAGAGAACAGGAAATTGCTCTCGTCTTTCCGATCTTCGCAATGATTAGTGAACTATCCGTTCCTTACTAAAAACTCTACCATCTTCAAAAATAGCGGTCCTTGCGACTTTAACTTTTAGAAGGTAGAATTACACAAGATTGACGGAATTTCCTTCGATAATTTTGTATCGGTTTTGAAGTTTGGTGCACCTACCTCCCCCGGTTCTCTAACTGGGCGAAGAAATGGCACATCCGGGTAACCCTGCAAAAGGTCAAGCCAAAATCTACACTCTCCAAAGGCCAAATAATCCCCCTCTCAAGTATCAAGGAGAAAATATATCTTGGCATCCAAACAACAAGCCAGTCAAATATCTTAGTGTACTTTTTGATAGGAGGCTCACTTGGAAATCAAATGTTCTTCACAGAATAACTCTGGCCACCCGTAGAACCCACCAAGTACATCCCACACTCAAAAAGTCATCACCCCTGCAAATTCATGTTGCTACTCACCTATAACAATCAATGATCCGTTCTATCTTTTCTTACTCTTCTATTTGGGCCTCAGTCAGCAAATCAAACATCCAAAAATGTATATTTTTCAAACTAAATTCCTCCGAACCATTACAAAAGCTCTCCGGTTTGTACCTAACTCCCAGTTACATAACGAACTTGTCTTTACTCCAATATCCGTCCATTTCTCCCTCCTATCCTCTCCCTTCTATCCTAAAATTCCTCAGATTCTCTCAGCTATACATTTCAAAATCGGAAAACAAAATCCTCAATACAATAGACTAAAGCGGAAAATACCGTGTCAGTTCTTCGACCCTCCCAGATTATCATGTTCCTGATGTGGCTTTGCATATTTAATGCACGTGTACCCGTCGAGGTGGGTTGGTCCACGTCCTGACTGGGGGAAACAGAGAAGGCTCTCAAGTATTCCTTTCCTTCACAAGTCACTTTTCTTCTCCCCATTGTACATTCTCATTCTTCTATACCATCCTGTCTCTTTTCTTCTCCTTCTATTTCACTGGCTCCCTCTGTATGCTGAACGCCCACCCATGTGTTTGCCGTGCATGGCGACCCGTGTCGGAGGGAATGTATGTCCTGGCGGTTGAGGGGCCTGTCTGTTTCCCAATTACTCTCCTCGTGCTCCTTTTTTCTTGGCATCCAGGGATACGTGCTCTTACGTATTTTGGGGAACATTCCTTGTAGGTCTCAATACACTTGCTTTGGCTACGGACACTTCTAGACGGGCGGTCGGGAGCTAACCCACTCCCGATCAACCGGCTTGGACTAGGTCTTGTACTGAACTCCAGGGTGAGTGGGGGGATCCACGGCGGTGCAGCGCTGTGGTTACCCCCCAGTATATCCCCGTGGCAACCCTGGCACTCCGATGGAGTGTCCCCTTGTTGGGCTCCGTGGTGGGTGGGGACCACGGGGATGAATCTGATATCCTCTTAATGAATAAAAAACATACCCCCCGCCCTCTTCCATAAGGAAGAGGAGATTTGTTGGTGAAACAGTTAATCTTGAGAGGTTTTTTTGTAATCAGTCAGACAGACCTACTAAGCCCCGCTTTCTCGTCATGTCAAGTAAAAGAGAAAATAAAACTATGAAGGGTGTCAGCCCAATCAAACGTGCCAGGGAAATTGAAAAGTTTGGTATATTTCAGTCGGTGGTCCGTCAGAGAAACGGCACAATCCTTTTTGAATGTCGCTCTGACGAACAGATCAGCAAGATCCTTGACCTCAAAGAAATAGCCGGCCTCCAGGTGCATGTGTCCGCCCACCCGACCTTAAACCTCAGCAAGGGTGTGGTAAATCACGAAGACTTCTCTACCGAATCGGAAGAAAATTTGGAAGGCTTCTTCGAGCCATATGGTGTGTCAGAGATTTACAGGATTCAGCGGAGAGTAAATGGGGTACTCACTCCTACCTCAACTCTAATACTGACTTGCGACCGTCCATCTCTACCAGAGAAGATATCGTGTAGCTTCTACAATCTCCGTGTCAGGCAGTATGTTCCAAACCCTCTGCGCTGCTTTAAATGCCAGATGTTTGGCCATACACAACCTCGTTGCATGAGCGCCGCAGTCTGCGTGCACTGTGGAAGGGAGGCTTGTATTGACTCTAACTGCTCCGCAGAGGCAAAGTGCGTTGCGGAAAACATCCATCAAATTCCATCACTGTTGTGGAAAACATCCATCAAATTCCAACCAGTGCCCCATTTTCTTAAGAGAAAGAGAGATCCAGAAGATCAGGGTCACTGAGAAAGTTGTCTTTCCGGTGGCACGACGCCGTTACCAGACGCGAAAACCTGTGGGCATGGCCCGAAGTTTCGCTGACACCGTGGGTCAACATAAAGTAAATTCTGAAACCCAAACGCCTAAAGCCTCCACTTTGCGCGATGCTGCCTGCCAGGTGTCCTTTGATGACATCGGCGGAGATGCATATCCCAAATCTCTTGTCCAGCCTGAAACAAAATCGGAAACAAAAACCATAAATAATTCAACAAACACTCAAACACATCCAGAGAAGCTGAGGCCGACAGGCCCTATTGCTAGATCTAGGTCGCCTGTCTCAAGGGACCGTGGTGTCCCAATACATGCGACCCTCTCCAGCAGTAGTCAAGATGACTCTGCTGGGAATGAGGAACTCTACATGAACCAACCCATTACTCTCCAACAAAGAAGGAAAAAGAAGAAAAAGAAACCCGATACATAACCCACCCTAGAACCAAAAACCTAAGAACTAGAAACTATGGCTCTCCTCTCATGGAACATAAATGGCTTTCGTACACGTTTGGACGAATAAAAGTTAATAATGTCTATACATAGACCCGTGGTTTCTGCCTGCAGGAAACACATCTCCGTTCTGAGCACTCCCTCTCTCTCTACGCGGCTTTTGTTGCTACAGGCAAGACGTAGACGATGGCCTCCGCGCCCATGGCGGAGTCGCCACTTTTATCACAGACTCTCTGGTATCGAAAGAAATAGACATACGAACCACTCTCCAGATATCTTGCGTTCGTGTAAATTTCCGAAATATTTCTGTTACCATTTGCAACGTTTATATCCCGCCTGGACAAGTCGTGTCACAAAAAGAACTGGAAGATATGCTCTTTCAGGTGCCTACACCTTTTCTTATTGTGAGGGACTTCAACGACCACAACCCTGCCTGGGGTGGCACAATGTCGTGCACGAGAGGCAGGTTACTTGAAAATATCATAGATAACCAAAACTTAATTCTCCTAAATTCTGGCGAAAGCACACACTTTTCCGTAGCTTCTAACACATTCTCGTCCACGGACCTAGCTCTCTGTAGTCCCTCCGTTTCTACAATCTTCGAGTGGACTGTCCTTGCCGACCTGCATGGCAGTGACCATTTTCCCATTCAGGTCAACCTCGATATTCCCGATCTGAACGTTGCTCGCCCTCCTCGGTGGCTAATCCACCGAGCTGAATGGGAAACATTCAAGAAAGAATTACGAATATCGGAAAACTCCCCAAACGACATCGATGCTATGGTTGCCGATTTTAATAACGCCATTCTTCATGCGGCCTCATTTGCCATCCCGAAGTCGTCGGGCCATGCACGACACCACCCTGTGCCATGGTGGAACGCTGATTGTGCCACCGCGGTCCGTGATCGGAAGAGGGCATTGGCAAAACTTAGTAGGTTCCCAACCTTCCTTAGACTCACATTCGACAAGAGCCTAACCTGGCGAAAACACACCCGTAAACTACAGGGCCGATGTGTACCACCTATGAATCTCCTTCGCACTCTTACTGGTAGCTCTTGGGGCGCAGACCGTATTTGTCTTCTGCGTTTGTATTGAACTCTCATCCGCCCTATCTTGGATTACGGATACATAGTGTATGGGTCAGCGTCTCCATCAACCCTCCGGCCATTAAATACCATACACAATGCTGGCATAAGTATTAGTACAGGCGCCTACCGCACGAGTCGCATCGAATGCCTCTTGGCCGAGGCTGGAGAACCATCCCTGAGCCGAAGGCGGGATATTCTGATTGCCTCGTATGGCGCGAAATTATCCAATGTTGATACTCCCTCGCGTCAAGCAGTCCTCCATCCAACCTACTTGACTTCATATGCGCTTAGACCATCATTAGCCCATCCCCTGGGGGGTCCGTCTCCGTATGCTCTTACAGAAGCTTCATATAAAACTACCCAACCCTGTGAAACCCCCCCGAAACCTTGTTTCCCCTTGGAAACTACACCGGCCGATAATAGATCTTAGACTGTCTAACCTTTCTAAATCCTTAACTCCCCCCAGTACATTCTTATCGGAATTTGAGGCGATAAAATCTACGTATCCTGGCCATTACTTTATTTACACCGATGGCTCCTCTCAAAACGGCAAAGTCGGATGTGTCTTCTACTGCAGTAGATCAACGCAAGGTTTTCGATCAGATTCTTCGTGCAGCGTCTATACCGCAGAGAAGTATGCGCTCTTGGAAGCACTTAAATTTGCTGGATCGATGTCACTAAAGAAAGTAGTGATCTGCAGTGATTCCAAAATCTCTCTTGAATCCATCTCCTCCTTCTCGTCTTGTGACCCACTGACAATGACCATCCAACAGCAAATCCACCATCTCTTGGTCCGCCACTATATTTTAGTCTTTTGTTCGGTCCCTGGACACGTGGGAATAAGAGGAAATGAAATAGCTGACCAGGCAGCAAAGTCTGCCTCGAAGAAAAGAGAATTAGACATCTTCACAGTCCCCACGGAAAACACTAAGCTCTTTATAAAACGCTCTATCCGCAGTGAATGGCAAACAGAGTGGCATAACTCAGATTTTAAGCTCACGAGAATCAAGGATTCCATAAAACCTTGGACTTCCTCATCTCGTGATGCTCGGCGAGAGGAGATCATTTTAACACGCCTCCGAATCGGTCACTGTCATTTTTCCCACGGTTGTCTCCTCCACGGGGACCCACCCCCAATATGCGAATACTGCAAAATAGATCTTACCGTGGAGCATGTTCTCTTACACTGTGTTAAGATAAGAGAGAGCCGTCGAAGGCATGGCCTTGCTAGCTCCCTTGCGGAGATTCTTAGTAATGACGAATCTTCTCTCTGCAAGCTTTTTGGCTTTTTGCGAGAGACTGGCTTGTACAGCCTTATCTGAGAGAAGATGATAATGCCAATAATTGGCTTTTAACCCGAGATTTTAAACAAAAAAACTATCTGGCAATTTTTTGCCAAACACTTATATTAGGATACATTCCTTCTCAGTTTTACTTTGCTTTCTATTTAAAGATTTTAATTTTTCTCTGTTAGCTTGGCACTGCAATATTATGCACTGGTCTTAAAATAATTTGACACGGGCGCAAATGACCTTAGCCGTTGAAGCGCCCTTAAACTCAACCAATCATTCAATCAATCAATCCACGCGTACTTAACGTATTCATGTCAATAATTTTTCCTAAACAATGCTAGTATAATTCAGTGTAATGTATCGTACTCGGATGTTGAGGGTCTTTGGACCAAGAAGAAATAAATGAAAAAAGTTTGTTGCATTCCAGATCAGTAATCGGAGGTGTGCTATCTACAAAATCTATTGAAGTTAGTACTTACGTGTACATTTCGCTTGCTCTTGCCCTTCGTAGGGACATTTTTTGGATGGTTTGCCGGCGTCAATGCTGGAGGGGAGAGGCCTCGGGGCGGGTAAGGGGCCTCGGGGGGGTCGGTAAAGGCAGGAGGGGGTTGAGGAGGAGGAGGAAAGTATGGGTTGATTGTTAGATTTCATTTCTCTGGTGTCAGCGCCGTTCGTACAGCACTTGCAGCCGGCCCCTGGAGGAAGGCAACAGCTCCTAACAGGCGCTTTTTCTTATTCTGGGCAGTGTCAGGAACTATTTTATGAACATCTGCTGCCGCATGTCTATCACGAAAATTGTGGAATCTGAAGTGCGCCCTCCACGCTTTTACAAACATTAAAGGGAGTGCAACGGGTGGGCGCACTCCACCGAGACCGCCTTGGGGCTGGGGGCGGGGATAGATTCCCGTTCGCCCTTGCACACTCAGTGGTGTGCATCACGTTGCAGGATCGGGGGCAACAATAATTGGCATTACCAGCAGTACCGCACGTGCTCTGCCAGACCGAGCACCTGCCGTACTTGCGCAACAATGGTGCGACGGCGTCGGTATCATGTTTCTGCTGTTGTGATCTTGTCACATAAAGGGCATACTGTGACAGGCAGAGCAGGAACCGGCTTTACTAGTGTGGGCCGATCTGGACATGATCTGTTTATGTCAGGCTGAATCAGGTGGCCTCGGCAGTCGAGTTTCTTTATCAACTTGGTGGGCACCTTCACTTCCCGGTGAGCCGCGGGAACCGGCACATCGCTGTGTGCCTCTGCTTCTGCGGATATATCCCGCATCCAGTGCAGTACACGCGGGTGTCTATATGCGGCTGCCGACTCCGTGTGTTCTACCATCTTGTTCGCCCGCTTCGCCGGGACAGGGTTCGTGCTGATCAAGCCCGAACCCATCGCGCAAAACGGGAAAAAGACTGTTTTTGGAGGGGGGAGAAAACTGTAATTCCATCTTTATCTCCTGCTTGTTGCGTAGGATATATTACCGTAACATTATGCATGGGGAAGATAACTACCTCGTTGAGTCGGGCAAGGGAGGGAGGCGTTCCTGCAGGGTGTATTCGCGCTTGCCCCCCCCCCTGAATATGCTTGTGCAGGTGGGTTCATCAATCCTCGCGCCAGGTGGGCCAACGTCAGGGTCAGACGTGGTATTGAGAACCTCCCATGATGCTATGTGATGTAGGACGTTAAGGGAGCTTGCATCTACGTCGGGGAGCGGAGATGAGGACGGGATCGCCATCAACGCCCACGCTTGGATCGGGCCACTCGGCGACCAGTTTTCGCAAGCTACGCGATCTGGACTCGTGTTCGCTGCATAAGGCGACGAGTTGCCATGGTCTTCTCGCTCGACCTGTCTGCCTGTGAGGGGTCGCTTCGGAGCTACTCCAAGAATTTCGCAGGCGCGTCACTTGGGGCGCTGAGGATGCCTTCGGTTCAGCCTTCGCCGCCATGTTGCAGTATCAGCGCCAGCATTGCTGTCTGCGCTATACTGCGGTTCTTACAGAGCTGCCTCTTCAATTCCACTCAAGGCCCGTCACCACGATGGCATTATTGCACGTTTTTTCGCGTCTCTTTCGGTCGTGCCGCGAGAGTCGCTTCATCTGCAGCACTAGTTGATACGGTCGCGAGCATGCGACACGTAGTGCCACGACATAGAAAGACTCGAAAAACCGTCGCATAATGCCACCGTGCATAACAGATTTTTATCGCCTAACATTATTAGGAGATATGGCTTATAACACTTTTTAACGGGGTATCAGTTGAACTAGTTCCAAGTGATATTACATTGTTGTAGTTCAGGGGATTCAAGTCGCTGTCAGTTCAAAATTAAGATCATACAAAGCCTATTGTATATCATCTTTTCAGTATCTTGTATATTTTACAATTTCTAGTGAGTTACTTACAGATCGCGAACATTCATTGTTGCAAGCCCAGCGGGCGCTGGCCATGCTGTCTGTAGTTCAAAGCATGTGCAGGAGCTGGAGACGAATGTTCACTAATATTCCAGCAATGCACGCATAACATTGCACAGGGCACATATCACTACAATCCCGGTTACGTGCGTGATACACCAAATAACATCACATCGCCTTGTGACATTGAAGGCACAAAACATAATAATAATAATAATAATAATAATAATAATAATAATAATAATAATAATAATAATAATAATAATAATAATAATAATAATAATAATACGAGAAAGCGCACAATGTGCATAGTTGTTTTCTCTTTCACAAAGATAATATAGAGAAAGTGAAAATTAAACTTTCTCATGCTTACGCAGGGGGCAATTTCAAATACTGCTACCATGCGCGAAACGGGTATCTATTACTCTCTGGTGCAAAACTCAGTCAGTGACATGTTTCCGCTTTCACATATCATCATGTAATAGCTGTCACAGCACTTGTTGCACATTTTGCATTTATACTGAAAATCTGGCACGTGATATTTCCTGTTACTGCAGAGTCTGTGATGAAAACCATGTACAGCGAATTGCGTCACCAGACGTCCACGTTCAGAGTTGGTTCGGGTGTTGTCATTGCGTCTGTTGAGCAGAATTCTTTCCATATTAATTTCTTTTTTCTGCCGATTTCTTGCATCGCTTCTCAGCATTAGTGAACATTAAGAGCAGCTGCAGTAGCAATTCTTCCGTATAGAATGGCTCTTTGGTGAGTTCGTATACCAGTCATGAAGGTGTATATTTCGATAGACACATTACCTGCTTGAGGTAGGTCAATTTTACTTTTTCGATTGTCAGGAGATTTTTCTTCGACAGGTTTGCCCATATGAGGTCGAGCCCATATCCAACTACTCCAGTAATCTTTGTCCGTAACCGGTGCAGCGCTGTGTCTAAAGATAGTTTGTTTAGGTGCCTGATGTCATTCATAGCGATGATGGTTGCCGTAATCTTGTCCTGTATATGTCTGGTAAAGGCTGTGCCTTGTGTCTGGAAGGATACCCAGGTATTTGAAGTGATTCACTATTTGCAGTTTCTTGTTGTTGTTGTTGTTAATAATAATAATAATAATAATAATAATAATAATAATAATAATAATAATAATAATAATAATAATAATAATATAATGTTGGTGCGAGACGACCTCCTATCCTAAATACCAACATCACAGTCTTGTTCTCATTAAGTAAAAGGTCATTCTCTTTTGCCCATGCTGAGAAACGATTGCATGCTAGTTGTAGCTGGTTTTGCGATATCGATACTAATACCATGTCATCCGCATATGCGTACATTTTTACTTCTGTAGTCGCAATCGCTAGTACTACATCCATTGTAGCAATGTTAAAAAGTAAGGAATTTGTGGGGTCCCTTTGCAATACCCCGTCCATTTGCTGTATTGGACTTGACCTCTCTATCTGGTTATTTGGACAGAGTTGCAGGTGAGGATGTTATTTATGAGTCTTGTTAGGTGGTGTTCCATTCCTACGAGGTTTCCCAGCTTGCTTGACAAATTTTGCCTGTTAATCATGACGAATGATTTGCTGTAGTCGATGAAAACTGCAAACAGTTTTCTTTGATGAAGTCTGAGGACTTCTTCTATGTCATATTGTAGGCATTTCACTGCGTGTATTGTAGATCGTCCTCTCCGGAAGCCAAATTGTTCCTCCGATATTCTGTAGAACATTAGAATAACGGAGCGACTGTACACGTCTGTACATACCTTACACGACACCTTACAATTACACTTTATTCGGTTGCGGCATGCCCTCAGAAGCTCAAAAACACACGTGTTCTGAACTTCTTACACATTTATTACTGTATAGTGACCTTGCCACCCACAAGCGATCATGTGATGCCCTCACCAGCCCTGAAAGTCACGTCTTCTCAACCCTTCTATATTCTTATTGTTCAAATTTTGTCACTGAAGGCTACTACTAGTGTTGTTATACTATAATTCATTTTTCTCACGGAATCGATTCTTCTTATTCACTGGACAAGTTGTTAAACACGAACGCCCGTACTCTCCCTACACGTTACAACATCCAAACATGTCAAAATTCGCACAAGACTAATTATAGCTTGTTGGTATGAAAATTGAACTTTCCCACGTAGTTCACAAATAGTTCATTAATAGTTCCTTTTATCAAACGTATTAAGAACATCTTTGTAATATATTTTCAATTTTGTAATTATAACAAATACAGGAAAAGGACTGAAATGAACAATGTACACATTTAACTCCCTCATGTGATATTGTAAAGAATTTTGCATAATAATAATAATAATAATAATAATAATAATAATAATAATAATAATAATAAAAGTTATATTTAGAAGCAGAGAGCTAAAGCTTTTGCAGAAATATCTTTCTATAGTTCACTTACATCTTGAATAAACATCTTGAATAAACATTGAGCAAATAATATTTATACAACACAACGGCCTATAGCATCTTCTCTCTGTCAGTTCCTCTCTGTATTCCAGGATATAAATTAAATGAAAAACTAAATATTTTTTTCTCAACCATAATATACAATATGAATTGTGTTACTGCTTATTAGTGCAGTGATCTCTATACAATTTCTTATGCATTCCTCATGTCTTTTGACAAAATTTTCTTTATTTTATTCAAAGACTTAACAATACTACAAGCAATTTTTGAAGTGTTGAGTCAGCATCCTAGAAGCTGAGGAACTGTTGCAAATGATATTTATAATTTTGTTGAAAGAGAAGGTTATTAGTTTCATATCGACATCATAGTAACAGCCATGTATTAAGTCTACAATAATCTTTACCGACATAACGAAATGCTTTTCTTTAACATTTCGAATGTTGGTCTATATATATCTGAGGCCTAAGGACGGGAATATATTTTCAGAAAACGCCGAAGTCTATAACTATAATACTCGACATAGTAATCATATTCATCAGGTGACAGTATCAACAGCTCATTACAAAAATAATCACATACAATACATGTACATTATTTTACAACACTTTACCAGATGATATTAAAAGATTAAATTCGATAGAAAATTTTAGATCCCAAGTGAAATCGTTTCTGCTGCATAACTGTTTCTATACAATTAGACAATATAGTGAGCACACGTAAGGAAAGATTTTAAGTGATATTTAATGTTATTTACCATTTGGACTGTATAATTCTAAACAACCTGTAACAAGTATTGTACCGCAGCCTCTGGGTCAATGACCCCCATCTCTATCAGTTTTTTCGTCCAGTTTCACTGATCCTTTGAGGAAATGCAGATATGACCCCTTCTTATGCTTCTGGACATAAATGTAACTTCATTATCTGTGCACGTCTTCTAGAATTCAGTGGGAAATGTAGTTATTCAAATTTATTTATTTTTATTTATTTATTTATTTACGTCAAAAAACAGTTAAAAACTGCGTATGACGGGCTATGGGGAAAAGTGAATTGTGTGCACATTTTCAAAATTCTGTGATCCCTACACTAAATCATATACTACTTAAGTTTTGAATTTTGAAAGGGAGAAAAAAAAAAAAAAAACTCCCATGTAATAAAATCGATTTTCAAGGATAAATAAGCAATAAATTTTGAAAGGGAGAAAAAAAACAAAAAAACTCCCATGTAATAAAATCGATTTTCAAGGATAAATAAGCAATAAATTTTGAATTTTGAAAGGGAGAAAAAAAACAAAAAAACTCCCATGTAATAAAATCTATTTTCAAGGATAAATAAGCAATAAATTTTGGCTCTTATTACTTCCTGCCGCGACAACGTGGAAACGATAATTTGAATAATTGTATTTCCCACTGAATTCTAGAAGACGTGCACAGAAAATGAAGTTACATTTATGTCCAGAAGCAAAACAAGGGCCATCTCAGCATTTGCTCAATGGATCAGGGAAACTGGACGAAAAACCTGATCGAGATGGGGGTCATTGACCGGAAGCTGTAGTACAATAGTTGTTACAGGTTGTTTATACTCATTTATACAGTCCAAATGGTAAATAATGCATTATGTATCATTGTTAAAATTAATGTTACTTTTCTTGTGATGCTCAGTATAGTCTCTAATTGTATAGAAACAGTTATGCAGCAGAAACGATTTCACTTGGGATTTAAACTTTTCTATCGAATTTAATCGTTTAATGTCGTCTGGCAAAGTGTTGTAAAATAATGTACATGTATTGTATGTGAATTTTTTGTAATGAGCTGTTGATACTGTCACCTGATGAATATGATTTCTACGTCGAGTGTTATAGTAATAGACATCGGCATTTTCTGAAAATATATTCCCGCCCTTAAGCAAGTCATTTTTTACAAAAACCACTGATTCGTAAATAAACAGACACGGTAATGGTAGAATTCCTAGATTAATGAAGAGAGGCTTACATGAATCACGTGGGTGGGATTTGGTTATTATTCGTACAATTCGTTTTTGTAATCTAAAAGTCTGGGAGCTATAAGATGTATTTCCCCAGAATATTATGCCATATCTCAGGCGGGAATGAACATTCGCGAAGTATACACAACGAGCAGTATGAAGGCTGACTGAATTTGCAAGAATTCTGAACGCGTAGCATAATGAACTTAATTTTGTGTTCAATTCATTTAAATGGACGTTCCATTTAAGGTTTGACTGAATTGAGAGACCTAAAAATTTTGTTGCCTTAACATCAGTCAATGGTACACTGTTCATTTTCAATGGAGCACAGAATTGTTTATTTGAAATGGAAAACTGCATTAAAACCGTTTTCTTTTCGTTTACTATTAATTTGTTATTTCGGAACCAATTTGAAACATCTGATATTGTACTATTTACGGTTTCTTTATTGCAAAGGATGTTCGTATCATCCGCAAAGAGAACCGTTCTTCCGTTTCGAATCGTCGAGGGCATATCGTTTACGTAAAGTAGGAACAGAATAGGGCCTAAAATCGATCCTTGAGGAACTCCACATGCAACGGGCAAAGAGTCGGAAAGGTGCGTACGTAATGTTCCATCATTCCAGTAAGGTATTTCAACTTTCTGAGATCGTTGTTTAAGGTACGAACATAACCAATCTAGAGCAATACCACGGATTCCATATGAAGGTAATTTTGAAAGTAAAATGTCATGATCAATGATGTCAAAAGCTTTTGAGAGATCTAAAAATAATCCAATAGGTGCCTCGTTTTGATCCAATGAAGAGGCGACATCTTTAAGAAAAGAAAATATAGCTGTTTCCGTTGATTTTGATTTTCTAAATCCATGTTGGCAATCTGAAAGCGTCGTGTTTAGTGAGAAAGGTTTCCATTCGTACGTAAAAAAGTCTCTCTAATATTTTTGAAAAAACTGATAGAAGAGAGATGGGCCGATAATTTTGAATTTCATTTTTGTTGCCTTTTTTGAAGAGCGGCTTAATTTTAGCTGTTTTGAAAATATCTGGAAACGTTCCAGTGCATAAAGATGCATTAAATATGTGAGTTAACGGGTGTATAATGGCATACGCACAAGTCTTTAACAAAGAATCTGGGAATTCATCTAAACCGGACGAATATTTATTTTTTAGTTTACCGTATATTTATTTTTAGTAGTTATAGTAAGAATATTTTTTAGTTTACAAATTCATCGTTCCGCTTTTGTTGCTGCGGCAGGAAATATTATTCCTTCACGAAGGACATGAGAAAGAAGAACCCAAATTTAGAGCTGATTTACCCTTGAAAATAGATTTTATTACATCGGAGCGAATATTGTTAACAACCTTTGCAAAAACGCTCATTTCTTTTTGTATTAAAAATTCAAGTAGTATATGGCTTAGGGTAGGGATCACAGAATTTTGAAAACGTGCACAGAGTTCACATCTCCCCGTGACACATCACCCACAGTTTTTGACGTAAAAATAAATAAATAAAATAATTCTGTCCAGAATAAATTCAGGAGTAGCTGTGCATGCAATTTAGTGTTATTAGGATTCCAAAAATTGAGTAAACGGACATTTTCGTTCGATGGAACAAGCTGTTTAGCTTTAGTCAAATCAGCGCCCCACAGCACAAGTGGAACTGTAGTTTCCCCACTTCGTCTGCATTATTCTTCGTTTCTCTTCTCAGTTGAAATAGAATATTATTTCATGTTGAGTTTTCTTTGCTTTCCTCAAAATCATGCATGAAAATTGTATATATAGAGAAAGGGAGACTACCTAGAAAGGGGAGAGGTTGCTGTAGCGAACTGAAGAGGTGCTTTCTCTGCACAAAGAAAAGCTTACGACGCGCCGGGCCGTGCGCTGACCGGTGAACTGGAGGGGGGTAGAGGATGCCACCGATTAAGGGAGGAAGCGGAGTTTGACTGCAATTGAAATGATTTACATTGCATAGACTATACTTGTTTTTTAAACGTGGCATCTGAGGGTATTATCTTCAAGATGGAATGAGGTACGACTTTTTGCGTCTTTCTTGGTCCTGCCGCAAGATGTCACATGATCGCGACCAAGTCAAGCAGTGCTGCAGATCAAGAGACTCTAGCGGCAATACCGAGAAAGACGCAAACAGTCGTGACATATTCCATCTTGATTATACCCTCAGATGCCACGTTAGAAAACCCAAGTATATTCATTGAATATTAAAACAAAGGTTAGAAACCAAATTGCTGAGTGAATTGTTGCAAATGTTGAGGTAGTTGTTTCAAACGTCTTGTAAATGAAATCAACCAACGTCGATGAAGGCGTTATTCACTACGCGACTCGTATTCTGTTGAATTGTCACTGTTCAGTTCTTACACTACCTTCGTAGGTCACTGCACGAAGGGTAACATTTGTAAGGCGATGTGAGGCGGTGTGACTTCGGCGTTGCACAGCCGGGTCAATGTTGAAATGCACGCTCCCACAGGGTCCACCGATGACAGTGCGCGAATGCACCGCCGTTTTTGGGACCGCAGAAAGAGACACGTGCACACAAACAGCAGTACATACACGCCAGCGGGTCACGTGGCTAGCTTTGGGCGCCAGGGAACCTACTGCCGCACAACACGTGCCGATATAGAATCCGTATACGAAATTATCACTCGAATTACATAAATGCACTGCGGACTCCCGATCGAGGAGCAGCAGTTCCTCAGCGAGGCTGATAGAATAATTATAAAAACTGAAAGTCCGTCTGCGTCAGAATTAGCAGACTTGCGGAAGGCAGTATGGTTACTCGTAGAGAAACGCAAAGAATACTGAATGAAGGTTTGCAACCCTGCCGAAGACAGTGGTGTCACGTCGTCCAGCACTATCGAGAAGAAGGCGCCGGGTCGGGGGTGTCGCTTACTTGCACCTTGCGGAGATTTTGTCGTCGAGGCTGTTTCGGGGGAGGAAGAGCCTTTTGGAGGGTTGGAGGCTACATGGCAAGGCCTTCTAGTGAGCGCGCTGGCGCCCCCCGGCGGTGGAGGCTGCCGGTGATGGGGGTGCCAGGCGCACGTGAAGCACGAAGTATACACTATACAGGCATGCAGTGCCTGTATACATCGTGACGTGAAGGGTGCGGCCAGCCTCTGAAGCGGAAGTGACGACACGGCGGCGAGGGCTTTGTGGCGCGTTCGGAACATATATGACCATCCGTTCTCAATCTATTAACATAAAATGACAATGTGCCGAAAATGGCATGTTGAGTGTTCTCAGCAAGTTTAGTGGCATTATTTATCCAATAAATTTGAAATCATATATACCAGCTTCACATATTAAAATAACTTATGGCAGCACATGAAAATGTGCTTAAAAGTGGCACATCGACAACAATATTACGTGTAACCCAACTGTGGCAAACCCCCAATCAGAAGCTAGGTTGGCGTTACGCTCCGCCGCTCCCCTAGTGAAGGGGCGCAGCCTCTCCTCTTCCCCTTAACCGGGCTACGGGGGGTTAAAAACCCGAGCCTTGCAGCGGAGCGCCCTTCAGGCGCTCATGCGAGCCATCACCGGCTGCGACCCAGCTGAGTGGCCAGCCGTTATCCTCAAGGTGATAGTGCAGCACCCTCTCCACAGTGAAGAGGGTGCTGGATAGTGATACAACCAGTGGCGAAGCGTGAGGTTAATTTTCGGACAAGCTGAGTCACAAATATACTGTAAACACATATACTACTTAATTTGTGAAATATCGAATATTTCGAAGATGGAATCAGAAGACTAAAATTTTAATAAAATAATAATAAAAATAATAATAATAATTATTATTATTATTCAATCATGCAACAATACTCAAATCAAGAATAAGCCTACTGCAGAATTGAAAAAAGAATTGTAAATGGAACTGTTTACTTATAATTGATATATACTCCTTGTTTTCAAAAGTACGCAACTATCTAAATTGTTTTATTTTTAAATCAATTCTAAATGTCTGGTTTTCTTCATAAAAATGCCTCTCTTTCTTTTAACATAGCATCTTGCGAACACTTACAAGAAAGTTTCTTTTCTATTAAAATACTAGCCAAGTTGGAGAGTATGTTATTTGATTTAGAATTACGTAAATATGTTTTATTTTCAGACAGCTCATTGTCAATGAGATACAGCGACATGCAGTTGCAGGCCAACGACATTTCACTAGTATCCTACACACGAATATGCTGTACAATCAACCTACGAAATGAAATCATACTCATCAGATCCTGTTTGATCTTTCCACAATACAATACTATTGGGGAATTCACACTCTCGCCGCGATACCAACCCATAAATACTTAAAATTAACGTTTTTTAAAAGATCGTGTTTAATTAACACAAAGCTAAATATTGTCGGAGAAAAAAGTGAACATTGTCAATATTATACTTAATGAATTAGCGACATAGGAATTCTAATAACGAAATTTGGAATAAATTAATGTTTTACTCGTGATGTTGCTGACACATGAAGTTGCTCAATGACATCTAGCGGTCATTTCCGGAAGTTTCACGCAAGCTTGTGGTGAAGAGAGCGCCTGCCGGCAAGAGTTTAAATTACTTATAGACTTGTAAGGCCGGCCTAAACGTCTGCCTAAACACAGAGCCAGCCTACTCAATGCGCATGCGCGCTCACTTCCCCGCGCCCTGTCCCTGGCCTACAGCTATCTTCCGGCGTTCCGGTGGACGAGATTCTGCCTCACCCGTAGCACCGGGCGGCGCGGCGGCGGAGACACATCATATTGAATATGCATAAAAATGAAAAATTAACTTGGTGCGTGTACGTACCGTATTAAATGGCTAAAATGCGACATAATAAATTTACAATTTTATTTTTGTTTAGTGAAGAGATATTTTTCGCCTCCTTCAAGATTCTTAGGGATAGCTCTAGGGATACTCTGCCTACCCTGACGCTTCGCCACTGGACACAACTACTTGTGCACTCACACGAGGTGACGGCGGCCGCTGCGGCGGGAGCGACGGAGAAGGCACGCTCTCCCTCGTCCGCACCACGTACCTCCCCCGCACCTTAAATAATGGCTAGTTCTCTTTCTTTTTACAGGAATAGCTGCACCGTTGTATTTTGGAACTGCAACGGCATCAGCTCGCGAGCGAAGCAGTCAGAACTTTACAGTTTTCTCGCTCGGCAGAATATTTCAGTAATGATGCTGGGTGAAACATGGCTGAGCCCGCATCTTTCTTTTTCCATTCCAGGCTGTATTTGCTACGGGAATGACAGAGCAGCAAACACAACGAATCCCAACATCGGAGGCGGAACTGCAATACTAATAAGACGCAACATAAATCATTATGTTTCAGTTTTACCACAGCTGCAGCACGCTGAGGCCACTGCTGTTGTCGTGCAGATGGAGCGCGGGCCGCTGCGCCTTGTCTCTCCCTACGCTCGTCCCGACCTGTCCGCGGAAACGTGCGCCCTACTAGCTACAGATATTGCAGAACTAGTAGAGGCAAACACAACTCCAACAATTGTGGCTGGCGATTTTAATGCCAAACACACGGCCTGGAGTTCCCGCATCACCTGCCCTCGCGGCCGTAAGCTGAAAGCAACTGCTGATGCGAACGGCTGCGAAATTTTTGCTCATACTACACCAACCTTCCATCCTTATACGACAAATGGCAAGCCCGATATTTTAGATATTGCGCTTTGACATAAACTCCACTACCCTCCCATATTGTTCACAGTTTACGAACTTTCCTCAGGCCATTTCCCAGTGCTGGCGGAGATGAGGCGAGGCGGCGCGACTCTGTCTTCTGCACATACGATGCAGAAGCGGCGCACAAATTGGCAACAATTTCAGATGGAGCTGCACCAGCGTATCCAGGACACGTCTGCTCTTTCAGATCCGCAGCAGATTGAAGCTGGAGCAACAAAATTCACCGAAGCTGTGACTGACAGCCTCAACGCAGCAGCTGAGAAGCAACGTTCCTATAAGAAGGATCAGCCACTAACCCCATTTCTTATAAATCGTATTTCTAGAAAAAACGGAGCGCGCAGAGGGTGGCAGAGCACGCGGTACCCCGCTGACAAGCGAGAGCTGAAACGATTGAAGCGTAAAGTGGAAATCGAGTAAGCTGAATTTCGCAATCAGAAGTGGGATAAATTTCTTTCAGGCCTCAAAGCTGAGGACAATTCATTATGGAAAATCACACGTATGCTTTCCAGGAAACCTGTTACAGTACCGCCGCTTCAAACCAGCCCAGGAGAATTCGCAGAGTCAAATGAGGCGAAAGCGGAACTTCTAGAAAATGTTTTAGAATCTCAGTTCCAGCCGGTCGAGGAGGCGCCGCCAATACCGCACGTTGTCGAAGTGCAACAAACTGTGATGGCAGCACTGCACGCGCCCGCCGACAAGCCGAGTTTCACTGATGAAACAGAAGTAAAAGCGGCCATTGCGGAGTTGAAAGCTAAAAAAGCTCCCGGCCCAAACGGCATCTCTAACGACGTCCTGAAGAAGCTGCCGCAGCAAGCCATAGTGTTTTTGGTCGCTCTTTTTAATTCAATAATTATGTTTCAGCACTTTCAGAGTCAGTGGAAACATGAACATATTATAAATTTACACAAACAGGGAAAGAACCCGAAACTGTCAGAGTCGTACAGGCGTATTAGCCTACTTAATACACTCGGAAAATTGTGTGAAAAACTAATTTTAAAAAGGATTCTTAAATTTGTTTCAGAAAATTCATGAATGAATAAGGAGCAATTTGGCTTTCGCGCAGGCCACAGCACGACGCATCAGCTTGTGCGAATTACAGACCGCGTCAGATGCAACATCAACGAGAGCAAATTTACAGGTGGAGTGTTCCTCGACGTTGCCAGCGCATTTGACAAGGTTTGGCACGTCGGTCTCCTTTACAAACTCCATACGTTGAATCTTCCGACCTACCTTGTGCACCTGATTCACTCTTTCCAAGCAAACAGAACGTTTCAAGTAACGCTTCTGAATGCTAAATCTACCCACCGCGCCATACGGGCCGGAGTGCCGCAAGGGAGCGTGTTAGCTCCTACGCTCTTCAGTCTCTATGTACGTGATATTCCCTCACCCACAAACGGAACTCGCCTTGTACGCCGACGATACGGCTGTAATAGCCACGTCGAAAAGTATCGAGCTTCTTCTGAAGTATTTGGATCAACTTTTTTTACAGATCCAGGAGTGGCTGAAGCTGTGGCGGGTCAAAGTCAATGTGACTAAGAGCACAACTGTGCTCTTCACACGGAGACAGTGATTCACGCAGCCGAGGTCGCTCGCGCTATGCGTAGACGTAATTAACTGGGTCAAAAGTGTTAAATATTTAGGAGTGACATTAGATAAATCACTCACTTTTAACCTGCACATTGAAAACGTGCGGAAGAAAGCGCGGCAGACCAGAGGCCGATTGCAATGCTTATTTCACAAGCAAAGCAAACTGTCAACGGCAAACTGCCTCACGCTTTATAAAGCAATTATTAGGCCGCAAATGGACTACGCATGTCCCAGTTGGGCTATTGCAGCAGACACTTATTTAAATAAACTGCAGGTAGTTCAAAATGAATGTCTAAGGGCCGCCCTCTGCGCCCCCAGGTACACTCTTATAAGAGATTTGCATCGCCATATTTCAATGCCACTGCTTAAAGATCACCTTAAAAGAATTACTGCTAATTTTTTGAAAAAGCAGCTTACTCGGAAAACATTCTCATTTCTGAGGTCGCTTCATACGAACCCGATAAACGGGCGAAGTATAAGCGACCTAAGCAGTTCCTGGAGTAAGAGAAATCTGAAACAGCGAAATGAGACCTGAAACATAAGCTTTGAATCACTGCACACGCAATGCGCGCGCCAGCTGGCTAATATCTTTTTGATCTTTTTTCTTTTTCATGTTGCAGGATTGGCCATAGATGCCCGTAAGGGTAGGAATGGTCGCACCGCAGTGGCGTAAACGTACATTGCACTTCGTGCGTTCACAAAACTGCACAAGTTAGCTCTCGTGAGCGCCCTCTTCTCGACATGGCCTACATGATGCTCGCGACGTGCCACAGTCCGTGGCATAACCGGCACCTGAGTGGAAGAGCGAACGAGGACGGGATCCTGTCCTGGGAGGAGCTCTACGTGGAAGCAGCGTAGGCGCCGGAGAGACCTTCGGTGGTCTGTCCCGCAGCAAGCCACTTCGCTGCCACCGGTGAGCAAGATATCGTCGCACCGGGTGATAGTGGCTGCCATTGCCGGCCGTCGACCTGCGCGGTCGGCGTCATCGTCATCAACCAGGCAAGAACCCGTCAACCGTACAGCAAGAACGCCGTCCCACACAAATTCTTATTTGTTAATTTTGTTTTCATTAACTTTTACTGTATTTGTTGGTGCAAAAGTAAAGCGACTGAAAAAAATTTTTGCGTGAACATCGAACTTAGGATCCTGCAAATACAACACCAACAAACACTGATTAATTTTAATTGCAAACAGGGGTATTCAATGATTATTCACAGTTGTTTAACCAGGACTTCACAACCCATTTGTTAGGGAGGAAGATTTGCAGGAAGACCTGCTTTACTGGTGCACATTTGATACATCATTTTGACACTTCAGACAAATTATAATATAAAATTTTTTTTTGTAAATCAAGTTTAAATGCAGAATTGCCAGATGAAAGAAAAACTGTTGAAAGCAAGAGAATGTTTTTGCTTCCTGGTCAATATTCTACGAGAAAATAAATTCCACGAAGCCATGTAAATAGGCTTGGAGAGCTAATGAAGCTATGATTTCCATGTTTGAATGAAATTCAATAATAAATGTGTTAATAACAAGTGCTGTATAAAATATTTTTTTAAAATTCTTTTGATACAAACCATAGCATCCATAATTTTTATAGGACCATTATTTCCAGTAACATATTTCAGCATCTAAAGCACAAATCCCTTCTTTAACACACAAATAAAACAAATTTGAAATAACTACTTAGCAATTTAAGGGCTTGGGGGCAGTAAGACGATACCAGCCACTGAGTAGCCATACCAGCTTTAGCCAGAAAAAGCTACCAATCACAGCTATTCGAAAATGTCAATATCCAAATTTTGGTGAATGTGTTGTTAATAATCTTGTTTATACGGATGTAATATATATATATATATATATATATATATATATATATATATATATATATATATATATATATATATAACGCCCCCACTTCTGGGAACGCCTTGATAGAATGCTCTTTCGAGCTTAAATATCTCGGGGGGCAGGATCTTTGGGGTATGAGAAAGTAGCACACCCAGACACAAAATTAGATAAAACAATGATATATATTCTGAAATATGGCACAAGAGACTCTGTACACTTGACACTCAAGTTGAAAATCAAATCAAAGAATTTACAATACACAAAAAAAAAATCTTACTTAATGATTTTCTCGTTATGTTGAGTCTAAATACCTCCTAACACCCGTGCACGGATTTTTGCTAGGTTATTAAATTAAGTGAAATTGAGCTTTCCCACACTCCTGGGATTGATTACCATTACACGTTATTTAGGATCTTATCGCTATTTTTACATTGATAATTTTCCTCGTTAATAACTTTACACACAATAAATGAGGAACTCTAATCAAATATTTGCACAATTTTTAGATCGAATGCAATTGAATTGAACTTTCCCACACTCCTGGGATTAATTACCATTACACGTTATTTAAGATCTTATCGCTATTTTTACATTGATAATTTTCCTCGTTAATAATGTTACACACAATAAAATGAGGAACTCTAATCAGCTATTTACACAATTTCTAAATTGAATTCAATTGAATGCATTACCGCCGTACAAGGTTAATTTACGTCGCCGTGACTCAAATCTAAGGTGATCTTGCAAGTTTAATGTTCTTATTCTTCGCTATCACTCCCGTCCAAATTCCGGTCTCCCCACTCTGGTATTATTCAGATACGGATTACCTTTGCAGCTGCCCAAGGCCCCGGGTTACGCACCGCCGTCGTGTCGTCGAGGTCGCTGCTCAGCTCCAGCCGCGCCGCCGCTCGCGTTTCCCAATGTCCTAGGAAGCCGTCTCCGTAGTCCGCTACCAAATTTCCGAACCAGTCTTCTATAGCTCTCGCCGCCAGATCCAGACACGCGCACGCGTATTTCACAGTCTCTCGCGTGTGTTAATCCACGTGTCGCTCCCACCAGCGCGTTGACTATCTAACACGGTTCACAGTCACGTTTACCACTCCACTCAATTTTCACTTATTTCAGCTCACGTTCTCACAGTCAACGTTCTCTCTAATTTATGCAGCCTCGTTACAATTTCAACTTGCTGCTTTTCGTCGCCTCAATGCTATAACGCTCTTCTCCACTACTACTCGTGGTATCATTCACGACCACCGAAGTTACCTCTCACGTCGCCGTCTGATTCAAGAAGAGAGCAACTCTTCGCCGCTCCGCTGTATAAATGCGGCTCTGACGTCATAGTACCCCCATGCGTACCGCCCCTCCGTCGAGAGTACCCCGCCGCCGCTTCTGGCCGCAACCGACAGGTAGCGCCTTTTTCTCTTCTCGGGCTGCTTTTCCGGTGTTCTTACGTACTTTCCGACACCGCCGAAGTTGCGTGGGTGCTGTGTAGGTTTGTGGCCACGCCACGAACGTCACAATATATATATATATATATATATATATATATATATATATATATATATATATATATATATATATATTGTGACGTAACGGGATGCACGCGCGGCGACGTGGCGTCCGCCGTGCGGAGGGCCGTACTTCAAGGTTTGCAAGATATTTTGATACCTCCTGTAACGGAAGTCGGGGACCGGGGGGGCGGAGTTCTTGCCCTGGCTGCTCCCACGCTTCCCGAAACGGAAACCAACAACACAGAAGTAATATTCCTAGAACAATTCTGAGGATTATAAACAACCAGTTTTTTAAAGAAAAACGAAAATCAAATTATTTAATTTGAACAAATAACTTAGTCATTTGGAATGAACATTATCCTTCCATATGATCTGTACAACAATTAAGTGCGTCTGCACCAAACACTTCAGAATTGTACATTATTTAACACAATTCCCTTATTTCCAATAAAGATTTACATCCAAATTTGATCGACACACAACAACAGAAATGTAAGCAATTAAATGTAAGCAATGAAACAAACATTCTGCACCATTTTTACAAAAATTTTAAGGAAAAAGAAGATTCAAAATTGACAAAGCCTTTCATTGCTTTTGTTAAACACTCAGGACACTTTGGAGTATCATTCCTCAAACTCTTAAACGATAATAATAGTTCATTGCCATACAAGTAATCATTGCAACATTGTGCATTTCTTACCCTGCAGGGTCACAAAGCAACCCTGTCAAATGCTCACACTACATGCCATGAAATCATATCATACAAATTACAATCAGAAGAAATTCATGGATACACATTTTGCTGGAACATTATAACATTAGAAATAGCTGTGTAACTGTCCTTCCACTCCACTATTTATGTCACAATCTGTGATATTGGACGGCAAATGCTGATACTACATGCCATGAAATCACATCACACAAATTACAATCCGAAGAAATTCATGGATACACTTTTGCCGAAACATTATAACATTCGAAATAGCTGTGTAACTATCCTTCCACTCCGCTATTTATATCACAATCTGTGATATTGGACAAACTCCAATAAAATATTGCACTACACAGAGAAACTGCAGTATCTCATCTCTCACTGCCTTCACTCCACTCCTACCGTTCACATCCAACTGCTGGTTCGCGACCCCTGGTCGACCCTAACCGTACTTTGCTCCCCTTCTTTCTTATTCCCCACTTTCCCCCCTTTCACTACCCCTCCGCTACGGCCGATACTGCCGCCTGGGGGGGGGGGGAGGAGAAAACCACGAACTGCGCCCTCGCAGGCGCGCGGCCTCCCATACTAACAACAGTGGCGACAGCCCACACCTGGGCTCGGCGTCACAATATATATATATATATATATATATATATATATATATATATATATATATATATATATATAACACGCCCACCTACTACCTTCCAGCACATGGGGAGAGCGTGATAGTATGAATGCTCGTGAAGCGAGTTTAAAATTTTCTCAGGAAGCAGGATCTTTTGGGTATGAGAAAGGTCTGAACCCCGATAAAATACGAATACAATGAGCATATATTCAATGAAAAATTACTGTGGCACAATTATATAATAGGATTATGCACTTTAAATAGTTGGTCACTGAAAAAAAACAGGAAACAAGGCAAAACAAAAAATTGGCGTCACCTCGACTGCCTGAACACATTTTCACCAATTATAATTCACAATTTGCTCATTCCTCTTTCTGAAATTTTATCTACCACATTATTTTACTCTTTATACTCTCTAGTTTTCCGTGCACGGCTTTTAAAATGTGTTTTACACTTGTTCTAAGGTATCCCGTTCACAGGCGCTAGCCTTGGGTTTCGCACTCACTATAACATTGTGAACTTTAAAGAGAGAAAAAATAAATAAAACGTAACATACACGTTACTTAAATTTGACTCCTTTACATATCACAGAAAGCAATTACTTTTAACACAATACAATAAACTATGACTTTTCCAGATAACATCCCTGTACAACGTATAAAAATCATGAATTATTTAAGTAAAATTGTACAAGGTATGGCCTCTTTGAATGAATTTAATAACACGTGCAGTAAATGAACTTGAAACTGCCACTCACATCGTCCGGAATACTTCTCCCACCTATTCTGACCTTTCACCCACTTTTAACACAAATTGTCGTGTATTTACTGCTATTCTCTTTCCCCAACTGATCGCCGCATAAAAGTTGCCAGTTCTTTTACCTCAACAGCTCCGCATCGCTCGCCTGTAGGTGACCTTGTGGATTTTCTGCCGCTCGCAGCCTCGCGTTGCAACCCGTCTTCGCTCGCTGTCCCCCGATTTTACCAGTTTCCTTCCCACGAGCTCTGGACACCGCCACGCCTCCAATTTCATACCCTTCTCCCGTTCTCCGGACTCGTACGATTCTCGTTCCAGTCCAAATGTTTCTCACCTACGCTTCTTTCTTCCTGGGGTTGTCCTTCTTCTTCTGCCGCGCCTCGTACAAGTTTGTTCGCGTTTCCAGCCTCGAATAATTAATGTTGCTGAAGTTATGCTTTCAATGCTCGGCCTACCTACCACACTTTGGGCGTTTGTGGTCTCAGCGTGCAATATGCGATGCTGGATTTAGTTAATGTCCTTCTGCGCGAATTTTACAAATTTGAAATTATTTCGAAGTCAAACAATCACTTCACTTGCTCTCTAAAATATTGTGAATGTTAATGCGAAGAATGTTCGTGCACTCCACTTCTCAATTACATCACTTCTTAATATGCTTCTCAAGCTAACTTTTAACTACCAAGTTAAAATAAATTCCTATGCTATCAAGTTAAATCGCCTTCAGAACTCAGTCTAGTCGCCGTCGCTCCTGCAATCTTAGAGAGCTCCTCCTCCGAGCGCCGCGATACTTATGGTACTCGCGCCTGGGGAAATTTTTGGAGGGGTGAATATTCTCCTCTTTTCGTGACCTCCCGGAAAAACATTATTCGCTAGTTCGGGCGTCCGCGTTCGAAAAGCTATGGGCAGATGGCGCGTTTACAAGCCATCGTTCCGCGGACTTCTTCTCGTAGCTGATGGTGGCGTTATGGGGTTATATATTGCGACGGAACACACGTCGTGGCCTTCCCTCCAACGCGCCGCGCATAATACAACTCTGTTGCGAGAAGGAGTCGTTAGCCCTAAGGATGTGTGAGATCGCGTGGGCGTTACCGGCGTCGTTCGACAGTCCAGTGCCGTCCCGACGTCAGACCTCTCGAGTTGTTTCGAATCGCTTGCCTGGATGAGGCTTATGCCTGAAAATGCACCTGGGCGGGGAATACGGGCAGGTTTATACTCAAAGCAAAACACTTGTGGCTCTGGCATACAAGGCTGTATATTCTACAATCAAGGAATGACAAAAACAAAAAAAACACACACAAATTCAACAATAATAGCCCTTGACAAACAATCACGTACAGAACGCGACCTTCGTGCTCGGAAATGAATATTCGGAGCAATTATTGCTACCTCTCTTCACAATAAATCGCCTTATTTCATCATTCATTTAATGAATTGTACTTTATACACCATTTGGTGCAGGCATGCCTTGGTCTTAAGGACCCAAAGAATACAAAGTTGAACCTTCCTACTCTGAATTGCTTTCATTCCGGACAAATGGTTATTAATCCATAATACACTTCAATCACTACTTCTTAAACAAAACTCGGCACAGAGCAAAATTAATCGAACTATTTACAACACCCCTTTTTAACACTTAATTAATTGGGTGACTTGTTTAAAGTGAATTAATCATTTCTGTTCTTAACATGGCTTTCATATAAGAGTTCCACACATCCACGTTCACAAATGTGGCTTGAAATACCTAATATTTGAAAGTTTTTAAGAAACAAACAGTGTGGTTTAGCGTCGTTCAATTACATTTCTTTCGTTTCTGCAACCGTCTGTCGCACGGGTACTCACGCTTCTCCAATGGGGTTTTACGTGAACTGGCCTAGTCGAGTGCTGCGAGCGGCGCCTTGGCGCCTCTGCGTTTGGGGACGTGACGATCGCGCCCTACGCGATCTCCGGGGCTCTCGCTGCGCTGGCCGCGACGGCTCGTGCTGGGGACGCGTCGGGGTAGCCTGGCCTCCACGATCCTCTGCCCCTCCTTCCACTGCGTTTCCGTACCAATTTTCTCGGCCGAGAAGTGCCTCGGCCTCGTCTCTGCGCCCGTCTTCCTTCCCCAACACAAATGCTTCTCTGGCGGTGTTTTCAGGAATGGTTATCGCCTTGGCTCCTTGCTTCGGTGATGTGACGTAGCGGCGATGCAGAAAATTGTTCGGCGTACGCCGGAAAAGAGTCCGATTCAGCCCTCACTGAATTCACATAATTCGCTCCCACTGATACACGTTTTTTTTCGTTGTGAGTTATCAACAAAAAACGAGTACAATGTTCGTTCTCTTCCCGTATTCGGATGAAACAATCTCGCGTGAAGTTCACTGCTAGCGACTCGCGACCGGTTTCTCTTCACTAACCGCCACTTATAACGGTTTTTACGTGATTTGTGAGACGCGTTCCGCAGCGATCCGTCCTCCTCCAAGATTTTTCTGAGACCCCTTCAACTTTCATGGGAAAAAAATTTCTTGCCGTTGGCTTCCCTCGTTTTTCGGATACCGGCCAATCACAAGATCTCGTTCCCAAGCTTATCTTTCGAATTTCTTATTCGTGGACAAGCGTTTCGCTCGACGCGGCCGCGGCCGACGTCAGACAGTGACGGGGTTCTCGCGCCGCGTTCAAATTAGCGAACTGCCGAAGACGGTGTTTGGGGAATTTTTATAGTATATGGTCCGGTCCGTTACCAGGGCATATATTCGAGCTCGTCTATATATATATATATATATATATATATATATATATATATATATATATATATATATATATATATATATATAGTGTCACATCCACCAGTCGGTCTGTCCATCTGTGAACAACACTAGCGCCTAAATTATGCCTTGAACTTCATAGAAAATTAATGTTTCCAGGTCGATCTGGCCTGTCTCAAAGCTTTGCGATTTGAAAGAGATTCTTTAGATAATGTCCCTGGGACATAACATTTTTATAAAAAATGGCTCCAATTTTTTTCTTTCAATTTGTTGTAAGAATAGATTGAAATACGCTTCTCAGGATGGCATGGGTCGGATGTTTACCCCCCCCCCTCTAAATCTATCACAGGCTTCACACGAGCACCGGCTTTTCGGAAAGAACTTTGTAAATACTATGTATGTATACTGAAACATAAGACGATCACGTGATTAATACCTTAAAATTGTTCTTTTATGGGGTGTCTTCTTAAAGGGAAAATTGCACTATCATACTGTACTTATATCTGCTGCAGCGACAGGCATCGTAATACAATGCTGGTTTCAAACGAAAGGTTTATTGTATTGGATCATTCAATTACTTTAATCAACTGTTCTAATTAATGACAAAAACAGAATTGTACTGTCAACTTTAAGAATTGTCCTTCGGATAACGCGTTAATGACATAAGATGATCTGATTATCGGAATCCAGGGTTATTTTTTGCTTCCGTGAAATTGTCATTGAACTTTATTTCCTGGAAGATCTCCCCTTCCAAGTTATCATGAAATCTTTTGCACCCCATCGCTTTTGCTTATCTACGACACTGTAAAAGGCTTGGCTTACGGTAGCACGTTAACTCTCGATTTTTTTTATTTCAGTATTTTATTTTTTTAGTTCAGGTTTTCTTGTTGTCTTAAACGGAATGCAATGTTTCATTACGTCAAAAATTCGTGGTCGTTGATCGGGAAGAGGGGTGGTCGTCTTCAAGGGGGTAAAAATACATTGGTCTTATAGAATAATTTTTCTGATCCATAGAGAAATAGTTTAAAAAAAGGGGTGGACTTTTTGGAGGTTTGACTGTATTTTATATTTTGAATAAAACTCGTATTCTGTGGGACGAGACTATTATACAATTACTTCTGTAGAGATAGAACTTAATTTCATTTACAGATTGATTTCTGAATCCATTTTATTTACAGTGTTTAAAACTGAAATGTATAAAAATATATTTTATGAAAAATAATTGAATAAAACTTGAATACCCAGGAGGCATCATTTGACTCCTTGGGTACCAGACCTATAGATTCTGTATCATGAATTTCAATGCTCAAAATTTTCTAACGTGCATCTCATATTTCGGTATCTTTTGAAAAAATAAACATACATTCCTTCCCCTTCACATTATTTTCTGGCTTTGTTATGTACGTATATTAAGAAAATATGAATAATTTTGTAATGGTACAGAAAATGCATCAGAAAGTTTAAAAAGCAAATTATTATTATTACCATGTAAGAAAAGTTAAATAACAGAATATTTCATCCAATCATTCAGATAAAGTGAAACATTCGAGTTTAGAAGAGTACCTAAGTAGCTGTACACTAGTCTTCACCCCACATAAGAATTTTATTCGAAATATAGAATACGTTTTTAGTATTTATTATAATGTTTATGAGGAGCCGTGCTCAAGTGAATAGTAGTACCATTTAACCAGTGATGGACTCCAGGGGAAGGGGATAATGGGAATATCCCTCCCCCTCGAATTCGAACAATGCAGAAGACAACCGTCTGTAAAAAAATATTTGTTAGTTTTTGGTCGAGTAACGAATGTACTGTTTGAAACATGAGCAAGAACATGGTTGAAATCACTTTCATTCACAAAACTCGGCTCCTTATTAACTCCAAGAACGCAGTAACGGTGTGTGTAAGTTTGACAATTCATGGCAAAGTTATGGTGGTCATAAAAGGGCAGCAGCATTTGATTAGTAAGAAACAGTATTCTGTGACATATATTGCAAATGCGCATCTCATATGCTAGTTTCGAAGTATAAATATATTAAAATGTAACAAAATAATCAAACAATAAAAATAGGTAAAATATGTAAAAACGCATAATTATGCCAAAATATGTAAAATAAAAATAGTTTAATAATAAAAAAGTAGTTCATTCAGAATGTTTTGTACACTCCAGAAAATATTATTAATTGCAAGTATCTAGTTCCTGTAAAAACATGTAATTACATGGAAATCTGTTCCCCGGTAAACGTATTTTTTTCCATCTGTCTTGTTTCATGATTTTAAAACCAATGAGATTTGAAAAGACATCAAACAGGAGCTTTCACTGGAAAAATTACTTTGCTTTAGCATGAGGTGTTACATTTAAAAACTGCAGTCATTTAGAGTCAAAGGAATAGAGTTTATAAGAGGTACTTTGCCACTGTACACACTTATGGTATGAAAACGGCAAATACAGCATTTAATTGGGATTGTTTTGGCTGATCACTAAAACAAATGTACCAATGTTTCTCCATTAAATGGAAATATTATTGAAGGCAATGAGAAGATATGTCTGGACCATGTAGCCATGAACTTCACATCATTATAAGAAATACATGTTGAACAAATGGCTGGGAAGTATTATACAAAATATTTTTTCAAAAACTAAGGTCTAGACAAGTCATTATTTTATTGGCTCTTCCAACTATGTATGTTTATACTGTATAATATACATATACAGTGTATATGGAGAAAAGATAGTAATATGAAAAGTAAATACAATGAAAATTTGACCAAGAATTTAGAAGTGCAACTCAAGAGGTTACTGTTTTCAACAATCAAACGATCTCAGGGCAATAACATGCTATGCCACAATACATAAGTTTCAAGAAAAAGGAAAGTGAAGGTTTACACATTGGGATAAAGAACATTAACTTATTAACATAACGCCATCTTGCAGCGAATCTTTAAAATAAAAACACAACATCTAAATACATCTACGAGGTGTCAAAATATACTAATATGTCAATTTCATCACAAATGTGGCATAGGATGTCATTGCTCCAAGGTCTTCAAATGTAATACACATCAAGTACCCATCGATGTGGAACAAAAATGGGCAAATTACATATTTCAAAATATGGTGCAACAATTGCCATGACAGTAGTGTATGGGATAAGCAGACCAAAGGAAAAGTATCTGGCCCACATGAAAATGGAATTATTTAAAACTAAATATTTTTAACAATTTGACATTTTTCTTATTTATGAGCAACGAGATCAAGAAGTTCCTTTTACTTACACCCTGCAGAAGAGTAATAGCAAGAAATTGAAGTCAGATTGGTTTGCTTGACCTGTGATTGTACTCGTATACCGCAGAGAAAATTTTTTTGGCCTGTGTTATTTATAGTGGCACTTAATAATTATTTAATTGATAAAAATACTCAGTTCTATTTCTTGAACATATTATATACAATTTTTCATGAAAACCACTACACTGACAGCAACGTTTCAAGAATTTCATTCAATTCCCATCATCAACATGTAATGATGATTGGTTTGCTTGACCTGTGATTGTACTCGTATACCGCAGAGAATATATATATTTATTAAAAGTTATGAGTAGAGACCGGAAAAATATGTAGTATGAAACATCAAAATCTGTCCACGAATATGTAATAATAATGTAAAATCGGATAAAACATGTAAGAAATACTTTTACAGAATACGACATTACATTTATAAACAATTTCAAAAAAAACAAAAACAAACGTCTTAAAAATCATTTGAAGAGCATAAGTTGATGCACACTTTGCACTATACAACTTTCCCATCAGTAGCAAACGCTTCATCTATTGCTATTCAGGACTGCAGTTTTGCAGCCAGGCCGGATGCAATAGAAGTACATACAAACTTGCGATATCTATGACCAGCAAACATCAGTGCAATGTGAAGCACACTCATTGAAGGTACAATGTGAACACACTTGGCGATCGCCAATGTTTCTCCAAAATTAAGGTAAAAAGTCACGATCCGCAATGTCAGTGATACTTTTCACACCTAAAGGAGAAAATAATCTCGCAATCAGTCACTGACATGCACTCCCTGCTGCCGAGATAACTGAAGCAGACACACAGGACTATGACACCATCATGCGTCTTCACATGTGGTACCTGGAGGAGACAGCATTCAGTAATAATGTAGGATAAAATGCTGATTTTTTAAAAAATATGTAATAACATTGAAGAAAATTAATATAATAAAAAATACCAAAATATGTAATATAGTCCCAAATATGTAAAAATGTGTAACAAAAAAATTGAATATTGTTAGGGCGGGGCAGATCCACCACGACTACAAATTTCAGAATGGTAAGTAGAAAGACAAAAAATATGTAATTACATAAAAATCCAGTCTCTAGTTTTGAGTAAGCAGCATAAGAAATCGTCAATGGCTTACCTTCAAATTTTGTAAAATATAAAATCAAACACTTGGAAAAAGTGTTTAGTCAAAATAAAACGCGTTTTATATTATTCAAGTATCATGATGAAAGTTCAACATGAGGTGGTAGCTTCCAGTGTATGCTCTGATCTGGGGCTGGCGCGAAATTTGTTAAAACTGACTTGAAATCCAAATGGAGAGGGGAATGAAACACAATGGAGGGTATGGTAAAGTGAATCAAAATTGTTTGATTTTCTGTGTGTATTCTTGTAAATGGACTTTCCAAAACTAAATAATTATTATGTACAGTAGTTAAATAATTTTGCAATATTATTTTCCCAGTACAGTTTAATGCTTAAAGTTAAAAAAACTCCACTGGGCATTTTAGAGGGTACTGGTATGCCAAGTGTTTTAGTGTGAAAACGTGAATAGGTTCATATCTACTGGTTACTCAATCTTACACACCTCAATAAATATAATTTTATTTAGGAAAATTACAAAGAAAATTTAATCATTATACCCAAAACTAAAAAGTACAATTTTTTATTAAGTAATATGTCCACAATATTTACAGAAGTTACCAGGAATGCTTTCTTTAATCAAGTGAATCCATAAAATCAAAAATGTCTGACTGTAGGCCAAGAAGTGATTCATCAATCTTTGTCCTTTTGCTTGGATTTGCAGAAGTTGATGCAACAACACTACCACCACCTCCTCCATCGTCGTTGTCGTCGTCGTCATCATCATCATAATCATCTCCACCTTCATCCTCTTCTTCATTTTCATTGGAGAAAAATGAACCTGCTAACATTTCTGTGAAGCACAAGAAAGTTTTATTAGGTTTTAGATATATAAGAATAAAATAAAATAGACAGTTTGTGTAATACTTACGTTTCAGTGCAGGCACACCCAACTCAAGTTCTTGCTCATTAACAGCATTCTCTAGCTCTGTAGTTAATGGGGGAAATTCTTGTCTTATTCCAGTTTGATTCAGATTAAGGTTTAAGGCATCTAACATGCTCTCTAATTGTAAATGTTCTATCTGTACAAACACAATAAAATAATACATCAAAACACTGTACGATTACAAACTAGTTATTTTAGGGTTTTAACATCTACATATTATGGAAATCATTATCCAGTGCTAGCATATCTATTTATTGACTTACAACTACCAATCTGCCTGCAGCCAAAATATTTTCATCTAAATGCAACAAATTAAAATGCAAAATGAACCTTTTCTCCTACATATTTCATTCACTAAACAGTAGATAATTCCTTCCACTTATTACATATAGTATTTGTAGTACTGTACTTATTTGATACAGTAATTGTCTCACATTCTGATCAAAAAACTTAATTTTTAATATTTTCTGAATATCCTAATTCATGGGGGGCAGATATTTTCACGCATGTATATGCTTACAACCAATTAATTATTGAAATCCTGTGATAAATAGGTTATCTTTTGATTTTTGAGTATATATTCACAAAAACAATATGGGAAGGGTAAGGGCATAAATAATTGTATTTGAGATTTTACATGAAAATGGAGTATGTTCCCACACTTTACAAGAAACGAACTGCACATGCCATAACATACATATGAATTATCATAGCTATCTGTGGTAGATTCTTGAAACAACTTGGAAAATAGGAAAAGCTCCTCTCTTCTATATACAAACTCAATCTCAATTTTGCCTAAAATATCAGATACCTTTGTTTACACCTGAATATCACATTAAATACAAAATAGAAGCACTGATTTCTGATACCAAAACCCTTATTTGGCCTATAAAAAACAGAATGGACTATACAGAAGCATTTCTAGTAGCAGAAGTGTCAAAAGGGAAGGATAACTATCAATTTTTGTGGTTAGTTAAAAGTTGTACTATTTGTACCAACCACAAGCAAATTTATGAAAAAACTTTAAGAAGGTTGCTAAATCATATTTGAAAGAGTTCTTGAGATAACTGGAAAAAGTGATTCTCAGAAGTAAAGAGCCATCAATTACAGACGAAGAAATTGAATTGTCCATCAACACCTCATTTTTCTTTGATTTGAGGAAGTATTAACATCCATTTTTTGAAGCCAATTACGTTTACAAAATTTATGGCATTATGGAAAATATATTCATTAATTTGTAATTAATCCCCATAACCTCAAACGCAATATTTTGGTATTATAAAATGACTTCGTAGTATTATAAAATGACAACTGTCATGACATCGTAAGCTGAACGATTAATATGGCAAAATTTTTAAAGAGTAACGTACACTCAGAAACGTCCAAAGCAGTCCCAGAACATCGTCCATACTTTGGCGCCGCCAAAAAGAGAAAGTTGCTAAGCGTTGCCACTTCGAACCAATTCTGATGAAATTATCAAAATTCAGTGGACTTTTTCCCCTCTGATTAAAATTCTTTTACGTTTTCGTTTAGTTAGAATGATATAACATTTTCATTGGATTTGATCGTGAACTTCACTCAAATTTCACTTTGGCACGATTCGAATTCCGCATATTTCGTCTATGAATTTTTTATAACCAGGAGGGCAAATGAACTAGAGTATTGAGCTTACATACCTCAAGTTTTCTTTGCTGATCTTTTATCATATCCAAACAGTTTCTCAGAGTTTTTTCGTGTGATTGTAGCTTGGCCTGCTTTCGCCTTAGTGTTGCGATGTGTACTCTGGATCCCATGACAATAATTTCACGATCAAAACTTTTTTATTCATATGAACAGTTCCTTAAGAACCACATAAGCACATTGCAATTATCTCCGTCAGCGGGCGTTACTCCGCCTAGCTCGAACGCGCTTCACACCTCTCAGACTTGTGACCAACAGATAACTTTGACTCTTGCGGACTCATGTCCTCACATTTTTCAGCACAGTTCGTTACATATTGTTTCCAACTAATCTGTATGATGACAAACCAACATGTCAGATTACAATAAAATTGTAAGACAACACTACCGGAATGAGTCCGAATTCGCGGCACGTTCAATTGTTCACGTTTTTGACACCAGAGAACATGCAACTGCTTGGACTGGCAAGTCAAAGATAATCTGATGTGTCCAATGCATCGATTCCACGGTGTAAGATATATCTTACACCGTGATCAGCGCTCTGATTATTCAATCATGAATGAATACTACAGTGTTAATCTATGATTCCAATGCATCCATCACCTGATTATTCTAATGCATCAGCGCCCACAAGAATTTCGTACTCGAATGACAAGCAGTGAAACATTTATCTTCAAAAAGAAAATTATTTCTCGTTCTCTTTTTCTTTTAATTATTAATTCAGTTTCAAACAGTACTCATGTAGGAATGGAATATGTCTTAATCATAACATACATAATCATTTTTACTGCTCGCAATCAAAGACATTTGTATTTTGATTTCAATGTTAAATCTTATAATTCTGTTTTCGAATGTTTAATATCAGGTTTATTTTCCCCGAAAATCTGCTGAATCCATAGTTATTAAACTCTGTAAACTGTAATAAAATGTATTATTTTCTCCGCTCGCCTATGTTCACAAAAAATTAAGTTTAGACATGGACATTCTTGTTGAATTCTAAATTTTGATGATTTACGAGGGCGTGTTGTAAGTAACATTAATTTGGATCACTGAAAGATGACAAAAGAGCATTTACCTTTCGAAATGTTTTGAACTCCTTGACTAAAAATGGCGTATGACTGAAAATGTCGTCGTGGTGTGACCCTTGCTCTATAGATCATGACCTGAGCAAATTGAGGGACAGTCGCCCGCAGTCGCCGAAAAGTCGCGTTCCGTGAGTACAGTGAAAAACAGTGGAAGAGCAGTGACGACGGGTGGCGACTGGGCGAGGAGAGGAGTGGACTGGAGTAGACTGGAAGTAGTGTTGGTGAAGTGCCGCCTCGGTGCCGGGATAGTTACGTTGATAATGCGGTATGCGAGGCATTCGACGTATGTGACAATATTTTGTTCAAATTATTTCGTGTTTGTGGAAATAGCATTGCTTTCAATAATGGAATTATAATTTCAACAAAGTATGTGTTTTAAATAAATGGTCAGAAAACTGTCACATTGTGCAACGAGAGCGTGAATGTATAATATGCGACTGATCTACGTAATGTAAAGTGTAGGTGATGATAACTAATAGTTCGGGCCACAAGCTCAAGGCTTTCAGAAGCACTCGGGACTTTGGTGACGTAAAGGACTCGGAAGCAGAAAATAGAAGTAAACTAACTGATAAAGGAAGTGACAAAGAGAAATTGTCGGATACCACAAGCGATGGTGTCGGTCACCGTGCATCGTCTAGTATTGTGATTTGCCAAAGAGATCGAATTGATAACAGGCTGAAACCTCGACCACGTCCCAGAGATGACTTTCGCATGGCGCGTGGTGGCGTCGATCGGCGTAGCACAAATGTGCGCGGCAGAGGTGCGTGTTTGCCGAGAAAAGGAGATAGAGATAATGAATCTGGTTATATTCCCAGAGGAAAATTTCAAGAATCGTTGAATAAAGGCAGCTCTTCCGAAACTGTTATATCGTCATCGTCAAAGTACTTCAACGATGCCGATAACAAAACACGATCAGGTATGTTAGCGGTAATTTTTAATGATAAGTGTAGAAGTGCAGACATAAATAATCAAAATGTAGTGTCTTGCTCATTTGACATTGTATAGAACTGATCTTAGTGTATTATAAATGGGAAACTGGAACGTCTCGCTATCGATTTGACGGGAATTAATGGGGTATTCTCGAACACCTTTGATTTGCCGACGCACGATGTTTGCAACCAGTTAGAAGCATTTTCTGAAGTGATAGTCACATTCTACGCCCCACGCTAAAGGATTAGGCACCTACCGTTTCACCAAAAGTTTGAGAATGTTTTTTTAATAATTTACTGTACAATAATATCTAATATGGCGTATATTTTTATGTGGGTTGTATCTAATAAACGTAATCAAAACTATCTTTATTTTTGTTTAAATTTGTGGTTACATAAACATTGGTTCTTTGTTTTGCAGTTGTGGATTTTTGTGTAGTAATACGATGTAAGATAGAGATATTGCATATTGTTATGACGTACTAGTGTGTAGTGAATATGTTCTAAAAATTGTTTTGTTGTTATATTTTTTTATGCTCTCAAAAGATTTCGAACCCAAAATATGTTATTTTTATGTAACACTTTTTTCTTGCACATGTACGAAAAAGATTAGTTGGAAAAAACAAGTATTTTTAATTATGTTCGAAAAGTTTTACTTTGTACAAATATTACGGAGTTGTATCCTCTCCCTCGCAACTGAAGTAATTGAGCTTCATCCTGTAAAAATGATATTTTTTTTGCTATGAAGTGTAAGGTACTGCTATTATTCAAAATGAAAACCAGTACAATAGAAATACATACTTTATTTTTCGGATATTATATACAACGATCGACCGAGTGAGCGAGGTTTGATTTGTTTTGATTTGACATGCACATCTTATTTGATTTCATTGTGCTGTTTAGATTCATGCTGTGTTGTTAGTTTGTGTTCTATCTTCCTCCTCTTCATTTCTGCTATAGTTATTTTGCCAATTGTTGCTTCTTTCGCCCCCCATTTTCTTTGGGGATCAACTTCCATGCATTTTTTGAATCCACCTGCTGGCCACCTGTTCCTCATGGAGACGGTTAAGTACACATTAGTTTCGCGTGGAGCATTTTGCGAATCTTTCGAATCCGAAAGTTCCTAATACAACATACACAAAGGCTGCAATGAGATTCACACACGCTGTATTTCATTAGGAGAACCGGACGATTTAATACCAAACACCTTCACATCTTGTATTACGAACATTATATCCATTCAGGAACAATTTAATATCATGGGAATAGTATCATGGTTTAATTTCACGGGAATCTAGTATCCTCTTCCCCTCGCAATTCAGCAATGGGAGGGACTTCAGCGTAATAGTTCATGGAGGCGAACACACTCCCTCAATTTGGATTTAGCACCCTAATCATCGCCATTGTGCACCCATGTGGAAGGGGTTCATTGGGTTTCAGTCCTCTCCCTAGAAGCCGATAATACGTATTCGGAAATATACTCGGTAGTTTTTACTAATTTTCTATTCTAACCATAGGTCTCAATTTAATACTATGTAGATAACTATTAATGGAAAAAAATACATTTGAAATTCTGCATCAGTGAAAAATTCTTTATAAGACAACATCAAGGCGACTATATTTACGTTGGACACTATAATTATAGCCTCCCCCACGGAAAAGATCGTGGTTACACCACTGCCTAGAGTATAGAAAATCGTTTCTTGATTGATTAGTAATGCCCCTTAGTGTTTTCCCCAATTGTATTTTATAAAGTGTGCTGTAGAGAAGGATTTATTGAGATGTAATAGCTCAAATATGAACAAAAAACAAACAAAAAAACTAAAATTCAAAAGAACTTTTTAAAAAACAAACCGTCCTTTTTACATTAAGAATTTTCGTACTATTTGTCTCCTATTTGGAGATTGAGTTCATTGTGGAGATTGAATGTTTTGTTACTTCGGAAAGTTTTCGTTACAGACTCAATAATACAACTTCAGATTGTCATGCTGATAGAATTCTCAATATTCAAAAATATTAAGTTTTCTAATTGTATTTTATCAGAAATGCACAGTCTAATTTATCATGTCCAGATTTTGTGAATAAAATGTCTTCAAAATATTGTTTTAACTGTTCACAAATGGGAACGAAAGATATCTATGTATCATTTTTTGCATAATGGCTTTGGTTTATTTCACAATGAAATGATAATATGAAGTTCACAGTGAAATGATCTTTCTCATTATTATGAAAAATTAATTTGAACTGACCTTTAAAGTAAATGTTAAATATAAGTATAAGAAGCTATCTCATTATTCGTAAGGAACACTTTCGTGAAAAACAAACTTGTATTAATTTTAAATACCCCACAATATTTGCAAAATTAAACAAGCTTGTGGAAAATTTGGTGAAATTATATTTCTTCTAATGCCTCGAATGAGAAGAGGGAGATTACAACCCCACGATAGTAATGTGTGGTGAAAAGACCGCTAAAGCTCAACAATTAGAAGATGTGAGAGTGCAAATCGCTTCCGCATGTCCAAATCAGGGTTGTCCAACTGGGGGCCCGCGGTGCCATTTATTGTGGCCCGCGAAAGGTTATTAGTCAAAAGTGATAAGTCTATCATCTATGTCGGTCGAGAACATAATGCGCCTACCGCACGCGCTCTACCGGGGTCGAAACCCCCCTTCAATAAAATAGGGTTTAGATATAAGGACTTTTTCTAGTAAATTCAGAAATTCAAAATCATCGTAATGTGTTTAACTGCGTTATGCATGGTACGACCTGCTATCACGCATGGCTCCAACCCCCTCTCTCCGATTTAATGAAAATATGGCCCACAACCATATGAAAGGTTTTAGTTGTGGCCCTCGAGGCCTTGGAAGTTGGACACCTCTGGTCTAAATGAAGAATTGTTGGTTTTTTGGGGGCATTTTTTTATTCAGTATCCGTGACGTGAGCATTTCAATGTGTGTAAATCATTAACTTGATACTTAATGTGGATTGATTCTATGTATGAAGAGAAATTAATACCTTTCCAGCTGGGGACATCATATTCTCTAGGAAGGGGAGGGGGTACCAGTCAATTCGTGCCCCGATGAATGACGAATATCGTTTGGTTTGTAAAGCATGTACACAACTTCAACCTTGATTGGTTGACTGATTTCGCGCGCGTCAGCTGCGCAGGTCGTTAGGCCCGTAACTAGTGCACGTTTTCATCGCGAGAGGTGGTAGTGATCTCCCCTGGCTGCCTCCGGTGATCTCCCCTGTCTGGCTCCGGCGATGACCTTCATGGCTTGTGGGGATTTCCCCCAAACAGGTATCTCCCACCTTGGAGCACCAGCGGGGCATCAACCCAGCCGGAACAAGCTCTAAGCTCCCGACTGGTTACCAAAAGAGCGATAATGTAGTACTCGTTAGTGTGTGTGTGTGTGTGTGTAAGTAAGTAAGTAAGGGGAGGATAAGTCAAGGAAGAGAAAAGAAAGATCGTGCGTGGTCCTTGGCCTGTTTGTTAGGCTATTGCTCCGGCTTTCGCCAGGTGTTGATCGGAGACACAACTGAAAACTGCCGATCAGAGCAGCCGGCTGCTAGAATTCTCTTCCAGATAGCGGCTGGACTCGTTCCAGCTATCTAGTTGGTGCCGAAAATCCTGCCACCGTCGGGACTCGATCCCTAGGACCTCATGGTCAGAGGCACTGCAGTGACATCAGTTGACGTCCTGAGCCATATTTACCGATTTCAGCCTTGAAAAAGTACTCAAAATACATTATTGTTTGGTTAATTCATTAATTCATATATCTCTAATTCGAATATTTAAAATTTAATTATGTAATACATTTCTGTTGGCCCGTACTTACTTAAATTTTCAGTTATTCGCCGTCTTCCCGTCCCAAAACCCATGAGCATTGTGTGCAAAAGTATCGGAATTTTTAACTTAAGCTTCGACCATAAGTATATTGCAAATCTCTCTTGTGCTAATGAGACTCGGAAGTTACTTGATTTGGTCAACGACTGTACTTCAAATTATTTAAACGTTCTCATCTAACATTATTTATGCAAGGACTGAATATTTGCAAATAATGTAATATCAGCTCTTCTGTCGGCAATTTTTTCCCAACAGTAAATTCTTAATTGGGGAGAAATGCCGAAAAAAACATTCTGGAAAATGCCTTTTGTTTAGATTTTAGTTTTTGCGACGTTACGGCGCGTCACAAGCTCAGCAAACATTGGGCGGATCAAAACTGTTGAAAACTCGCATTAAAAATCATTATTGATGAACAATCTGATTGTCAGGTATTTTGCTTTTCGTTTTAATTTTTGGAAATTTGATAATTTTCCCTCCTATTCAAATATTTAATATTTCAACACTATGTTGTGTTTACAATTTATCAGCTGGAAAGGAAATTTTTATCTGTCTCGGTTAAAAAAAAGACTGGGTATTTTGGGGTATATTTTTGGGATGGGGGCGGTTGTTGGGAGTTTGGGAGGAATATTATATATATATATATATATATATATATATATATATATATATATATATATATATATATACTAGTTTTCATTATTCCCAAAGTCAAACTGAAGTAAATTTACCAAGTATGTAATGGTGCATCCAAGGATTAACCCCCTCCCCCGTTTTAAGATTTCAAACTCGTATAACCATCACTGGTAACATACATTTTCGTTAATGTTATTATGATTGGATAATTAAGTAACAAATGCGTAACGTGTAGCAAAGTTGTAAAACAAGATTGCCTTTTACTGTATGTTAATTTTGTACTTATGTTTTCTTGGTATTTTTCGATTAATTTATTGATTGTTTTCGGACCCTTTGATTGCTATGTTTATTAGTCCCATTAGTTTGGTGAAGTTTTATCCCAGGAGGCGACTGTGTTATTTCCATTCTGGATGGTGAGATCCGGTGCCGACCTACATATCGGCTTGCGGGGGATTTCCTCTCGCCAAGGCACTGCTCCAGCCGGGACAAGCTCTAAGCTCCTGACTAGTCTCCCGACATTAGTTTGTAGATTGACGATTTTGTAAATTTCTCCAGACAGATTTGATTTGATTTTTTACTTAAAGAACAGTAAAAACTATGGGGAGAAAGTATTATCTGCGCACGTTTTCTAAATTAGAGCATGTCAGTGTGTGTATGGGGAGAAGGGGGGACGAGGATACGGAAAGAAAGATCGCATGCAGTCCGTGGCCGGATAGTTAGAGGACTTTTCCGGAATACGCCTGCAAGTGATCGGAGAAACCACGGAAAATTACCCAACAGGGGAGCTGGCCGCTGTGTGTGTTAAAAATTCGCCACTGTCGGTGCTCGAACTTTGGACTTCCCGGTGTCGCGGCAGTGAAAACGCTGTCGCTCCTTCAGTGTCGCTACAGAGAAAATAGTAATGCTGGCTCTAAGCTTAGTCGGCTGGTTTTGTTTGTTTGTATGTGTTTGTTGTAATGAAATTGGGGTTATCAATACTAGCAAAGGAAGTTTGTATGTTATTGTCGGTTTATTTATTTTAAAAAGATAGAAAAGGCCCAGTAGCTTAAGTTGCCCATAGTTTTTGTTTCTGTGTACTTGTTTGAATGCGTTTGTTGTGATTTAATTTTTGTTAATAATTATTTAGATATATAAAAGTATAAGTTTTGTATTTTATTTTGAAAAGCAAAAAAATAATTAAAATATTTCAATTGGTTTTTCAAGTTTTTTTTTCGCCTTCCGTTAAACGGGATTTACAGAATCTGGCATTGAACTTACCAATGAATCGTTGTAGCTGTTAATGTTATACTTCCGTTCAAAAATTCCCAACACCCAATGGCCCTGTATATTACCTCCCTACGGGATATTAATTCGTAATATTTCAATTTCAAAATTATAATGGCCGTAAAAAATACTTGCAGGAATGAATAATGCGAATAGTTAGAATTTAGCACAGCTATATTTTTTCTTTTGTTTTCTAATATGAACATAAATGATCACATGTAACCTGTTCTTCTGCGTTATTCTCTATTCCTATTATAATATCATTCTCAATTAGTTCGGAAAATTCTGACGCAAAAGCTTCTACAACTACATTGGATTCCCCTGAGTTTCTTAACTCGTCGACATGTTTGTCCCTACTTTTTTAAGATATTAAAATTCCACGAACACAGTCTGATGAACACAAGTTCTGTAAGCGAATATATGTAAGCATTAAAAAGGTTACTATTTTGTAAGTTTATGTGAATAAGTTTGTCTCATTAAATTGAAAATCGATCTTCGCACTCTTAAGAAATGTATTTTCTCTAGTTTTGCACTTACATTTCTGGTTTTCTTCTTATTTAGTTCATATTCTTCAAATTCAATGTTCCAAGACAATTTGTAAATTTATTATAAAAAATATCCATGAAATACTTCGTATCTTACAAATTCTGCCCTTTCATTTCATATGACTGGTTTGTAAACTATCAGTGTGCCAAACGCATGGAAGAAAATTATGGTGCCGTGGACTGACTATAACCACGGGGTACTGGAGTTTAATAAACACCATCTACGTAGATCTATTTAGGTGGCGTTGATTTACGAGTAATTATCGGCATACTCACTAAGAACGCAGCGCCAAAACACCCAAAACCATGTTTTTTTGAAATTTATTTGAATCCTGTGCTCGGATCCGAAAACAAATTACCAGTTCCCCATCATGAGACAGGGACGCGTCGAATGACACCTCGTGTGTCTCGATTGGTGCACGGGAAGTGGTCTTGCCGTGAGTGAAGGAAACCACACGTACGCATATCTGCACACTCGAGGATTTACTCAAATACTATATATGGATTGCACCTCTAAGATCTGTAGAATCAATACGCATAAAATCTATTTAAAAATAAAATATTTGTTCAGTTCATTTCACTTCATCTATGCCACGTTCTTGAGATATCAACAAAATTAGGCTTTCGTTCGTTTTTTTTTAACCTTCTGTATTCGAAGATATCTATTCTTGCGTCTGGTAGTCGCGCTCAGTTACGAGTAGGTCTTAGTGGATGTTTTGAAAACAAGTCACGCGCGCCCTCATATTTTCTACTGCCAATCAGTCATCCAAAGGAATTCTTTTAGCCTCTTACCTTATCGCAAGACAAGTCTCCAACTGTTGGAGTGGCAGATTCCGAGTCAGTCGATGTCGCGCGGAACAGTCCCCGCAGTGCGCGTGAAGTTCGTGTCTGGTTTGCGTGTGCTGCAAATACAAGAATACATAAGAGTTCTGTGGCTTTTATAATGATATGTAGAATTGAATCGGTTCAATAAAATGCAAATCATTTCACATCGGTAGTGTGCGAATCAATTATAACTTCTGTTACGTTTGTTAAAGATTTACTCTCTAGCTTCAAAGGGAAAAAATGAAATTACAAAACTTGCTTATTCGTTATGCTTTGGCTGTCGCGTTTTTGATCAGGACAAACCATGGGCTGGTCACCAGTATTGTAACCTGTACAACGAATCTTAGATAGTGGTTATATGGAAAATTCAAATCATTGTGGTTCGCTGTACCAATGTTGTGGAGAATACTAAGAAACCATTTTAATGTCTCTACATATTATTGCACGAATATGCGTATTCCATTTTTAACTTGTTCTTACCTCATAAGACACATGCTCAAAATATTGTAATATAACCAGAGTGACAATGCGGAAATTAGTATAGGGTTTTGTTTATTTCAATTAAAATGTTCATATCTTTTGAACCTTACGCGATGGAAACTTTTTGTGATGATTTTCGAAATCAGCGTGATAGTTTCCGTTGAAATCCCCTACTATCATCCTGGAGGTATGAAAAAAATTTTTTTTGTTCCCTAGTGTTATCAATGCGAATGTGTGAAGTATGCGCTTATTCAACAAAAAATAAACAAAAACAACAACAAAGAGTTGTTTGCAAGGTGTATGTAGAAAAGTAGGAATGCTTAAAGAATTTAGGAATGTAGAAAGTATATAGAAATGTTCGGGGCTCGCATCTATTAGATAACCTGAAAAATAGAGGCAAGAAAGAGATTACTTTGTGAACCCATTGAATTGAAGCCGAAACTCCTAAAAAAATTCTTAATGTTACTTGGCATTTGTGAGTAGAAAGAAGAGTTAAGGATAACATGCCATTACTGTAGATAAAAATTAGCTGCTTACTGCGTATGCATTATTGCAAACTGCTTATGAATTCTAATGCAAAACCTCAATCTTGTAGAAAAAGATCATACACAGGCTAAAACAGTCTCGTTCCATTAGAAGAACAATATTCTTCGTAAGGTCAAATTTGTGTTTTTTGTATCAGATTTATATCCGGAAAAGATACTGGTGGCTCAAACCTGCTCAAAACGGGAGAGTAGGGGATCGATTGAAATTTCCGGAAAAGGCAGTTTTCCGTTATTACCAGTTTTTCAAAATTTGCTATGCCAAATAAAATGTACCTCGTCATAGAATAACTGTTTTAATTAAATCACTTTTGTAGTATATACAACATGCATAATTATTTGAAATAGTTAACATTCATCTCTCTAAAAGAACCTCAGTGAACATAATATAACAAAGATGATTGTTTTGCCCTTTCCTTATTAAGTCTCATTTTCCAACACCAACACAAACTACATTCAGTGTATTTAATATTTCATTATTATTCTGAGGCAAAAAAAAAACAGTCACTTTCTTTATTTACATAAGAGCATCACGATATGTTTTGATGGAATTTTCTGATTTCGTCACTACTTTTTCTACCTCTCCCCTCTCTCTCCCCCTCTCTCTCCCTCTCTCCCCCTCTCTCTCCCTCTCTCCCCCTCTCTCTCCCTCTCTCCCCCCTCTCTCTCTCTCTCTCCCGAACTTTCGTCTTCCCCGGATGGTAGATTTTGTCTTCCGGAATTCAACTGCTCGTCCCAGCAATGTTTATCCTGCGTCGGCATCACCTCATCGTTAGGGGGCGGATTTTAATAAAATGTCATTTTTTCTTTTCTCTTTGGAACAATGCCATTTAGTATAGAAATTCATTTTATGTTATGACGAAAGGAAATGACCCATTTTTATGTAATTTTTTTGCTTTTTTCGTCGATTTCGACTAATAAGTAATTTTTTACTTTTTTTCATTTTTTAATGCATTTTTTACTGATTTAATAGTCTAATGTCATTTTAATGGTATTTGCTTCAAATAAATATTTACGAGATGCAAACAATGTTCTCAGAATTCCTGAGTAACCTGTTCGATTTCTTCGCTCATTTATTGTAATGTCAACAATGAGTACTATGTAATTTAAGGTTCGTGTGACGCCTATCGGCGTCATTGTCAGATCCGCCGATTTCGCGATAATAAAGACAGATTTTGTTGTAAAGAACAATTCAAACCAAAATATTTCAAGCCGAGTTAATGTGAACAGAAGGTAGAAGCCTTCAGTAACATCCAGTAGCTAAAGTTGATTATCTGCAGTGGTTGTGATCAATATTTTACGTCACTTTTCTTTGTTTTTAGGGCATTTTAAAAACATTTTAAAGCATTTTATTGATTATTTTTGGCAGTATTTTAGCTCTCCAAAATCCGCCCCCTACTCATCACAATTGACAAATTCCTCTGCGGTTAGTTCCCTTCGATTGAATTCATTCAACGTCTTGAAAAAGGGTGGTCTCATCTACGCTCTCATCTGTACTGCTTCCATGCTGCAGACAGAATCCTACTTTACAAAAGCTATTTATGGCCGCCGACGGGCGCAATTCTTTGCATTATTTTGATATCCGATGTACAGCGTCTAAAAGAGTGATAGTTTTTATCAACTGTGTCGCGGAATCACGTTCGTGTATGTGGGCAAGAAAGCATTGCATAAGCAAGCATCTGTACTGCAATTCAAAGGGATAAATAATACCTCGGCCGAGGGGTTGGGCCAAAGAAGTGGTATTTCCAGGTAAGCAACACAACTTGTCATTTTGTTTGGAAACGTGTGGATGGCAAGTTGTATTGTCGAGAAATAAAATAACTTTTTTTATTGTTTATCTTTTGTGCATCAAATCCCCATAGCTATTCTTCTATAATTGCCGCTGACACCCAAGCTTTATTTAAGTTCGTATAGACATCTAGATCATTAGCGACCACTATTGGTGTTAATGTTATGGTGACTGTGAAGATGAAACGATATGGTGATACGGGGTGAAAGGACGAACACAAATACAACCATGCTCGAGACGGGACTCGAATCCGCGACCCTTCAGTTCGAGATCGCTACAACCCTTCAGGCTTAGCGATCTCGGCCTCCGGATCGGCAGTCAGGCCTTCTTTACTTAATTTTCTACCGACACGCATTTTGCATTAAGTCGGTCACACGCATTACAACCATTCTAAAAACAGCGCGGTTTCATCGCAATGTCTAACTCCTTGAACCCAGAAGTGAACTCCGGAATTCTTTTCTGCTACTCACATGCTGCATTGTGATCGTTGTCTTTGCTTCTCCACATAGTCTTGCAAGATACTTGATGTCTCTTCTTGCACGATTCCAACAATCTGTTAGAAGACTTAAAATCATTCTTGCCTAACTATCGGGCGATTTCTATAGCCTTGGCTTGTAAAATGGGTCTGGAAATCGGCACGTTCTTTGCCCGCGTAGCGACGAACAATTCTCATGGAAGTTCGTTAATTCTGTAGTTTCCGTTTATAGTAGCCCTTCGTGTAGAAAATAGTTTCCTTGTAGACCTAAGTGTCCCAGGTAACGCAAACAACGTAAGATATCGTCAGAATTCTTAGAGACCTGCAACAATACAATGTCAGCTTCATAGATAAATCAATACCAAATCGAAAACTAATGATAATGACGATGATGATAAAGATGATAATAATAATAATAATAATAATAATAATAATAATAATGTAATATAAAATACTTTTGAAGAAATAAATAATGTCGATGAGATGTCAGAATGTACAAAATACTTATATTTATTGATTATTTTCGTAATTTTTTAATAGGAATAAAAATAATTTATTTAGTACACAACAAGCACCACAGACAACATTGTATCTTGTGCAGACCACATTTTTGGTAAAGTTGATAACTTTACTCTTGGCGTAAATATTACTGATCATTATGCCAAATTACATGTAAAAGTGAATTGTCATCACAGAGTGCGATTGCATAAAGGAGGGCCACGGAGAATATAATCCTGCCCTTTCGGATGGGCCAACGCGAGAGAATTTTCGGCCGGCTGCATAGGGTTTCACTCGTTGAGACTGCAACTAGACGGCGGAGCGAGGGTAGGAGTGGCGCCCGACGTGTAACTGCAGCACGCCTCGTGCAAGGGGATGGCTTGTCGCATGGGCCCTGTATTCCACCTACACTCCGGCCTTCGCGGCGTTTGCAACCGCTGCCGGCGCGTAGAGAGAAGGGTGCAAGAGAGACGGAATGAAGGGAGTTGCTCCAGACCACCCCGCTCTGCCCCGCCGATGGAGGGGGAAGAGGTTCGGTAGGATCCCGGGGAGAGTGGTTGGCCAGGCTGTCGCCTTCTACCGTGCTGGTGGGCTTCGAACGGCCTCTGAAAATTTGAAAACGGGAGCAGGAACAGGGTCAGTCACGGCCGGTCCGAACCTGGGTCGGCGTTTCCTTGATGTGGATACCACCGTTCCTTGCCCACCGGAACGATACCAGGCTTCCAACCTGTCCCAACTTCCAACGTGTTGTAAACTTTTTTTGTAACGATAGTGAAAAACACGTGTAAATAAAAATGTGTACAGTACATCATTTAAACCGTGACATTGCGTGAAACGAATAATACTAGAGGCCTGCAGCTGCAGAAACTGGTGAACTATTAAGCTAAATTCAAATAAAATTTAAAGGAAACCAATGAAAAGAAATAACGTCGTGTAGCTTCATGTAGACGTCTCAGACCGGGAGCGGTGGCTCAGTGAATCAACTGATGTCACTGAAGAGCCTCTGACCGGGGGGGGGGGGTCCTAGGTTCGAGTCCTGACGGCGGCAGGATTTTCGACACTAGCTGGGTCGAATTCCGTCGACAGCTAGGTCGAATTCCGTCGCTGTCTGGAGGAGAATTCTAGTGGCCGGCTGCTCTGGTCGGTAGTTTTCCGTGTTTTCTCCGATCAACACCAGGCGAATGCCGGAGCAATACTCTACCAATCGGGCCACGGACCGTGCGCGATCTGCCCTTCCTCTTTCTTGTTCTATCCTCTCCCCTTACACACACACTAACATGCACTACACTAACATGCACTACACTAACATGCACTACACTAACATGCACTACACTAACATGCACTACACTAACATGCACTACACTAACATGCACTACACTAACATGCACTACACCAACATGCACTACACTAACATGCACTACACTAACATGCACTACACTAACATGCACTACACTAACATGCTAACATGCACTACACTAACATGCACTACACTAACATGCACTACACTAACATGCACTACACTAACATGCACTACACTAACATGCACTACACTAACATGCACTACACTAACATGCACTACACTAACATGCACTACACTAACATGCACTACACTAACATGCACTACACTAACATGCACTACACTAACATGCACTACACTAACATGCACTACACTAACATGCACTACACTAACATGCACTACACTAACATGCACTACACTAACATGCACTACACTAACATGCACTACACTAACATGCACTACACTAACATGCACTACACTAACATGCACTACACTACCACATATTCCGGGAGACCGGTCGGGAGTTTAGAGCTTGTCCCGGCTGGGGCGGTATCCCGCTGGTGGGAGAGTCCTGGTAAGGGGAAACCGCACTAACAGACGGTAGGTCGGCGCCGGATCTCGCCATCCAGCGGGGGAAGATCACCCCATCTCCGGAGAAAAACATGCACTACACTGACGGGAATAATGACCAAAGCAGTTGACGTGCCCGGAAACACGAAAAAATCAATAAATCGATCAATGGACGTCTCAGAACCGGATTAATTCGTTGCACATGTGTTAGGAATTTAAATAAGATTGCCGCTATGTTATTAGGCACAAATTTTCAATTATCCAGTTCATGTAATCCCTTCTAAAATATTTCGTCACGTATATTGTTTCATATTTCTGTACAAATGAAAGTTACGACTTCCAAATCTTACTACTTTGAATGCGGTTTTTTGGATATTAATTTCGCTTGCCCAGGCAACTCGTGCTTTAAATCTGCACCGGATACCATTTCTTTGTACCTAGTTTGGCACGACTTAATAACAGTTCTTAATCTTACACAATGTTTCTCAATAGATAGCCTATACAGTAGACTCCGGTGAACCCTCGGTTATAGTGAACCGTCGGCGAGAGTGAACCGTCGGCGAGAGTGAACCGTCGGCGAGAGTGAACCGTCGGCGAGAGTGAACCGTCGGCGAGAGTGAACCGTCGGCGAGAGTGAACCGTCGGCGAACCGTCGGCGAGAGTGAACCGTCGGCGAGAGTGAACCGTCGGCGAGAGTGAACCGTCGGCGAGAGTGAACCGTCGGCGAGAGTGAACCGTCGGCGAGAGTGAACCGTCGGCGAGAGTGAACCGTCGGCGAGAGTGAACCGTCGGCGAGAGTGAACCGTCGGCGAGAGTGAACCGTCGGCGAGAGTGAACCGTCGGCGAGAGTGAACCGTCGGCGAGAGTGAACCGTCGGCGAGAGTGAACCGTCGGCGAGAGTGAACCGTCGGCGAGAGTGAACCGTCGGCGAGAGGGAACCGTCGGCGAGAGTGAACCGTCGGCGAGAGTGAACCGTCGGCGAGAGTGAACCGTCGGCGAGAGTGAACCGTCGGCGAGAGTGAACCGTCGGCGAGAGTGAACCCGTTTCACTTACATTACAAATAAGCATAAGAAGATTAGGCTATAGTGAATGTTGGAAATACGTCCTGAAAAGAGTTCCCTCCCGGAAAGGAATATATCGCCATAGTGCCGCATATTCCAACACTAGTCACCTGAAAAAAACATCGTCAGAGGTCATAATCGAAGAAGTCTCCCCGTAGGTGAAGGTAGCGGACCTGGAATGGGGAACTTATTGATGACTTTATGCCATTCAGTTTCACTGCAGAAACGGCCGTGTCCTGCGTGCTCTAAAACTGGCGGCGGTGACGCTGATTGCTTACATCATTTTCAATCTTGATACTCGATCTTCCCCGAACAATGCGCGTAGAGATCTACGAAGGCGACAGGAAAATCGCGACTGCTACAGCTTAACAATATCCGCCGTGTCGTGCGGAATTTCGTTCAGTTTCATTAGCCGCTTCCGTCGTCCCGCTACCAAAAGCATCTCGTATGTTTTTAGGCGAGTAAAGAGGCCATCGAATATTGGGAGTGTCAAGACTGCATTACAATACTTAGATACAGAGGACAATGCAGAATCTAGTATGGAGAGAGCACTAACACTGTAGAAGGATCTAGAGAAATTACTAATGAAGAAATACGAAACAAACAATTGAAAATAATTGATATTTTACGGACAAGTAAAGATAGTAAAATTTTCAGTTTGTTTTTTAATGTAATTTGCTGTATCTCTATATTAATATCAATCGTTATTAAGAATTCTATTTAATTTCGACATCATCGAATATAGCCAGCGTCAGATATAGTGAACCAAAAATGTTAGTCCTCAGAAGTTCACTGTAACCGTAGTCAACTGTGTGGCAGCAGCGCTCTGAACTGTCAGTGTCTCTTATACGCTGCCGGTAGTGTAGGAACTTGAAGAAAACATCGTCGGCCAAAGGTTGTAATCGAAGAAGTGTCTCCTGACGTGAATGTAGCGGACCAGAAAGGGGGAACTTACTGATGACTGCCGCTCCTTTTCACTACTGAAACCGCGGCCATGTCCTGCAAAGGCTACAACGGGCGGTGGCGACGCATGTTTGCTTGCTTCGGTATCCGACGTGCCGCACGGAAAAGCGATGTTTCATTAGGCGCTTGCCCCATCCCCGTACCAAAAGCATCTCGTATGTTATTTGGCGAGTAAAAGGTTTTCGGAGAGAGGGGGATGATGTTCCAACAGTGCAAGAGGCATTGAAGGATGTCAAGACGATTCTTAGACAGAGGGACAATGCAGAATCATATATGGAGAGAAGACGAACTCTGGAGAAGGATCTGGAGAAATTACTAATGAAAAATGTATGAAGCAATAAAGGAAACAGTTAAAAATAATTGATTATTTATGGACAAATAAAGATATTGAAATTTTCAGGTCGTGCTGTTCTTGTATTTTGCTGCATCTCCATATTAATAAATTAAATAATTATGAAGAATTCTATTTAATTTTGACATCAGATATAGTGAACCTCAGAAATTGTGAACGAAAAAAGTTAGACCGCAGAAGTTCTCTAAAACTGGAGTCGATTGTTTCAAGCACATATTCACATACGTCATCGTATTTTGTAAAGTGTGTGTCAATTCTGGTCACGGTAATAGCGAGTGTTAAAAACAATGAGTGCAAGAAAGATGTCATGTGGACGCTGCAAAGCCCTTGCTCCCTGCCGACTCTAGAGTTACAAGACTTCATGCGCTTTCACGTGTGTGGGTACAACTTTGGTATTCTAGCACGTGCACGGACGAGAGATTTTCGGAACAAGGGACACCGGGAACACAGTCGCAGTTTCTCTCAGTGACGCGCCCCTTCTTTAATGACAGCGTCGGTATCAGCTTACATTTTTCCGATCGAAACATCCGGAAAGTCGCCCTGTGACACATATTCAGATGTAATATTACCGTATTTCTTAGAACAGCGCAGGCAAAACTCTCTACCGGGAGATTGAGAGTGACAATGTCTGAATTTCCAAGGAACACGAAGAAAAATGTATTTTGGCAGGATTACGTGCCTGGAAACGCATTGTGCGGTCTAATAATTATTCTCAAAATGTGTTTTCAGATAATTTGAAGGTTTGTTCGTAAATAAACTGACGGATCGAACGTGAAAGTGCTTAGTGGTTGATTTTACTTCTTGCATTTACAGAAGGAATAACATTTGTAAACTACTGGTGATACAACGTACTTTCTCGCATTATTTCTAAATTTGCAATTTTAGAGTTCAACGAAAATGAACCTGCTCCATTCATTTAAGCGTTCCTTGTTCTATTCTTAGCGAAAATTCAAGAAAAAATGTGGGGCGGTTTTTGAGAATGTTCTTTTAAACAATTCATTAACTTTAAACAATTTATGCGGAAACTACTCGTTAAAAAGTGGACATAAGGTTTTTTAAAGAACTAAGTTTTTAGAATAGATTTCATTTAATACAAAAATCTCTTACTTCAGAATTATACGCTAATATGTCTAAACTGGAACCTGTGTAAGCCGGAAACCTGCCGAAACCGGAAAAATTCTCTGGTCCGTGAAGTAAAAAAGCATTTTACACAGCATAAAACGGGACCTGTCCAACGCGGAAACTGTTTTTCGTGTCCTGCAAGGGAAAAACTTTCCAAAATGGAATTCCTTTGAATTTCATGCAATTGGCAGAGAGACGCGAGATGCTTTTAATTAAATGAATGGATCTGCAAGCTTGTTTCAAATTCTCTATCCCTGTGAGAAGCGATTTAGTCGTTTCAGACGGACATTGAAGGAGACGGGGTTCAGCAGTCAGCGCAGAATTCGACCTTGGGGTCGCTTATCTCAGGGAGTACGTAGTAGGGGAATTCCCTCTCTCCCGACTGTCTGAGCGTGGGAAGGTGTAGGGCATGGCTTCTATTCGCGCGTCTTCCTGCCCCGCGTTGAAAAGCATACCCCCCTGAACAGATACGCATTGCGCAAGCCATGGAAGTGTACCAGAAAGTCACATTACTGGGTTGTGACGCATTGTGCGTTGAGAGTCTGCAGCTAGTCCGAATACAGCCTGGAACGTGTGTGCTTTTTAACTAAAATAGAAACTGTCAAGGAGTGTTTAATATTTATGATTCCTACGAAAAATACCTTTCATGATAATGTATTTTGAGAAATATAACGAAGTCATGTAATTTACTGCTTTCAGGACAGAAACGTCAATAGTAGGTCATAAATTGGACAACCTTGTATAAAACGAAAACTTCCCTAAACCGGACTTTTTGTGTCCCTATCGATTCTGGCTTAGGCAGATTTTACTGTACTTCTGCAATGTTAACTTTTTGCAATAGAATTGGCCGAATCTAGGACTAGCTTCAATTTTTATACTGTCCTTTGATTCATACGAGGAGTAAAATTAAAGAAAAATGTTTGATTCGCTTTCCAGGGAAAATAGGTCTAAAAAATATTTCACGCAAAAGTTCCTGAAAAATACTCATATCAAAAAGTTTTACATGACTTTACTTCAAGATCAGACTGAGGACAAAGTTTAATCCAATAATTTAGAACTATTTTTGAGTAAATTTTGAAAATCTTTTTGAGGCTTCATGTAAAGTACCTTCAAGAAAAATCCGTTTCAAACTCAGCGAACCTAAGTTCGAGTTCATTTAAATCGATCGGGGGATATCAATTTTGGAGAAAATCGGCTGAACGATTTTGGCGCTAGCGGCAGACGGACGTTTTGGTGTCAATACAATTTTCGGTATCAAGAAATCACAAAACATGGATTCTGACTACTTAACTTGTTAGAGGAAGAAATGTACCCTACATAGGATCTGGATTAATCCACATTTTTCGTTATCCGGGCCCGGCAAGAAGTTTTTTTTCTTTCGAAAATTTGCCGTTTTCCCGGCGCACGATTACAATACTTTCTCTTCGTACAATGTAATGGTATGTAAAACGATTGTTTAATGCTTTAACAAATTATTTCGTTAAATCGTTTCATATCAATTCATTAAGATCTTGTAAATCCTCCTCGAGGTTGACCGCTTTGATGCGATGTGACATGCCACGCTTTTTATGGCACCTGACAATACAGAGTTTTACAAGATCTGATGATTTGGGATGACTAGTTCTTTCTTGGTTATAATAATATTATCCTTAGATTTAAAAAAATGTCTCATACACATTCTGTACCAAATTCTAATTAGAAAAGTTCCCAGGCCACTTTAGACTTTTTTTTATTTTCTTGAGCAATTGTTACTTTTAATGCCTTGTGACAGCCGTGTGGTGTATGCACACAAAATCATTGAGTGGGAACCATTCTTTCACCTGAGGAAAGAAATTCTCTTATAGGATCTTGATGCACTGGTCTTGAGCTTTCATTCTCTGCACAGAGGGCCTTCCTGTGCTTTACTGACGTAATCAAACTTGACTACCATGATCACCGATCTTCTGTGATAATTTACATCGTTAAGGAATTATTAAAAGTATTTCTTACAGAGAAGATAAAGAAATATTTTCAGGGCTTGCACGTTCACGTGTTTACTAACAGTATCTTTGCACACTGAAGTATGAATTTTGGTAAAATGGCATATTAGCTACTAGGTTAAAATGTATGTCAATTTATCTCTAGCTACAAAACTGCTGGAAGCACTAAAGACAGCTGGCAAGCGGGGAATTAAATAATACACATCCAAGCACCAAAGACAGCCTTCAATGTGGAACTAATGAGCCTACACAGAGAGCTTACCACCGCCTGCTCCAATTACCTCGCCAGGAATTCTATAATTTTTTTGAGGGGCAGACTTGGTAATCTGTGTATCAAGTAGTGGAAGGCGGCGTGTTTGTGTTAAATACAGTGTCGTGGAGTGTTGTGAATGTGTCTGTGTCTATTTTGTGAAAATGTTGAAATCCTGTTTGTTCAGGTTACCGATATTCCTGTCTGGGAAATTGATCATTTGTCCTTGTTCTGTTGTGAATTGTCAAGTAGGATGTACTGTTGAAGTCGGTAAAAATGTCAATTTGTCTAGTACCGGTCCGGAGAACAGGGATGTCGTCTACGTAACGATGCTAATATGTAATATTTTTGGAAAGTGCGTGATTTGGAAGATGGTATGTTCGAAAGAATCCATAAGTATATATGGAAGGAGACGAGAGAGGGGTGAGCCCATAGGAATTCCTGAGATTTCTCTGTAAAATTAGTTGTCGAATGTGATGTAATTTTGGTCCGTGTTGAGATTTTGGAGTTCATCACGAACGGGTGAGGGGCATGACAATTTGTCCAGTAAATAACGTAGAAGTAACTCGCATTCTGAAGTCAGAGTTCTCGGAAAGATATTCTTTGTATCAAATGAGACTAGTTTTGCGTAGGGCAAGACGGGAATGTGTTGTTGTTTTTCTACTAGATGTAGACTCTTTTTGACAATTTATGAAGGCCTGAACTGAATGTGTTTGTCAAAGTTAATTTTTAGGTGAGTTTGTTTGTTGGTGTGTTTTAGGAAGAGACTACAGGTCTAATGGGAGTATTTTCTTTGTGTAATTTAGGAAGCTCATAGAGTCTAGGAGAGAAGGGTTAACTTGGCATGTATTATTTGGGATAAGTTGTTTGAATTGTTAAGTTCCTGTTTAGGATGGCAAAGATACTCCTTAGATGGGTCATTGGAAAGTTGTCAGACATGCTGTCGTTCAAATAGTCATTGATTTTGTTATATTCTTTTTTGTGAAGTATCGCTATGGTGTTGCATATGCTGTTCATTGTAGTAAATTCTGAAACATATATGTATATGATTGTGAAAATTGTCCTTAGTGTCTGTTTTGACACACTGGTTTGTGTGAGTGCTGTAAAGGAGTGTGGAAGGACAGTATTTGAGGACCTTATTCAGAACAGAAGTATCTTGGTTTGATAAAGTAGTGCCACGAGGGTGGAACTGATGAGATGTCAAATTAAAATAAGTTATCGTGATTCGGAGCTATGTCGGCGGATGGGTAGTCTTGTATTAGAACTGCAGAGAAGACGGCTCAACTTACATGTCTGTACACATATTTCTTTCGGGGGATGATTTTGAAGACCCGTCCTCGCTGTTCCCAACTCTTCCTCCCTTCGGGCCTGGGGACCTTTATCAAGTAGACGCACCACGCGGGCAGTCCCCTAAATGGGTCTCGGATTTGACTCTCACTTTCTCCACCAGATGTCGGTCTCCGTTAACTATATCCGAACTGTCTGGTTGGCAGAAAGTGAGATATCGTTAGGGCGGGATGTTGTGGGAAGGATTTCATTTTGCCGGACATACCGCCAGGGTTCTTTTGCTTGCCATAAGTGAATTTTCAGTCATTTGAAAATCGAACCGGCGCACTGCCGGAATCGGCCGGGATCGAACCCGCGCACTGGGGGTTCAGAGGCCAGTAAGCTAACCAGACACCCACAGAGGCTCCCACTAGCTTCTGAATACTGGTTTAATGGGGATTTGTCGTTGGCGCCATTCCAAATAAAAAAATTAGAGGCGTTGTCTCGGCCAGCATATTATTTAATACAAAAGTTGCACTTGTATACACTTGTGCAGCTGAAGTGTAAGACAGAAATTGTCGCTTGATAATATTACATAACCATTCTCAATATTGCGAGAAAGAATGTGATGTTGAAGTCCCACTCGATTTACTCGGTCTCGTCAGATTTTCCTTAAACCTCTTTAAGTTTTCAAAATTGAAATGTTCATCTTTTTAAAGCGTTGGGAAGTTTGTTACACCGGCTTTAAGTGAGTGGAATAATTGTTATCTTATCTGCTTGCTAAACCTTAGTACTTTATTTCAAATCCGAGTATGATAAAATATTGTGCTGGTTGGTAACGTTTTCGCAGTTTCAAGTTCTATTATAATATTATGTTAGCGTTGCAAATAATGCGAGAAAATAGTGCGGTTTTAATTATCCAATCTGATGGGTAATCTAACATTGTTAATCACATTTGGTAGCAAACTTTTCGAACATTGATGTTCGGCAAAGAGATTTCGTGTGGGCAAGATGGGTGGCTTATCAATCTGGTCAAATATTACATTTTTAACATCTTTATGTGAAATATCTCTCCACATACTTAATGGCAAAAAGTTAGGTTACACGCCATAGATGTTTGTAGTATTCACTCCTGTATCCTGTATAAGCTGTCTAAGTAAGAATACACACATACAGGAGTTACAGAAATATTAGTAATATTGCCAGCACGTCGGGCCAGGGGTATGAGCACAGAGTTTAACTCTAGTATGCACCACCGTTTATGTCTACAAGAATGCACCACATGAGACTCCAAGGTAGAACAACTAACGATACTTTTTAGAAACAATGCTTATTAAATACAAACTAAAGTAAATGTAATTAAATAGCGTTTTCTGGTTTTTAATGCCCTTCTTTACAAATTTCTACAATTTAAAATTGGTTTTGAATAATTTATTTTTAATGCAGAAAAGTTTTGTAGAGATTGAAAGAAATATTATATCTGTTTTATGACGTTTAATGGAGTGTAATAGTCATTATCATGAAAATACTTCACAGAAATACTTTGTTGCTAATTATTTAAAATTAATGTTTTTGCAGAAGGAGTGTGTAGAACATCATGTTACTGTGCTCTTTACATTGTTTTATTAAAAATTGCTGAGTGGAAGATTTCAGAGATCGTGAATATAATACCGTAGAATGTCATAAAGTTTTTTCGTCAATATCTCTTCTTCCTTAAACTGGAATAACAGAAATATCGTATGTTATACATCCCTGTTTCAATCAAGGTCTTTCAGAAGCTAATTTGAAGTGCGGAAGTGGTATGTTCTAAATGACGCTCCAATTTACGTGGAAATTTTCTGCAGTGAATTTTGTTTTGCAATTATCAGAGATGCTGAATGCGAAACATATTAAATGCATTCACGCAACACCTAGAACACAAATTACCAATTGTACGAAAAGTATGTATGACTACTCGTTGTATGGTAATGAATAATTTAATCATTGATCTACGCAATGACGCCTAATCCATATGGTTTAATTATTGAATAATGCGACTGGAGGCTTTTGCATTTATTTTCCCTTTCTCTGTGTACTGTAATGTCGAGAAAGAGTTTTGTTCGTTTGGAAAACAAAACATACCATGGTGAATTCTTCGTGGAAACAATACAGAGCCGTGCTTTTGTACCTACCGAATGAGCTTGATTACTGTTGCAATAACTTAATTTAGGTGTGTGACTCAACGATTGCAACATTTTTCTGAGAAAAAATACTACGACAAAGCATAAATGAAATCAACGTTTAAGAGACATTTTAACTATACTAAACAGAGATGTGCTCGAATAATCTTTTATTTTGAGTAAGCTAAACATATGCAAATTGTTATTTACCTGCTCTAGATCTTTAGTGTTCTTCTCCGTCCCTCTTTTATATTAATTATATAATTTCTTTACGACTTACTGGGTTAATGTAAGAAAATAATTAAATAAACCTAAACATTAACTCGAAACGTGTAGTCTATTATTTATCAAGAACCGCGGAAAATTGTTTCAAAATTATTTTGTGAATAAATGGGAATATTTTAGAAAATTAATTTCAAAAATGTATTTCTTACTAAATTTTATCTTTGATTCAATCTGTTGGTCTGTTCTTGATATATTAATCTCGAAATGTATTATGAAGTTTATTCTTAAGTACTTTAGATTTTTTCTTTTCGTTTTCCACTTTAAATTTCCTTTATTCCACATCGTTAGAAGTCGACTTTGTTGACATTAATACTTACAAATATCTACAAAATTCATTCTGTAACCAAGCAGTAATGTGTTAAGGTGGGTTGTGTGCAAGAAGTAACAGACTACATCACGCGAAGTTACCTACACTGGTAGTCAGCGTGGGATGGAGCTGTTCGAATCGATCGATCGCTGCTCAGGTTGTGTGTATATCGCAAGAGTCTGCATTACATTATGTACTGAGCAGTCTGACGTCTTTACGCAGCACATGCTTAATTATTTTATTCTGATAAGTCTCGGGGTTTTGTCGTGCGTTCTCCTATGCCATGAAAAGTATGCTTACACCAATACGGATTCTAACAGCTCATTTTGCCTAAACGCAACGTCTCTTCTCTCCATCTTTTCTTCCACTCCGTCCCACTCTGCCCCCACTCCCTCTCATCCCCTCCCCCTGTTACACACAACCTAACACCCTGCACATACATTTATTACACCTACGTACGTACATACATATATAAATATTCACTAACGTATGTAATGCAAATCAAACGAAATTCTTATTAAGTCTAATAACGTGCTGTGCAATATTTTCCATTAATAGTGAGATTTCGCTGCATTATATTTGAGATAATTCCGCTTCTACTTAGTTCAGCCGGCACCTCTCCGGAATTTTATGACTAAGCTCAGGTTACGGCGTGGCGAATCAGCAAGTTCCAGAACAGTTTCTTCAGGGGTGTCAAGTGTTGTACATTATATACTGTTTCACTAACTTTACTCTCGCATTTTTGCAATATAACTATTGCATATACTTTTAGTCACGGTTTAGTGAATTTCTTAACACGGCATTTTTTCCATTAAATGATTGCTGAATCGAAAGACAATTTATTTTCGAAATTATTTTTACTGTCTCTTATACTCAGTATAGAGAACCTTATGTAATGCTCCAGCACCGATATTTTGACAGAAACGTAGTTTAATGGTTTCCTGGTACCAAAAGACGTTTTCTTTCTCTTACTCGTAGTATATTACTCTCTCGTTTATGTATCACACACAAAGTGGCATTTTCTTTACGTAGTTCGAATGCCAATTGCGTTTTCTTTAGTTCAAATGTCAATGGCATTTTGTTCACGTAGTTCGAATGTCAACGGGCATTTGTTCACGTAGTTCGAATGTCAACGGGCATTCTGTTCACGTAGTTCGAATGTCAACGGGCATTCTGTTCACGTAGTTCGAATGTCAACGGGCATTCTGTTCACGTAGTTCGAATGTCAACGGGCATTCTGTTCACGTAGTTCGAATGTCAACGGGCATTCTGTTCACGTAGTTCGAATGTCAACGGGCATTCTGTTCACGTAGTTCGAATGTCAACGGGCATTCTGTTCACGTAGTTCAAATGTCAATGGCATTCTGTTCACGTAGTTCGAATGTCAATGGCATTCTGTTCACGTAGTTCGAATGTCAATGGCATTCTGTTCACGTAGTTGGAATGTCAATGGCATTCTGTTCACGTAGTTGGAATGTCAATGGCATTCTGTTCACGTAGTTGGAATGTCAATGGCATTCTGTTCACGTAGTTGGAATGTCAATGGCATTCTGTTCACGTAGTTCGAATGTCAATGGCATTCTGTTCACGTAGTTCGAATGTCAATTGCATTCTGTTCACGTAGTTCGAATGTCAATGGCATTCTGTTCACGTAGTTCGAATGTCAATGGCATTCTGTTCACGTAGTTGGAATGACAAGGACACTGTGTTCACGTAGTTGGAATGACAAGGACCCTGTGTTCACGTAGTTGGAATGACAAGGACACAGTGTTCACGTAGTTGGAATGACAAGGACACAGTGTTCACGTAGTTGGAATGACAAGGACATTCTTTTGACGTAGTTGGAATGACAAGGACATTCTTTTGACGTAGTTGGAATGACAAGGACATTCTTTTTACGTAGTTGGAACGACAAGGACATTCTTTTTACGTAGTTGGAACGACAAGGACATTCTTTTTACGTAGTTGGAACGACAAGGACATTCTTTTTACGTAGTTGGAACGACAAGGACATTCTTTTTACGTAGTTGGAACGACAAGGACATTCTTTTTACGTAGTTGGAACGACAAGGACATTCTTTTTACGTAGTTGGAACGACAAGGACATTCTTTTTACGTAGTTGGAACGACAAGGACATTCTTTTTACGTAGTTGGAACGACAAGGACATTCTTTTTACGTAGTTGGAACGACAAGGACATTCTTTTTACGTAGTTGGAACGACAAGGACATTCTTTTTACGTAGTTGGAACGACAAGGACATTCTTTTTACGTAGTTGGAAGGACTGTTAGAAATTATGTTTTGCATAGGCTCAAGGAAATTTTGTTATTAATCGCTTAGGCGTTGCTACATGCGTTGGGAACTTCAAAATTTCAAATTAAAATTAAGCATAAAAGTACACAAGCATAAAATGTGTTGGAAATTGCGTGTTAGATAGACTGCAGAAAATTTTATGACACTCGCTTAGGCCGAATGTTTGAGCTTTTCTTCCAACTTGGGTACGCTTAGCGAAGCGTCCCTGCCTCTTTAAAATGTGAGATTAGGAGATACGGCACCATTCCACACGCGGTGGTGTGTTCTTGCGGATGTGAGCCATTCTATCTCGTTCGTTACGATAAGGGATAAGAACTCACATTTGCAATAAAACATGCCTTTTCGAAAATTCCAAAAAACGAACAAGGGTTTCGCCGCTCTCCTGCAACTACATCATTGAAGATAATAATGTTAACATGATTTTTTATCTGTTCACAAGTAGATCTTTATATGATGCCATGTATACATTTTCGAAAAGCAGTAATTTTTGCGTGCTTTTGAATGATAGCAACAGGTAAATGAATTACGTACAGGATTTTCTCATAAACTGCCTCACATTTTTTCTTTAATTAATTGCTGGAATAGACCAAGTTTGCTTACTAGAAGGTCCGAGTTTCATTAAAGCCACAAAAATTTTGAGGCAGTTCATAAATTACGTAACGCAAATTTGGAGCAATTCTGAATACACAGCCCCCGCCCTCCGCACCTGTAAAATGCGCTTGACCCTTTCTCCCAAATTAATTTTGTAACTCTTGCGACAGGACAGCCCCCTATTTACAATAAGTAAAAAATAAGTGCATTAACCAGTTATATTAATTTTAATTGTATTGGATATTAAAATGTGTGATAAACTCAGAATTTATTGACGATGCGGACTGCACCTAACAATAAGATTGGGGTCAATTTGTAAGTAGGTGGGAAAGTTTCTGACAAGCTATTCAGCCCTTTTAAACTGACGGATATTATTTCTAAAGTTTTTTGATGTGTCATCATCTCCTATAAACAACTTTGATTTCTTCTGGCATATTGCTCGAATGTAAATTTAATTTCCTTAAGCAACACAGAGTAAACTCGTTTGCAGAATTTCTCTCACATGGGAAGTACAAAGCAGAACAAAACTGACATTTCATAGGCAACGAACGACCCAACAGAAAATGAAATGACCTCATTAACACGACACCTACGCTGACTTTCTATTTCCCTGCGTCCACTTAATGTCCGTTTGCGTCTTTTGGGGCGCGTGGGCAACGATTCGGAATTCGACATAACCTGTAAACAACTTCGCTACTTCAGTACAACCGAGCAAAACCCACTGTCCGAATGTTCTCTACAAAATACACCACAAAAGCAAATACATGCAAGCTGTCAACGCCACAATGCAATTATTATACTGAAACAAAACCTTGACGAATTGTAAACAAATCTCAACAATCAAAAGAAAACATCAAGAAGCGCCACCATGAAGCAGCGTGGACTCACATCTATCGACTCATATATATCGATTTTGAAATAGCCACCCTTTGGAAGAAAACAATTGACTATTGTTAAGCGTACTAATAAATAATGATTTAATTAATTTACGCCGTAAATGTTGGTGAATCAACACAAACAATATCTGATAACACATCTAGCGATCACATTCTTTCATTTAAAGAAAAAAATACTACAATCGGTTCAGTAGAAGCTCTAAACGAAGCCATGGCAGTATACTTAATTTTTTTTAAATATATAGATTCTAAGAATAAATTACAAAAAAAAAAACAAACAGAAATGATGTAACAAGAATCCAGAGACTAAAGAAAGAATATTTTAACAAACTATTTGAAAATAGCAGACATGAAAAACACTTTGAAAACGATAAATAAACTCCTTGGTGTGCCAGAAAAAATCTTTAGACGAAGTTATAATAAAAAATGTAGGAAAAAGTAACCCAATTGAACATGTAGTAGAAAAATTTACTATCACTTTTCAACAGAAAACTTATAATATTGTACACAAGTGTAATCTAGACGTTTTGGCAAAAATAAGGGAATTACAGAGTAACTCTTTTTTCCTGCTTGAAATTACATGGGAGAAAACTAATTTATTAATAAAAGGGATGGGCAACAATAAAGCTCCAGGAATTGATAAAATAGTCATAAGATTTAAAACTAAACATTAACATAATAGCACCAATTCTAATGAAAATTATCAACTTAAGCATTAATGAGGGTACTTTTCCAGACAAATTAAAAGCATCCATCAGACAAATTCATGAAGGAGATAGTCTCTTAGCCTATGAAAATTACAGGCCAATTTCCATTTTAAATGCAATAAGTAAAGTATTCGAAAAATACAGGTCACAAAAATTGACTAATTTCTTGAAGAAATTTCAAAAAATAGATAGCAATCAATTTGCATATCAGAAAAACAAAAGCACCACAGATTTATTGGAAAATTTAGTAGAAGTATTAAATGAAAAATTACACTAGGAATTACATGTCGTGCGTTAAGTATAGACTTGTCTAAAGAATGTGATGTGATAAATCATGAAAAGATGTTAGATGCACTAGAAGGTATAGGAGTGAGAAGTAGTGTATTGCAGATATTAAAAAATTATCTAGAAGGGAGATCTTTTAGAGTAAAAATAGATAACACTTCTAGTGAAACAAAAACTGTGAAAGTGGGAATTCTACAAGGAAGTTTCCTAGGTCCTATACTTTACTTAATATTTGACAGCGACTTAAAAATCATCTAAAAGATGGTTCTTATTTCTTATGTGCTGATGACAAGATGCTAACATCTACAAATAGAGACCAAAAGAGGGCTGAAAAGAGTTACAAGAATAAATTTGGGATATTTAAAAAATGGTGCCATGATAAAGGTTTGATAATCAATGAGAAAAGGACTAAAATATTGCGCATCACAGCACCACAAATTGCATGAGCAAAAGTTAAAATATTCTTTCACAAAGCAGACTGCACCCACAAGGATTTTAAGAACTGTCAGTGTAATAGTATATTAAATTCTGTAAACAAACTAAAGTATCTAGGCATAATTCTTGATCAAAATCTGAGCTGGAGAAACCAGATTTTGGAATTAAGTTAGAAAATAAGAACATGCATTTGGAAACTGAGAATTAAAGATTTTGTATCTTAGTAAATTTTCAAATTGGCTTTCTTCTAATTAATAGTCTCTTATTAGATATAAAATTGGTGTTTGGGGACTGCATTAAAAACTCGTAAAAGTATTGTACAGAATTTACAAAACAGATGTATCAAAAGTCTCAAGGAAAAAATGAACACAATGAATCAGAACTTGGAAGATAGTGCAGCGTTGCATGGAATCATGACAGTTACAGAATTGCATGAATTTCAAATGCTAGAAAGAATTTGTTTCAATGAATACAGGAAAATCAATGGGCATAATTATGAAACTAGAAAAAAAATACAATTTCATATTACTAGAGACTTGTAACAAATTTGGAGAGAAAATCTTATTACTTTTTTGTTTTTATGAGTTGTAACCTGTAACATTAATGCAACAACAGTACCAACCATCTGAATGATTCCTTGGTCCCTCCATAATATTGGAATGGCAAATATAAACGATGCTTTCTCCTTTTTTGACCATTTTTAAGGGCCTCTACACAAATATAACATACTTAATGTGGCACTCAATATTTGGCCTGATCACGAAGTTTAATTCCAAAATATGAAAAATACATATTTCTAACAAAGTCTGTAATGATCCGTTGGTGTATTTTAATCTATTGCACTTCAATTCCAAAGCCATTTGTTACCGCGTTTTGGGGCCGGGTGCAAAATAGGACCCGCCTGCCAGCTGCTTGCCTGCTCACACATCTTACCACCTGCGCTTATACCCGCGTTTCAAACCACGCCCCCGGCCCGCGCCCTCCAAGAGGCCCCGGAACTCTAGTGGCCGCCGGCCTGGAGGCAATGGACCAACCCCTCTCCTTCGCTGGCCGCACCTCCTGTGTGGTCCGACGAGCGAAATGCTATGACGTTACGATAGGTTCTTGATCACGTCACTAACTTCTTCTTTAGTAAATTTTTGGAGTTGCAAAACAGTAAGTTTCTTATTGCGTTTTATTTTCTCCTCCAATCCAATTCGCCCTCATGAAGCATTTCATCGGATTGGACAACTGCTGCTCTATTGGGTACAATCCCTCGTAGTTGTCTTCATTTCCCTCCAGTTTTCGATAAAAGTTCTTTTAAGATCTTTCAAACAAAACATTCTCTTCCTATTTCGGCTTGTTCTGCATCTAAACAGCCTGTTTGTCAGCACTTACAGCCTCAGTTACAGCGTATCTATACACTGTTGTACTGTCTTACTATGTTTATCGTGACTAGAGTGAGTTCTTATTCTATCCAATATACGTTTCACTAGCTTTACCAGTATTGTTGATCGAATAGCGTCAGCATAATTAATAATACGAGCAATAACACATCTCAATCTTTCAATGCTTCCAACAAGGCGTCTCTCTCAACGTGTCATCAACCGACCTCTTTGCTGCCTACTTGTCGATTGTTCAGTCTATTTCCCAAAGTTTTGACAACTGTTATTGCAGCACAGTCTGTGACAAAATGGAGAGTTTGCGGATCCTGCGCCACTAATTAATCGGGCAAAACCTCACGGTTCATGGTATCCAGAATCCGTGCCATTCGTGTTGACGTGTTGATCTTGGGTATCAGTGGTTTTGTAATGGGGCTGGTTCCCTGGAATTGGAACACATTCTTTTATTCTATTTTTTTAGCGTTTCTTTCAGCTTTACAACACAAGTTGTTGGGGCGTTTTCGTGATTTTTCTGGGTGAATCTGCGTTCTGGGATCCGAATCTTCCTCTTCATTAATTGGCAGCTCAATTACAGGAAAATCAGGGAAACTCTACAGCGACTCTTTGTATAACGTGTACTAGAATCCGGTTACTTCTGTTTCGATTTTGGTGCGCATTATTGTTTTGTTAACGGCCGCTGACTATTGCCTGCGATGACTGTAGTACCTTCACCTAGGGAGGCGCAGCACCTTCACCTAGGGAGGCATGGGATGTAGTTTCGCTCCTGCCAGGCAATCGCTATTCGGGTATCCCGACCAGAGCCCGCATGTTCAGCACCGGCTCGCGCCCTGTCACCCGCAGCGGTGGTTCCAGGGGCGCCCCGACGCTCCTCGGGTAGCGGCATGTTTTCCCCGGGCTTTTCTTCTAGCACGAGTCTCGATCTTCAGAGATCCAGTGCGTGGATTTTATTCCTTAAGCCAGGACCAATCTCGAGCTTGGAGAGCCGCCGTTAACCGCTTCATTGTTTCCTCCGCCATCCAGTTGGCCAACCTGTACCATCCTGATAGGCCTGTATTCAAGAATTATTTTCTAGTATCCTATCAGGACCATCTCTTATCAGTTAGACGATCATCTCGCCGAAAGCGGGCTGGATACCACAACTGTGGGACGCATTCGAATTAAGGGCTCTCCTCGTGAAGGTTGAGAATGGAGCCGGGTGTGAAAGGTTGTAGGATGTCGTAGGATACTTCACACCCCTTGAGCCTCTTATTATATTTATTCTTCAGTTTTTACTAGTCGATGTGTCAACCACTCACAGGTATGATGACCAGGTGTGTTGTTGCTTTATTGAAGATTCAGGTGGCTTCTAACAATACTCCATGTATTCAAGGTTATTGGTTATCTCATAATGATCTAAACACACTCCAAATTCCTAGTTTTTACCTTGCAGGATCTTATTGTAGAGCAAGGGAATCAAATAAAGGCCCTGCTTACGGAGGTTCGTGTATTTATGTAAGAAATAATATTGATTCTACCTTCTTGTCAGAATTCAATTTATATGCAGTTGAAAAAGTTTTTGAAATAACAGTTGTACATCTTACTACGCTCAAAATTATTTTACTTTGCATCTACAGACCTCCAACAAAGCAAGCTTTAGATTATTTCAATTTCGTAGAAAATCTAGAGATAACTCTGAACAAAATTAGTAATCTCTCTTTTAAATCCATTGTTGTATGTGGAGATTTCAATATTGATTTTCTGAGCGAATCCCACGAAAAAGAGCAGTTTCTCAATTTAATTCATTCTTTTAATTTAGATATTACAGTGAACGTACCTACACGGAATACTCTTAAATCACAAACAGCAATAGATCAAATTATAATTAACAAAACCACAACTAGATATGAAATAATAACGAATAATCTAGGTTACAGTGACCACGATGCACAAATTCTTACAATTACTAATAACATGAATACTGACACAATAAATAAACACGCATGTGCAGAGCATTTACTACAGTTAACATAAAGTTATTTACGGACTACTTGCTGAAAGAATCATGGGAGGCAGTTTATAACGCTATTGACACAAATGAAAAATATAATTTATTTTTCTCAAAGCTTTCATTTCTCTTTAACGCATGCTTTCCTATTAAAAAAAGAGAAAATTAAACATTTCACGAAAAAGTAATACTTGGATCACAAAAGGAATTAGAACATCGTGTAAAAATAAACGTACTCTCTACTTTATTTCTAAACGTCATGACGTATCTCAAGATTTCCTTATCTACTTTAAAAATACAAAACATTGTTACGAAAAGTCATAAGGCAGGCTAAAATCATGAAAAACGATCAGGATATTTTGAACTCAAATAATAAAACTAAAGCAATGTGGAATATAATAAAAAATACTACCAAATCAACTAGAAAACCCGTAGAGAATGTTGTTTTAAAATATAACGATATAAATGTGAACGATCCGGCAACAGTGGCTAATCTCTTTAACCAATACTTTTCGAGAATTGCTGCCGATCTCACTAAGGGTCTTCAGGCACAAAATTCAAAAACAGACAGTTCACCCAAAATTTTAGACAGAATGTTCGTTTCCGAAACTTCTTCCTATGAAATTCTCAAAATAATCGGTAAACTAAAAAATAAATATTCGTCCGGTTTAGATGAATTCCCGGATTCTTTGTTAAAGACTTGTGCGTATGCCATTATACACCCGTTAACTCACATATTTAATGCATCTTAATGCACTGGAACGTTTCCAGATATTTTCAAAACAGCTAAAATTAAGCCGCTTTTCAAAAAAGGCAACAAAAATGAAATTCAAAATTATCGGCCCATTTCTCTTCTATCAGTTTTTCAAAAATATTAGAGAGACTTTTTTACGTACGAATGGAAACCTTTCTCAGTAAACACGACGCACTTTCAGATTGCCAACATGGATTTAGAAAATCAAAATCAACGGAAACAGCTATATTTTCTTTTCTTAAAGATGTCGCCTCATCATTGGATCAAAACGAGACACCTATTGGATTATTTTTAGATCTCTCGAAAGCTTTTGACGTCATTGATCATGACATTTTACTTTCCAAATTACCTTCATATGGAATTCGTGGTATTGCTCTAGATTGGTTATGTTCGTACCTTAAACAATGATCTCAGAGAGTTGAAATACCTTACTGGAATGATGGAACATTACGTACGCACCTTTCCGACTCTTTGCCCATTGCATGTGGAGTTCCTCAAGGATCGATTTTAGGCCCTATTCTGTTCCTACTTTACGTAAACGATATGCCCTCGACGATTCGAAACGGAAGAACAGTTCTCTTTGCGGATGATACGAACATCCTTTGCAATAAAGAAACCGTAAATAGTAGAATATCAGATGTTTCAAATTGGTTCCGAAATAACAGATTAATAGTAAACGAAAAGCAAACGGTTTTAATGCAGTTTTCCATATCAAATAAACAATTCTGTGCTCCATTGAAAATGAACAGTGTACCATTGACTGATGTTAAGGCAACAAAATTTTTAGGTCTCTCAATTCAGTCAAACCTTAAATGGAACGTCCATTTAAATGAATTGAACACAAAATTAAGTTCATTATGCTACGCGTTCACAATTCTTGCAAATTCAGTCAGCCTTCATACTGCTCGTTGTGTATACTTCGCGAATGTTCATTCCTGCCTGAGATATGGCATAATATTCTGGGGAAATACATCTTATAGCTCCCAGACTTTTAGATTACAAAAACGAATTGTGCGAATAATAACCAAATCCCACCCACGTGATTCATGTAAGCCTCTCTTCATTAATCTAGGAATTCTACCATTACCGTGTCTTTTTATTTACGAATCAGTGGTTTTGTAAAAAATGACTTGCTCAAGGGCGGGAATATTTTTTCAGAAAATGCCGAAGTCTATTACTATAACACTCGACGTAGAAATCATATTCATCAGGTGACAGTATCAACAGCTCATTACAAAAATTCACATACAATACATGTACATTATTTTACAACACTTTGCCAGATGACATTAAACGATTAAATTCAATAGAAAAGTTTAAATCCCAAGTGAAATCGTTTCTGCTGCATAACAGTTTCTATACAATTAGAGACTATACTGATCATCACAAGAAAAGTAACATTAATTTTAACAATGATACATAATGCATTAATTACCATTTGGACTGTATAAATGAGTATAAACAACCTGTAACAACTATTGTAACACAGCTTCCGGGTCAATGACCCCCATCTCGATCAGGTTTTTCGTCCAGTTTCCCTGATCCATTGAGCAAATGCTGAGATGGCCCCTTGTTTTGCTTCTGGACATAAATGTAACTTCATTTTCTGTGCACGTCTTCTAGAATTCAGTGGGAAATACAATTATTCAAATTATCGTTTCTATGTTGTCGCGGCAGGAAGTAATAAGAGCCAAAATTTATTGCTTATTTATCTTTGAAAATAGATTTTATTACATGGGAGTTTTTTGTTGTTTTTTTTCTCCTTTTCAAAATTCAAAATTTATTGCTTATTTACCCTTGAAAATAGATTTTTTTACATGGGAGTTTTTTTGTTTTTTTTTTCTCCCTTTCAAAATTCAAAATTTATTGCTTGTTTATCCTTGAAAATAGATTTTATTACATGGGAGTTTTTTTTCTTTCTTTTTTCTCCCTTTCAAAAATTCAAAATTTAAGTAGTATATGACTTAGTGTAGGGATCACAGAATTTTGAAAATGTGCACACAATTCACTTTTCCCATAGCACGTCATACGCAGTTTTTAACTGTTTTTTTGACGTAAAATAAATAAAAATAAAATAAAAGCAGTTGTGAGTATGTAATCTAAAATTCCTGTGACGCCTTCAGCATCATTGTCGGTTCAGCGAATTTCACGATAACTAAAGACAAAGATTTCTTGGTCCAGTCCAAACCAAAAGTTTGCAAGTTGAGTTGACTTGAACGAAAGGAAGAAGCCACGATTACATCAGGTATATCCAATAGCTTAAGTTGTTCATCTGAACTGATTTTGATCAAATTTTTAAAGTTCTTTTTCATTGCTTTCAGGACATTGTAAAAACATTTTAATAGCATTTCATTGATCATTTTTGGTGATGTTTTAGGTCATCAAAATCCGCCCCCTACTCATTACTTCCAGAGAAGGACGTTCACCATAATATTTTGCGGTGCAGTCCAGACGCGCATCCTCCCCTCTCCCCGCCCTTGAAACATGAGGAGCCCTAGCTTATCGCGGCAACTTGCTTCACGAGAGGAAAAATCAAGTCATTCCCCGTCTCTCGCGTTGTATAAAAGGAAACTAATTTTTTTGCCAAAAAAACTGTTACTATTTTTTTATTATGGTAATTGCAATGACAATTATTTAAATAAATATAGGAACACAGAAAAGTAGTCAATGTACCACATCATATTTTTAATACATTTTAATTTCTATCCTAATAATTTTGTAGTAACTATAAAATAATAGACATTATATAGAAATATTGTACAAATATTTGCAATAGAAAGAAAAAAATTAAAAACGTGTCAATTAAGGTCAAGACCGCGAATGAGCCCAGCACTCGCCGCCAACCAACGACGCTGTTCAGTGTATTTTCAATCGGACTATCTACGGTACTTTAAGTGTACTTTAAGCGTGTCAAACAAATTCATGAAGCTATGAAGACCACACTATCAGGAACAAAATAGAGAGTACTAAAACGCAAAGTGGTGAGATGAAAAAGTCAAATGTCGAGTTGAGAAGGGATTCTGTTGTTCTTAGGAGGGTTGGTTTATTTGTTGTTTTTTATTTATTTATTTTTTAAATGTAAGGTCGCATCAACATCTAGGTCATTAGCGATCACTATTGGAGTTAACAGTGAAGACGAAACGATCTGGTGATGATAAGGGGTGAAAGGATGAACACAAATACAACCATGCCCGAGGCGGGACTCGAACCCGCTACCACACTACTGCTTTAGCGATCTCGGCCACCGGATCGGCGAGGGTATCCTATTGTTGAGCCTTTTCGCTGGAGTGTGCAGCCTCGGAAAGATGTTTTCGAGGCCAGAAAATCGCGGCTGAGCTTGGTTCCCCTAGCGCCAGCAGTGGCCAATTCTCCGATACACCGCGTATACCGCCGGTATACATAATATTTCGAAGTGTATAAGAAATATTTCATAATTTTGATAAGCCTCTAAAAAGTTGAGATTTTCAAAGCTTTTAAACAGATGTGAAAAAATAACTGTTTTGCTACCGAGCGCCAGTCAGTCTTCCGCATCCTGAAGTGCTTTAGAATGAGAAGTTTCAAGCAATTCCTTGATGCTGTCCAGAGAATTCGCTAGCGCAGGCGTAGTCTCCAAATGTCAGCCGCGATAACCTAGGGCTCTTCATGTTTCAAGGGCGGGGAGGGGGCGGATTCGCGTCTGGATTGTCGATAGGCACCACAAAATATTGTGGTGAACGTCCTTCTCTGGTCGTTCGCTTCTCTCACGTTTTTGTGAAAATGGAGTGGGTTAATGATCCAGAAGTTAATGGTATGTAATTGTCTTATAGAACAATTATTAAGGACGAAACTTCATATTATTGGGATTTCAGAAATTCTCAAACTAAAAACCGGGAGCGGTAGCTCAGTGCATCAACTGATGTCGCCACAGCGCCTCGGACCAGGAGGTCTTAGGTTCGAGTTGTGACGGCGGCAGGGTATTCGACACTAGCTTTTCAGCTAGGTCGAATTCAGTCGCTGTCTGGATGATAATTATTGCGGTCGACTGCTCTGATCGGTAGTTTTCGTGGTTACTCCGATCAACACCAGGCGAATGCCGGAGCAGTACCCTAACAAACGGGCCACGAACCGCGCGCGATCTTTCCTCCCTCTTTTTTGTTCTATCCTCTCCCCTTATACACACACACACACACTTACACTAACATGCACTACACTACCACATATTGCGGGAGACCGATCGGGAGCTTAGAGCTTGTCCCGGCTAGGGCGGTGCCCTGCTGGTGAGAGAGTTCTGGTTAGGGGGAAACCCCGCTAGCCGACGGTAGGTCGGCGCCGGACCTTGCCATCCAGAGGGGGAAGTTCACCGCCGTCTCCCGAGGAAAAAACATGTACTACTCTTACAGAACTAATGACCTAAGCTGTTGATGCGCCTGGAATCACTAACCAACCAACTCAAAATAAACGATGTTTGTGGTAGCTTCCATAAAGTGCGATATACTTGAAATAATGGTGAGGATTCACGCCGGTCGTGAGGCCGAAGGACGGGGCTATGTGTTGCAGGAGCCCCGTCTCCCGCGGCGCGGGCAGTGGGCGTGTCCCCTCCACCGCGACCTCCACCGCGCATCGGGATGTCACGCTCGGGAGGTCGCCGGGGTGGAGCCGCCTGCTGCTGATGCCCGAGTGCTCGCGCAAGTACCCCTCTCGCCCCACCACGGCAGAAATTGAGGTACGTTTCGCGGGAAACAGATTTCGCGTTTTATTTCACAATTGTTTCCAATAGTTTTTACACCTTCACATAGTGTTGGCTATGAACTTTTTTTATTTACGAATTCAGATAATTTTTATTTACAGCATCAGATCGGGGCTAAACCGACGAGGTAAATGATATAAATATCCAGGGGGTTGGGAGGGGGATATTGTTGTCTATTGATAAGTACCAAACTTGTAACGTGCGCCAGGAATGTGTCTCCGCGCAGAGGCGAATCAGAGGCTACTATTACGAATTGCATTTATGTTCCTAGCAACCAGATCAATGGGAAACAAGTGAAGATGACAACTTTTCCAGTATCTGTTATGATTGATGAGTACGCAGTTTACGTTTTCGTTTGTTACAAGCTGCAGCACGTGCTACCAACATAATTTTTCTCGCTAGCACTCTTACCATCCACTGGTACAGCTGCGGAGAGACTTTCCTGGCGCACTGTAGTGAAGTCCCAATGTCAAGTACCAAAAGTCATGCCAAGTTGTTTCTTTTATTTGAATTTGACTGCTCATGTAGTCCCATGTCATCATTGCTGTACGTCCTTGCTCAGGCCGCAGACCCGCCGTGCCCCACCGCCGCGTGCGTAGCCACCCGCGCACGGGCCGCCGCCGCCGTCATCGCACTAGGCCTGCCCTTCCAGGCGACCACGATGGAGCCCGTCTTCTCACGAGGCGGCTGCCCCGCCTTCTGCGCCCCCACCGCCGCCACGCTCGCCGCCGTCGAGCTCATGGAGGCCGTGCGCGCCGCCACCGGCTGCGACCCCCGCTGCACCCACCGCCGCTGCCTGGCCGCGGCAGCCAAAAAGAAGACCCCTCGGCCCGAGACCATCGTCTTCAACGTGATGGCGGCGGGCGGCAACGGTCTGGGCAAGTCCACTCTGCTGCACGCCTTGTTCGCCCACGAGGAGTTCTCGGAGCGCTACCCGGGGCTGTTCCCGCGGACCAAGAGGACCGTGCTCGTGCGAAGCAGCCACGTGATGCTGCAGGAGGCCGGAAATCGCATGCGCCTTACATTCGTCGACACGCCGGGCCTCGGGGACCCCGCCGACCACTCCAGGCGCTTCAGAAGCATTCTCGACTACATCGACGACTGCTACACCGACTACTTCAATAAAGACGGGGACGCCCGGAAGAAGGCGCGGTCCGATCGGAGGATTCATTGCTGCCTGTACCTCATCGATCCCGATGGCCACGACTTGCAGCCCTTCGATGTCGAATGCATGAAGGAGCTGCAAGATAGAGTGAACGTCATACCTATTATTGCGAAAGCCGATACGATGAGTACTTATGATTGCTATCGATTCAAAAGGCGACTCCTCCGAGAAATCGCGGAACAACAAATAGACGTCTACGATTTCCCGGACCTGGACACACAAGAGGAGCAGCAGAGAGCCCTCAAAGATCGACTTCCGTTTGCCGTCGTGGGATTCAACACAGAGGTGCACGAATATGGCCGGATAATGATGGGGCGCAGGTACTCGTGGGGAAACGCAGAAGTCGAGACACTCAAGCACAATGATTTCTTTCTATTAAGGAAGGTTTTGCTGCAAATCCACTTGCGTAATCTCAAAGAAACAACCGAAGTGCACTATGAAAATTATCGCCTCAGGACGCTCACTCCCCTTTCTTTCGATGAGTTTGAAAACTTAGACGATTCCAAAATGGAGAAGAACAGATATTATATCACTTTTAAACCTTCGGCTGCGAGCAGCCGAAGCGATGATTCTTTATCCACGTTCAATGTTCTATCCACATCATCCTCAAGCACATAATTGTTCAATTAAATTGATATTGAACGTTTTCCCCTTACCGCATACGTTTTTAATCTTTATCGACTGTCTATTTCTCCTGAGTGTCACACACTGGTCGTATGCAATGGAGCTGTCAATGAAGATCATGTTTGCCCCCAACGCTTGTAAAGTGCTAGATCAGATGTGTAAAACAACTTGATGCAAATAACTAGTGGTCGATATAAAATAAAATTAACTCCTATTCAATTGAACAAATTTTAATCCTTATTTTACAGCTTAATCAGTTATCCTACGTTTCCATAAATTAAATTAATGTCCTGCATATTCTAAATTGGGAAATAAAGCAACTCTCAAATTTTTAATGCATGTGTTTTACTTCTTCCTTCTAACTATTCCAATATAATGATAATTTGCAGAATAGTTAATTCGGAAATCGATAACACAGGCCTGCGAATTATTTTCTACAGTCCAAGGTTTAAGACGAGTCCGAACGTAATTTGAGTGCTCTGAATTGAAATCTACTTGCCAATTTTGCGTATCATGTATCACTTAGTTTTTGTGTCACGGAGAAAAGGAACATAAAGATTTTTTAGTACTGAGACATTCCGCGTCAAATCGCACAAACGTTGACACGAAAATTGATTATTTATGTACTTATTCCCATATTAAATTTTGGAGTTTATTTTACTTCGGAAAATATGATCAATTGTTGCTCCGATTGTAATTAATATAAAAATTCCTGGTTTGTTTCATTTAATACTTTGGAATGTGTATTTTATTACTCTCTAAATACATTTTTTCAAAAAATAAATATTTAATTTTAAAAAATGTAGTTATGAAATAATTAAAAATGAAAATTTCTATATGAACTCGATCAGATAAAAATTTGAAAAAATATAAGCGTACTTCGTGATCAATTTTTTATAAAACACAATACGAAAAAATGTGGCCACTGCACACGTACAATTCTAAGAAATTAACTGAAAGTATGAGAGCGCGCTCTCGCTGCCCATGCGCTAACGAATTGTGTTCGGTCGCAGTGTTATGCCTGAGATATGGCATAATATTCTGGGGAAATACATCTTATAGCTCCCAGACTTTTAGATTACAAAAACAAATTGTATGAACAATAACCAAATCCCACCCACGTGATTCTTGTAAGCCTCTCTTCATTAATCTAGGGATTTTACCATTACCTTGTCTGTTGATTTATGAATCAGTGTTTTTTGTCAAAAATGATTTGCTTAAGGGCGGGAATATATTTTCAGAAAATGCCGAAATTATTACTATAACACGACGTAGAAATCATATTCATCAGGTCACAGTATTACAAGCTCATTATAAAAAAATTCACATACAATACATGTACATTATTTTACAACACTTTGCCAGATGACATTAAACGATTAAATTCAATAGAAAAGTTTAAATTCAAAGTGAAATCGTTTCTGCTGCATAACTGTTTCTATACAATTAGAGACTATACTGATCATCACAAGAAAAGTAACATTAATTTTAACAATGATACATAATGCATTATTTACCATTTGGACTGTATAAATGTGTATAAACAACCTGTAACAAGTATTGTACTGCAGCCTCCGGGTCAATGACCCCCATCTCGATCAGGTTTTTCGTCCAGTTTCCGTAATCCATTGAGCAAATGCTGAAATGGCCCTTTGTCTTGCTTCTGGACATAAATGTAACTTCATTATCTGTGCACGTCTTCTAGAATTCATTGGGAAATATAGTTATTCAAATTATCGTTTCCATGTTGTTGCGGCAGGAAGTATTATTCCTTGACGAAGGACATCATGGATAAGAGCCCAAAATTTATTGCTTTTATACCCTTGAAAATAGATTTTATTACATGAGAGATTTTTTTATTTCAAAATTCATGTAGTATATGACTTAGTGTAGGGATCACAGAATTTTGAAAATGTGCACAGAATTAACTTCTCCCCATAGCACGTCATACACAGTTTCAACTGTTTTTTTATGTAAAATAGACAGTGGCGTATCCCTGTGGTCTACCGGGGATACCGGTGGTAGCCCGTAAAAATTTCGAGAGCAACAATATGTCAGGATACATTATATTAAAAAATAATTATTGGCCACATTCCTTTTCAGCGACATACGTTTTTCAAGATTCTGTATAATCTGTTCTGTTGAAATCTGTGTTAAATCGCTCTCTCGTTCTCTTGCGAGGCGACAACGCCGAAGAAACCGCTGGGACCCAGCGGCATCCTCACAGCGTGCGTTCGTTGCATAAATCACTCCCCCTCCTCCTGGTAAGAAAGGGCCGGCCAAGGGCTCCGGTTGCCGATTTCCCAAGCGGTTTCTGGACACGCTCGGAGCAGTTCGGAGGCAGTGGGCATTAAATGGACAGAGTAAATTAGATGAGTAAATTAGACGTGGTGGAGAGTGTATATACATAATAGATTATATTGTGCGTGTTTTAAGTGTTAAAATTGCAATATATTAAATATATGATAGTGTCAAAGTTAACTATTATCAATTTGGGAAGATATTTTGAAAAAATGTCACAGCAAACTTCGGGAAGTTTATCTGCTGGCAATGGGTGTATTGTACAGCGTTTATTAGAGAAGCCTTTTAATCGTTCGTATCACGAGAAATTGTAAAAATAATTGTTTCATGAATATACGGATAATATACTTGTGTATATATATATATATATATATATATATATATATATATATATATATATATACTAATAATGTTATAATAGAAATAGTACAAACTAGCAAAACTACATAATCGAAGATAATGTATAGTTATATAGTCAAAGATAATTTCTCAAGTCAGCGGTAGCTCAGGCGATGAAAGCAGTATACGCCACTGTTCGGTCGGTCTTTGATACAAGTGCTGAAGAATTATAAAAAGAATGACCGTCTGCCTGATTAGGGTTTCTCTAAATATTAGTATGTCGTATGACCACCCTGTCCCCAGAAGGGATGGGTGACAGTGAAACGAATTCAACTACTGTTTTTTCTCGTGTCAGCGAAACGAATTTTACTGCTGGCTCCCATTGCGTCCTAGCGATGGGGCACCCTCCTGATCTTCCTAATAAAATACAACAGACCGCTTGAAAAGGGGCATAAATAAAATTTTCTGAACAACAGTCGCAATGCGCATTTTGGAAAGCGAAGAGTACCAGAATTTGTTCTGTGAATCGTGTGTACACTGTGCAACGTGAGTGGCGGTCACCGTGCGTGATACGACAGATATTTCAATCCATTTAATCTGATCACGGTTTTAAGAGGAGAAAATCTTTAAGATGCGTAAACAGCGATTTACAAGTGAAACTTGATTTAGAAATGTCATTAGTTTTGCGAATTTCTGATTCATGTCTAAAGATTATTTACTTCTCCCATGGTTCAAGTACACAATACAAAAATTTAAAAAATTAAAAATAGTTGCCTCCACGAAGAAGATTTTGGAGTCTGTGCAGAATGACATTTTTTGTGACGTCACATGGTAAAAGACCATGCGATGGTATCGGAGGAGCTGTTAAGAGAATTGCCACTCGAGTCAGTATACAACCAGGTCGAGATGGAATTACAACGCCGATGAAACAATTTGATTGGGCAGAAAGAAATATTTCTAATATTTTATTCATTTTTTGTTCTTTAAATACACACAGTCGTCACGGTGAACATTTAAAGTCTAGGTATCAAAATTTAAAGCCAATAACGGGAACTTTAAAAATACATTCTGTCACTCCTTTGTCACTAACTGAAGCCACAGTGACACTACTTTCTTTCGCTATAGACGATAAACGAGTATATTTAAATAGAGTTGGAGAGACAAGGAAATTTCAAAATGTGAGTCAAAACGTCAGTCAAGAATCCGTCATTGAATAACCAAATATAATAGTGAAGTGCAACACGGTTAGGCAGTACTTAAATTACAGCATCATCCAAAGGCACTGACGGCCAATAACGCAAGAAAAGCGTCTGTTGCAGCAAACTACTAAGCAATGATTCGTAAAAAAATTATATTTTTTAAGTTTCTGGGATCCCATTTTCATTTTTTCTGAAGTTGTCAACCAGACTCTAATGAGTTTATATATTTTTTAAGTTTCAGCTCATCGAATTTTGCAAAAATATTCAATGTTCAAAATTTATTTTTTTTAAATTGAAAATTCAGGAAAAGAAACATTTTTCAAACTCCATAAAAATAAACATGTTTTAAGTTTCGCGATATTTCCTTCCCCTTCTTTGTCCTATCCTCCCCCCTTTCACTTGCAATCCAAGCTCTTACATGCACACATGCCGGGAGACCGGACGGGACCTTAGAGCTTGTCCCAGCTGGGGCAATGCCCCGCTGGTGTAGATACTTGGGTATGGAAAACCCCGTAAGCCGACTGTAGTTTGGCGCCAGATCTCGCCATCCCGGGATGAAAGACCACTGCCACCTCCCGAGGGAAAACGTGCACTACACCTACGGGACTAATGATCTTAGCAGTTGATGCACCCGGCATCACTAACAACACTGAAAAACAAATTTTAAAAATTTTCGGATATCTTGGTACTTGTACTAAGACACGTGAAAATGTGCTGATTTAAAATATGCAAACTGTTTTTCTATATCACCCACCATTTTTTAGATATGCTTCTTCAACCATTTATATTTCACAATAACAATTATTGTTGCATAAATTACTAATGAAAATGGAATTCGCTAAGAAAATAGTGAGATTGAGTCACATGACACGCATAATAAAGAGTAATATATACTTCAATACACACATAAGATCCATACACACTGAAGATAATCTAAGGTGAATTTGGTTTGGATATCTTGGCTTTGTGTTTGTACTGAGCATTTGGCAAGTGAAGGGTCCACCAATAGTCAGCCAACACTTTCGCGCTTTATCGACCCTGATACCGTGACTCCATCACCGAGATGTCCTGGGGAAAACGTTCACCATGTTCGTCACTGACTGAACCTAGGTTTTCGGGGAAGAAGTCAAGATGTGAATCGAGGAGATGAATTTTGAGACATGTCGACACCCAGATGTTTGTAGGCACTGATCAAATTTTATTTAGATGAGTCGATGACCAATCTCCATGCTTCAATGTTGTGTTCCACCCCGAGGCTTGACAGACCGAGAACGTCCGCACGGTGACAAACACTGTCGCCCATTGCGAATCTCTGTGCAAGCTACCCGGCACAAAAGCAAATCAAATTCTTTACAGCGTGAACCGAGCAGTTCAGCTTGACCTTTCTTTAATGCTAGGTCTCGTATTGGTCCAGCGAAAGAACGACTGGATACTTTATAAATGCACAAGTTTTGTAGGAAAATCCGGTGACATATGACACATAGAAATAACAGTGTTGTGTGGTTGCTTGATTTGCGCCATATAATTATATGGCATATAAATGCATTCCTATTATAATAGGAACTCCGAATGCCAGAGGATTCTTCTTCGCTTTTCTTATCCTACCGCGCATGCACATGTCAAACAGATAAACTATGGTTACCACGATTTACCAGTAACCACCTATAAACCGAAGTGTAGTTCATATGCTTTCAGAAACGGTGTAAAATTCTTCCGATGGGATTTATCTGTTAGATAGCCGCACACATAGTAAAACATCTTTTAATTGTGAAGGTTTTTCTCCAAATTTCGCAAAACTACACTTATTTTTCAAAATGTTCATTTAAAGACCTAAGTTTTGAAGAACATGTTTCATTTCGAAAATAATCAGTCTTTAGTAATGTAGTTGTGGGAAGTAGTTACCAAAATTTTAAAATGATACAATTTGGCAATTCTTCTATTATTCTATTGACGTTCCAATTGTGATTCGAAAAAACCGCGAAACTCGTTATTCTGTGACACGACTTTTATCACAATAATGGCTTCCGTGTACAGATTTTCTACAAACAAGAATTCATAAGGAATAATAAAAGTATACTGCCTACCCAGTTAATCATTCACGTGAATTTTATTCTATCTGAGGATCGTTCGTGTGAAAAAGGACACCACTGAAGTAAGAAAATTCGCCTTAATTTCCATGCAAGATAGAGATCTTCTGTTTGTATCTTCGGACGTGTTGTACATCACCAAGGCGAACAGTAACCCCAGAAAGTGTAAGAAGGTTTATTGGAATGAAGTAATATAGTTTATTTCATTATTGTTTGGGAAATAACTTCTATTGAGTGTAAATATTAATTCATTAATGTTAACATTTTTATAAATGATTGCTGTGTAGTGACAAGTTGACAAAGATAGCTTTGTTGTAAGATAAAATACATTGTACAATAAGCAGAGATAAAGTTTTACACGGGTTTCTGCTTTATAAAGGTGCAATAATATTATTGTTAGTGGGGTTATTGCACACGATTTAGGTATTAATGACATGTGCTGGAGAATGTTCTGATGTTCAGCATAACCTCACTAGAAATGTGAATCTGAAGTCTAGTGAATTGGAATAATTTCCTGTTGACTGAAATGTAATTGGTTTCAACAGGTTATAATGTACATATATAAATACAATTAGTTTTCATATGTAATTAAAAAAAAAATAATCTGTCATTTCACATCCTACACTGAATACATAGTCTTAAATGTGGAATTTTCATAAATATATTGACTGTAATTACAAGTTGAAAGAGCTGATGAGTTCAATGAATCATTTTCCTTTTTTTGTTATGTGCTACTGCATTTAAGAGTTCAACTTAGGTGTACCTTGTGTAAGAGGAATTAAAAACCAAATGTATTAATATTGAATGTATGTTTTAGGAATAAGTTGCTACATTACTTCAAGTTTCAAGTAGTCATGGCCCAACAATTTAGAACTACATTTCCAATAGTCAACAAAAATGTACTCCAGTGGTTTCCTGGACATATGGCCAAAGGTAAGTTGCAGGATAGAAGATCTCCTGCTTCCTGATAAAAAGTGACTATATTTTCATAATTAAATTAGTTCAAAGAATTGGTCGCCCCAACCGGGATTCGAACCCGGGCCTTCTGGTTTACGCCCAGCTGCTCTGCGCTTTTATATAGACTATATTTTCATGATGTGCCTTTGGGTCTGGGCCTGGTTTTATTTATTTACTTTTTTAATATACATCATCCAAATTAAAATTTTCTTCTCTTTAATTGTACAAGACTGATTTGAGTGATTTATAATTTATTTGAGTATGGAATTTATAAGTTAGTTGCTGAAATGTTTGTTTTTATTGTGCTTTTCCAGTTACATCCTTTTTTATTTTCTTGATGTAATTATCAAATCGGTTTGCTTTGTACTTTGTCCTTGAAAGGAATAAATGTTGCCTGAATTGGCTTCTGGCATTGTTTAGACTATTTTTTTAAATTCATGCCCAAAAGTATTTGATTTTGATTTATCATCAAAACATGAGTTAAAACTACGTGACTTGTTGGGGAATATAATCAGTGCACGTTTTTTTGAGCTCCAAAATTTATACCCCACCATTTTACTACACATACTTGAATGATGAATAGGAAATTAATTGCATTGATGAATGATGAATAGGGCATTGGCAGAGGAACTACAGATACTAGTTTATAGTATTGCTAACAATATACCAACCCAGACCTGTGCCCTACTCCTACTACCACAACTAGCAAAAGAAGAGTTCAACAAGACATGCGCATTGTGAAGCTACCTGGAGTAAGTCCAGGAGCAAATCGAGGGCCTATCTCAGCATTTGCTCAATGGGACAAGGGAAACTGGATCAAAAATGTGTAGTGATGGCTGTTTTTAACCCAGAAGTTACAGTACAATATTTGTTACTGGCATATTTTTTATCGAATTATACAGTAAATTGTAAATGATGTGTTTATATCATTATAAAAATAAATGTCATATTTGTTTTTAATGGACAGTGTGGTCTCTAATTGTGTAGAAATAGTTATCCAACAGAAAAGATTTATTTGACATTTAAACTTGTGTATCGATTTCATTTATTAGTCATCTGGCAGCGAGTTGTTAAATAACATACGTGCATTATATGCAGATTTCTGTAGTGAACTATTGATACCGACATCTGATGAATATGATACCTATGACAGTATGTTCCCACCCTTAAATAAGTAAGATGGTTTTCACAAAAACTACTGATTTGTAAATTAGTAGGCAGGGCAGTGGTTGTATCCGGAGCTCAGGGAAGAGAGGCTTGCAGGGATAATGTGAATGAATGAATGAATGAATGAATGCCTTATTTTACGTGGCGAGACTCAGGCCATGAGGCCTGCTCTTCCGTCTGAGCACACAAATTTCGCTACGCTCCTTTCACCAACCATGGGAGAAAGAAGGTATTACTTGGGCGACAAAACAGGCGATTTGAATTTTGCTCAGAAGCTTCATATAGGCTTGAGGATCTTTTACATGCAGTAAATCTACTAACATGGGACAGCCGGCTTTACTTCCCCTCCGAAGGAAGGCGTACGAAGGATTTTTTCGCCCTTAACAATCCACGGCTTTGAACCCGCAAACTTGGGTATAACAGCCCGATACGCTAACCGTTACACCATCGCCGCTGCCCATGGATGACACTTGCTTATTATTCATATGATTTTTCTGCAATTAAAACCATGGGTCCTTTCAGGTGTGTTTCACCAGAATACAATGAATATTCAGAAACAATGCCTCATCTCAGGTGGGAATGTACATTCAAAAAACTCGTGCAACAAGCTGCATGAAGAGTGACAGAATTTAAAGAATTCTGAATGCGTAACATAATGAGCTTTATTTTGTGTTCAATTCATTTTCGTGGGTCATTTGAAGTTTGGCTGAATTGAGAAACAAAAAATTTTGTTACTTTAACTTTGAGAATTATATTGCTGTTGATACACAAGTATATTGTTCATTTTCAATAGGGCATGCAGTTCCATATTTCAATTTTAAAATTGCTTTGAAACTATTTTTCCTTTGTTTACTATTAATCTGTTCTTATGAAACCAATTTTAATACTAAGAGAATACCGTATGAAATGTTTTTGCTTAAACTTGGGATTTAAATGTAACTTCAACATTAATGTTGCTTGTAGTGATGAAAGGTTTAAAAATTAGTTAAGTATGAAACTCTCTTGTACAGGATGATATAAAAATATCAACAAATTTTGACACGCACCACTTTTAATGAAGAATGATTGCACTAAGAAGAAAGAATATGTTAATACAAAATTATTATTATTTCTTTGAGAAAAAAATAAGTATGCATAGAGGCACCTCATTCTTGGTCAGTATTGTGCATGGTTTTTATTTGTTGTTGTTTGGGGGGGAGGTGAATACTGAATATACTAGGTTAACTTAGCTTTGAGCCTGGTATGTTGGCCCTTTGTGAGTGACCTTATAAAAAGAATGGCTTTCGTTTCAATACTTCTGACATAAATTTATAGTGTTGGAGGAGAACCAACAATATGGTTTTTATTAGATCAGTTAACTTCGTGGCTCAATTTAGTTACCCACAAATTTGTAATGATATGGTTAGGGAGAAGATGAGAACCATGATCATTTATATTTTGATGGTTGTTAGTATGCTCACCTTTGGTGCTTGTGATCTCACTTTCAATGCCTGTTCTATACTCATGACATGGAGAGGGAGGTGGAGGGCAGTGTGTTCATAGGAACTTGGAAAACTAAGAAACTTTGGCCAGCAGTTTTTTTTAATGCTGTATAATACCCTGTGCTACATAAAGTTTCAATTAGTAAAGTGTTAAAAAGAGGAAAGATAAGTAATTATTTTTTTAAATACTATTTTAATATTATTCCTCATTTTAATGCCATTTACTGTTACATGCTCTTGTGAGAAACCAAAGGTCCCTAACTTCATGGGATTTCACTGTATTTATGTAAATAGTAAATATAAGGTGAAACGTATTTAGATTTATTAAATTATTAAAAAAGCGTACCTAATATCTTTTAATTGCTTCATGATGTGTGTCAGATTTCTTCATTAAATCTTAATGGCTTTTCTTTTTTAAATGATTCAGTTTTCTAAAATTATTGATTAATAATTAGCAAAATTTTACAATGCTTTCTCTAATATTCTTTCTGAGGCTTCTGTATGTTCTGCATGTATAATTGTTTTACATTGATGTTGATTGTAACCTGATGCACAACTTTCCAACTGGAGGACAGAAGGCTATTAGCTTGATTGCACCCACCATAATTTTATGAATTCTTTCTACCCATTTTCTGCTCATTAGGGAGTTTTAATTCCTGAGGTAAAGTTACTGATGTCCCCACCCTGCAGATTGAATGCTGGTGGCATGTAGAGGAACCTCTTGTTCTTACATTCATTCATGCCCCCAGCCACATTTAGAATCAAGTAAGTGAACTATCTCCCACCACTAGGAGGTGTGTTTGGGAGTTTTGCATAGTTGGTGCTACCCCTTGAGTACGTGAGTGGGGCTTCAGTTATGTTAGGAAACTGTAAAGCAAAGGTGATTATTTCTGCGTATGAATTAGAAATGTAAGATGGTTTCATGTCACTAATACTTTTTAACATATTTAAACTATATGTACATCAGTTATGTTGTTTTTATTTTTGTTTTAAATATGATAAAATGAATTGAGATATTAAAAAAGGGACATTACATAATAATGAGGATATTGGAAGGTAATGGGGTCAGACGTGTGATGTACTTGCATATGTTCTATTTTTTTGGCTGATGACAAAGTGGTGCCACAAGAAACTAAAAACAAGCTCAGAAATCAAGTTGTGGTTGATTATGTTCCAACAGTGATAGGAAACAAAAATCTGAACATGTTAGTCATTTGAAATATGTGGGTTGTGATGCTCTTACAACCTTGATCAAGATAAGGAAAAACCTTAAAAAATATTCCTGAAACAACACACAAGTATTTGAGAAATGATACAAAAAAAGAGTTTTACACCACATACTCCATACTTCTGTATATGCTAGTGCTGTATAGTCAGTAAAACATGAACAATAGGAAGGAAAGGAATTTCTTTGAAGTATGTTGGTGTGTTTGCTTTGTGGCAAATGATGGTATTCCATAATTTGAAAATAATTGTATGAAAACATTGAATTGATAGTCAAATTGGTACATTCAGAAAACAAGATTTCTAGTGAAATGACTTCTGTTCAAGGCAATAACTACAGCACAGGAGAAAGAAAGTTCATTAGTAGACAGAAGAAAATTAGTAACATTATCTGTCACCAAATTGGACATGATGGGGGAGTGCCCAGTGGCCCTAAAAGTATTAGTTCAGAAGACTCCATTTCATTTTCTAAAACTGGCGAGTCGATTCTGTTATGTGGATTACAATAAGGAATAATAATATTTCTTCCAAAGTTCTTTTTCTTAAATATGGAAACTAAGTCCATCTAAATGCATTATGTATATAGTGTTATATTTCACTATTCAGTGTTAAATTGTTTATTAAAGGCTAGAATTCTTTAATGGGATTCTATTTATCCTTTTTTATATATGCAGTTTAATTAATAATTGTCCCTTTTTCTATCTTGACATTAGCACAATTTATCCAGTTAAAGCTGATAAAACTTCAGCTTTTACAGGAATAAATTTTGTTCTGTTATGATTAAAAGATTTTCACACGACATAAACCATTTATGGTTTTTGACAGATAATGAACTCAGTAAAAAAATTCTTAAAAAAATTAATGTTGGTTTTGGGAGGAAGGGGGGCACTACCTTCCCCTTGGTTCCGCTGCTGAAATATGACCTTCATTATCATTGTAATTACTTGAGTGTAATAATAATTATGTAAAAGGTAATGTGCAAAGTGAGGTGTTATCTATTAGAAAGCACGTAAGATATTCTTTTATTGATCTCTTTAAAAATATTTTTCTGTTTTACATTATTTACAGTTTTGTAGATTCAAATTTTTAAAAAATGTTACTTTACCTTGCTTCCTCACAGGAAGCCACTAATTGTAAGTGTAAGAACCTTGAATTTGTTCAAATGTTGCTTGTTGTTTTACTGCCCCAGTTCCTTTTATACAAACAGAAACATGTAGTACTGGTAACCAAATATGCCACTCTGAACAAAATTGAGGTAGACATTTAGTGGGAGACTTCCTGTGGCTAGTGTGGCATATCTTATTTTCTGTCCCAAGTCCTTAATTTCTTCTGACATCATTGGTCAAGATGTCAAGCTACAGCTTAGCCAACAAAGTATTCAAGCTACTCGGACATCATGGCCAAATGCAGAGCTCACAAATAAGGGTAAATGCTCTGTCATATCTGGTTTGAGGTTTGAAAATCAAGAATTCGAGAGATTTTGAGGAAACTGACCTAATTGTTAAAAAATAACAGCATCTGTCCTAAAATTAGTGAAGGAATTCTATAAATTACATATTGTCTTTTCACATAACATTTTCCTAGAGATTTTTATTACAGAGCTCTTCCACAATTTTCTTGCTCATTTCTTTAAATGTGAGACTTGTGATTGTATTGATTGAAGGCATCTGCATGATAATAATTTCACATATTGTCTGTCTTAATAAAATTTATTCTTCTTTAATGGATTATTGGTGGATTAAGAATAATAATCATTTTATGACTTCAGTTGTGGAAAACCCAAGGAAATTTGTTCTGTTTTAAGCACAAAAGTTGTGTCTGCATTTTGACCTAATTATGTTATTGGTAGTACCAGTTAGTTCTCTGTAATTTGTTCTACCCAGTGCTAAGGTTTATTGGTCTTATGTGGTCAGGAAATAAAAAAAGCCTTTGAAATAAAGCGATATCTACTCTAACCTTCATAAACTATTTTATGTAGTTCACTAAGCTTATTTGGTTGTCAATTCAAAATTCAAAATTTATTGCTTATTTATCCTTGAAAATCAATTTTATTACATGGGAGTTTTTTTGTTTTTTTTTCTCCCTTTCAAAATTCAAAAACAAAAAAAAAATTAAAATTCAAAATTCAAAATTTATTGCTTATTTATCCTTGAAAATCAATTTTATTACATGGGAGTTTTTTTGTTTTTTTTTCTCCCTTTCAAAATTCAAAACTTAAGTAGTATATGATTTAGTGTAGGGATCACAGAATTTTGAAAATGTGCACACAATTCACTTTTCCCCATAGCCCGTCATACGCAGTTTTTAACTGTTTTTTTGACGTAAATAAATAAATAAATAAATAAATAAGTGACAAATAGTAAGCATTAAAAGTGGATGTGAAGTGAAGTGTTTATGGAAGTTACCCAATTTTTTGCCTCAACCTAATGCTGATACTCCTTTTGTGCCATAGCAGACCAACAGTTACTTCTCTTTTGCTCTTGTATGGTGAATACATTTTGTATGTTGTTATAACCTCTGTGGGTTTTGATGTTTACAATTTTTACTTTCTCTTCCGTAAGAAGTGAAAGTTATGTAAGACTGCGCAAAAAATGGTGAATTTTCAGCTGAAAAACTTTTTACACAGCCCTGGCATCGAAAAAGCATATAATCCAGTTGCTAAATGTAGAAAAAGTCCTGTAGCACATCATGTAGCAAGAATTCCTGTTTTGTGGGTCCTTGATACTGAAAAATTTATTGACGGCTAAGCATCTGTTGGTCTGTCCGTCTGTGAACAACACTAGTGGCCAAATTGTTCAGTTGATTTTCTCCAAAATTGATATTCCTCAATTGATCTAGCCGATGTTGCGGTCCCTTGAATTTGAAACCGATATTTTAATTTTGGGGGCATTTTACATGAAGCCCTCGGGACTTTTTCAAAAAAAATGGCACAATCGATTTTGATTAAATTTTGTTGTTGGATAGTCTGAAGGATGTTTAAGAGAATGGTGCAGGTCTCCTGTTGGTTGAAAACCCTGATTTTTCTCTTCTCTTCTCTTCTTAGCCGTTTGGTTGACCCTCAGGTGGATCTTACCACTTCTTCTTCCACTCTTCTCTATTGTTCCAAGTCCCAGGAGGTATCTGCCATCCAGCCATTGTCTTCTCTATGTTGTCTCTCCAACCAGGTCACAGCTGGCCTCTTTTCCTTCTTTCTTGCGGTTGCCAACCCAAAAGCTGCTTTGGAAGTCTATTGCTCTGCATCCTCTCCACGTGTCCAAACCATATCAGTTGTTTCCTTTCAATTTCATGCAGTACATCATGCTTCAGGCCCATCATATCATTAATTCTTTCATTTTGTATTTTCTCTCTTCTTGAGATGCCAGCAGATCTAAGAAAGTCCATTTCCATGACCTTCAACTCTGTTCTCATTTGTTCTGAGAGTTTCCATATCTCAGCACCATACAGCACAACACTTTGGATTATTACTCTATATATCATTCGTTTTGTTCTTTTACTTATATTCTTGTCTCATTGGATAGAATTCAGGGAACTCTTATCAGCATAAATACTATGTCAACTTGATCATACGCCACAATTACCTGGTCATCAAGCGAACTGTAGAGAGTGGAGTACATATCCCCCAGTATTCCCATTCCCGCACAACTTCTTTTCCATTTTTGCCTCATTCTCATAGATTTTGAAGCGTGTCGGTGAAATGCAGCATCCTTGTCTTGGGCCTGTAGTTATCAGAAATGATTCTGTCAAGTGTTTTCCCACTTTTGTTATTCCTGCTTGCTGAGAATATAATTCTTTCATTGCAGCAATGAGTGTACTAGTCATATTTAGATGTCGCAGGACCTCTCATATTTTCTCTACTAGAACATTGTCATATGCTTGTGTGATATTGAGGAAGACGATGTGTAATTCTCTCCCCGTTTGCCACTTCTTTTGCATTACTTTTGATAAACAGAATAAATTATCAATGCAAGAGCGCCCTGCTCGAAAGCCACTTTGTTCTTCTTCTTCGTGCATCACATACTCGTTTTCTAGGCGTTTTCTCAATATCCTCCCATATATCTTACTAAATGTATTAGTTACTGCTATCCTCCTGTAATTCCTGCAGATGTCCTTCCTTCCTACCTTCCTTCCTTTCTTATGGACAGGTGAGATGTGTACTAATTTCCACTCATTTGGTACATCTCCATTATTTATGCACTTGTCCATTAATAATTGTATCATTCGCATTCGTTTTGGGGTTCCATTTTTTAGTAGCTCACCTGGGGTATTTCCAGGTCTTGGGTCTTTTCCACTTTTTAGTTCTTTTACGCTCTTCTCTATTTCTTCAATTGTTATATTTATGGAACAATCCCTTGGACATAAGATCTTGGTATTAAGCATAAACTCCAACCTGTCTTCCTTCAACAGTTTACTGAAATACACTTCCCGTTGTTTATTTGGAATACTGTGGATCTGAACTTTCTCTCTGCAGGGTGATTTGATTTTCCTAATGTATTTCCAAACTTCAGTCTTTTTTTCTCACCTATATACATTTCTATTTCCTTGCATATCCTTTCCCAAGACTGTTGTTTTTCCTTCCTTTTCAAATTTATTACTCTTCTCTGCTGGATTATGTAATTGTATTTGTCTTTGTCTTCATAGGTACTTAACCACTTTTCAAATACATGTTTCTTTCCTTTAATCTCATTTATCAGTTCTTCATTAATCCAGTATTTAGTCTTTTTGTTCCTTTTCTTGGACGCTTCTCCTAAGGCTTCTTTTGCAGTGGTGGAGACATTTTTTTAAGTGTTCATACATGTTAGTATTTGTTTGTTCCCTACTTTCATTTAATAAGTTATCTAACCTATTTAGATAGAGATAGCGGGTACTACTATGTGCCAGTCCTTCCTAGTTGTTCTTTATTTCTCGTTTGCTTTCTTTCTTTCTTTCTTAAATCCTTAGGATTCTCTTTACGATGCTTCCTAGGAGGGAATATTATTTTTGATTTCACCAGGTAGTGAACATACCGAGGACCACATTCTGGTCCTCGGTGTGTTCGAACATCCAACACTCTTCCATGGAAGTTCTGTTGAGTAATCACATAGTCTTAACACTGATCTTCTACCTCTCTGTTGGTCTGTCCAGGTACACTTATGCTCATCTCGGTGTTGAAAGAAGCCATTTCACACAAAAATACCAGTCTTTTCCCATTTGAGTTACAGACATCCTCGCCAAATTGCCCAATTATTCTTGAACCACTTGCTTTCCCCACCCTGTCATTAAAATCTCTGAGAAGAACTTTATCTCTTTTATCTCCACAGTCGCTGATCACCTCGTCTAGTTTTGAATAGAATTCTTCCAGGATACTACTTTTTTCATTTTTGTTTGGTGCATAGATTCCAAGAATCGTCAGTTTAAATCTATAGTTTTCAAGATTTACTTTAATAATTCTCTTGTCGATCACTTCCCAATTTTTTAGATCCTTCTTATATTTGTTCTTAATAACTGTGGACACACCTTTACTTCCTCTTTGATCTTTTGGGACACCACTCTATATGTGTATGTATGGGCCAATTTTCTGTGTCCCTGAGGAGTTTCGCTCATGGCTGCGATATCAATATCCATCATATATCCATAATTCATGTATTACCTCATGAGTCTTTGTCCCAAACCCTTGGGTATTCCAAGTCTCTATGTTCATAGTCCATTTCTTTTGCCAAGTTTGTTTCCAATATCCAGCCGGCTTATCCTCGTTAGGGTTTTTAGCATTTTGAATATTTTCTAAGACAATAGGGAGCTGGCCCATTGCCGCAATGCCCTGCTCGGAGGACCAGGGTTTTTATTAAGAGTTTTCCTTCTCTCAGACAAGCTGTCTTCTAGAACTATCGAGTCTCATCTACCCGAATTTAGGAGAAATAAGGAAGACAATAGAAAATTGTTGATTAGAGTAATAGGCAAAGAAGGAACGTACTAGAACAGCAAAGAAAAGAAAATGAATGACACCCTAGCCCTCGAGACATAATAGCTTCGGGGTTGAAAATACAAGGGACCAAGAGAGGTCTAGTAGAATAGATAAAAGAAGTATTACATAAAGTATAGTTTAGCAGTATCACATTAGAGACAGGTACCACCTGGCAAGAAGGGTCGCTGGTGAGAGCGAGGAACGGAATTAGACACAGGTATTGGGCGGAATGTGGGAGTGTCCAGACATGGAAAGGGACCAAAAGGTCGTTGTGAGACATCCCTTTGTCTGACTCCTCCGTTGAGGTCTGTACTGCTTGGGTGACCCTACCAGTAGTAATGTTAATAATTCAACCAACACTTCTACTCCTGTCATAGCCCTCAGCTTCATGGGAGCATGCAAACCTCCTCGCCCTCACGGTCAGTGCTACTTTAAGGCAGTGTCTCCTGGAGGAGGACCCTGATTTTTTGAAAATGAAAAAATTCAAAATTTTTTCAGTGTCCTTACAACTACTATTACAAAGATACAATGTTTTTCTTAATGAAATGTGTTCATCAAAAACAGATTTTCAAATAAGATTATATTGTATTTTTTGAGTAATTGGGCAGCAAAAAAAATCGCCTGCTCTGAAAATCCTGCTCTTTATGATCGTAATTTTAGAGCTGTTTTGAGGCAGTTGGATGCTACATAAGTTACAGTATGCATTTTATTTCATATTTCTTAGTTCATTTCTTACATTGGAACTTTTGTCATACATTTACAATTTAATCTTTTAGAAATTATTTGAAACCTATTTGAAATGAATATGAAATAAAGATTGCTAGCCTTCAGTCGCCTGCTCCTAATTTCCACAGTTGGATGCTATGCAAGTTAGAATTTGTATATTATTTCATATTTCATTTTATTTATACTTTTATTATTTCATATTAAATTGCATCCTTTAATTGTGTTAAATGTGAAAATGAATAGATGATTGGTCATTGTTGGTTGTTGTAACACCACACTGATAACAGAAGACAATAAGTATGGCTGCCTTTCATTCCCAGTAATATAAACTAATACTTTTATATATTTTTAGAATATTACAATACCATGATGTTTTAATTACTATTATATATTTTTTGATCTCTTTGCATTTGTTTGTTAATGCTGCGGGTATCATATTATTTATTAACTTTTAATTATTTTACTTTCTCGCATACTGCTTACGAAGAATATTGTAAGGCTAAAAAACTCATCCAATATCTCCATGAATATTCCGCATGCCTTATACAATGAATCCAATGACAAATATATTTTCATTTAAAAGTTTGAAACTATTTAATCTATTTCTATTGCTTGAAACTATTTAATTTCCATTACTGATGGCGAGAAAGTACGTTCTGTTTTAGCACCACTAGTTTATGAATAATTTAAAGTGTGCTAGTTGATGATCTGAAGTAATTGAATCAAAGTTTTGTATCATTCATTTTATTAAAAAATGAGTTAGTACTGTAGCTTATATTATTCTGCCTGATAATTAACACAGTATATATGGCTGAGGTGTAATGGATTAGAAGATGGCGTTTTTCCCGAGGTAAGATTTTGTTGGATTTCTGTCAATAATTAAACTAAAATTAGAGATGGCAAATTTAGATAGAGCTGATGCAAATTATAATCAAAATAATTCAAATACCAAATTTATGGCAACAGGTAGGCCTCTTTTTAGTCCCAATATTGAAGGCGATACTAATATTGGGAGTATTACAGTTGAGTGTTAATGTATGCCTAGTTCTTAGAGTTGTTTTTGTGAAGTTATTTCCGAAAATGAATTAAGTTTTTAATGTAAACTTCTATGAAGTAAATCCAGATGGTTTATGGTCACCTGTTTAATCTGATTAAGATAATTCAATATAATAGATATTGAATTCTATAATAGATTGTACAGAAAAGTTTATATTTTGCCCTAAAGGACCAGTAAAAGTACCAGGAGAGGTGGCTCAGTGCATCAACTGATGTCGCTGCAGTGCCTCTGACCGGGAGGTCCTAGGTTCGAGTCCCGTCAGCGGCAGGATTTTCGACCCTAGCTTGTCAGCTAGGTCAAATTCAGTCACTGTCTGGAGGAGAATTCTAGTGTCTGCTCTGATCGGTAGTTTTCCATGGTTTCTCTGATTAACACCAGGCAAATGCCGGAGAAGTACTCTAACAAATGGGCCACGGACCGCACGTAATCTTTCCTTCCTCTTCCTTGTCCTATCCACGCACTTACACTAACATGCTCTACACTATCACACATGCCAGGAGACCAGTTGGGAGCTTAGAGCTTATCCCAGCTGGGGGTGGTGCCCTGCTGGTGGGAGTTACCTGGTTAAGGGAAACCCCACTAGCTGATGAAAGGGTGTCGCCATATCTTGCCATCCAGCAGGGGAAGATCACCGCCACCTCCCAATGAAAAAACATGCACTACACTTACAGGACTAGTAACCTCCGTAGTTGACATGCCTGGAATCACTAACAACCAACTAACCAGTAAAAGTTTTATCCAGTGAAGAGTGTTATGATTTATTAAATACTGGTCTGGAAGACTAAATTGGCAACAGTAATTTAATTACTAAGCTTTCTTGTCTTCTACATCAATTAGGTCTTCATTTAAGTTCACACCTTTGACATTGAATTCTTCAAACCAGGGCTTACTTTACTGTCCTCTGTGACTAGATCTGGTTCACAAAAAGAAATAAGAAGTAGAGGACTTCAAAAATGCAGTGATGTCTGAGTCTAGCTTCACCTACTAATGAGGGGGTAACAAATGACTAAAATCTATTCTATTTACATGATATCATCCGTTTGCTGGCTACAAGGGAGAAATTATATTTTATGAAAAATATTATGATTCTACCTAGGTTGCACTAAATTTTCTAAACAGTAAAGTGTTAAATACCAGTGTGAAAGTGCCACAAAAATACGCACATCCAGTGGGGATCACCATAACAAGAAAAAATACATTGTAAAAAATCTTACTTTGATTAAAGAATTATACCTCATAGTCTCTTTACATTTTGAAATCAATTTCCAATAAATTATAAAAATTAATAAATATTTGTTCTTTCCAAGATTGCTTAATTTTGTTTCTGTTACAGTACTTAATTTATGCTTTTGATTTGTGCTATAAATGTGATTTATAAAAGTATTGCATCAATTTAATATAAATTGTAACTTAACTGGGTTTTAACTTAATTTCATTTATCAATTATGAATGCTTATATATTGGTTAGTTGAGAATTTATTTGCCCAGTTGACTGAAGACTACCTGAAAATGAAACTCGATATTAAACATAAATATATTAATGGTCATAGCCTAGCCCTAACTGTAATTCTCGGACGTTGTAGGATACACCTAAATTTAGTATTTAGATCATGATGAACCTTACCCAACCTAAATGTAATTGTAAAGTTCAACAAATCATTACAAAGTGTTTAAGTTGTAAGTGCATTTCACTATACAAATTCAGGTGTATCTGAGCAGATATGTTTGTAACTTGTAATAAACATGGTTAAAACAATCAGCAAAATATATCAGCATATAATTTAAAATTAAATTTACATTAACTGCATTTAATAATTACAAATTAAGAATTTCACAAAATTGCACTGTCACAAAATAGAATATTTACAAAACATCAAAAATTCAAACACTTGAATAAATTGGGAATCTACTGCATAAATTTGAAAAAATTTAAACCTGTTTCTCATATTGAGCTCGGTTTCAGATAACGATGTCTGAGCTTAACATGTCAGTATTGCTCATGTCTTTAGTCTTCTTCATATTCTTCTTCCCCACTTCAAGGATAGGTCTCTGACCTGTTCCCGGCTTCTAAGAATTCCATCTTTTTAGTTGTCTACATGGGTCTCTTCTGCCCTGAGGTCTATTCTTAAATGCCTGCTGTGGAATGCGAGTCTCTTCCGTTCTTTCCACGTGTTGTAACCAGTCTGTAACATTGTACCTTGTCATTGATTGCTTGAGCGATTAATTCTTTTCGAATTTCCTCATTTCTGAGTTTATCTAGTCGGGTACATTTTTTTACAGATCTCAAGAATTTCATTTCTGCAGGTTGTAATGCCTGTTTATCTTTCTCCCTCAAAGTCCAGCATTCACTTCCGAACAACAGAGACGGGACAGCCATTACTTTATATATCCTCCTTAGAGTATCTCTGCGTGTTTTATCTTTAACAGTTCGCCAAATGGTTCCGCATATATTCTGGTATTTATGGATTTTTTCATGTGAATCCACCTCTGTGAAGAACATTATGTTATAACCCAAATACTCAAAATGACTAACTTGTTCCAGCGTCGTATTTTCCAAATTTATTTTCGTGCGAATAGGATGTTTTCCCACAAATGCCATTGTTTTGGTCTTCGTTTTTGAAATCTTTAGATTATATCCTTTGCAAGTTTGGTTTAATTGGTGAATAGAGTCTGTAAGTCATCCTGACTTTCTTAGATTATAATCTGATCATCAGCGAATAGAAGTGTAATTTAATACACTCCATTTTTAAGCTTAATTCGTAGGCTAATTTTGTTTTTCCATTCTCGAATAACATCATCAAAGTATGTGTTAAAGAATGTTGGGAAAAGGCTACATCCTTGGCGAACACCTTGGTTAGTTTTTATTTCTTTTGAATATTTTCCTTCTAGTTCTAAGATAATGGAAGTATTCTGATACAGAGATTTAGTGTTAATTATTAAGTGATGATCGTAGCCTCTTTTTTCGATAATTTCTCATAAAGTAGAGCATTTTAATTTATCTTTTTCATAATCGATGAAAGCTAAACGGGTCTCTAGATTAAATTCCCTATGTTTTTCTATTAGTTGTTGGATGGTAAAAATATTATGTGTACAGGAGCATCCTTTTCTAAACCTGTTTTGTTCTTCTATTATTAAAATATTAAGGTATTAACAAGTCGTTTATTAAAAATTTTTGCATATATTTTATAGCATGTGGTTAATAAACTTAAACCTCTATAGTTGCCACAGTCGCTTCTTTTCCCTTTTTTAAATAAGGAAATAACTTTTGCTTTTTGCCATTCTTCAGGGACACTGCATTGCTTCCAACATAAATTTAATAGATGGAGGAGTCTTGGTTTTAAAAGCAAACCTCCATATTTAATTAGTTTGGCATTTATTTTATCAAGTCCTGGAGCTTTTTGATTTTTTTACTCCCGCTATTGCTGTTTCTAATTCTTCTAAATCAATGTCATCTATACCGAAGCTTGTTCAGGCATTTCACAGATATTTTCATCTTCAGGGTTATACCATACAGTTTGATAATGGTTGACCCATTGACATTCTTTTATAATGTTCAAATTAGCTGTGTCTTTTAATTCACTATTTATATGCCTGAAAACTTAATATGCCAGCTGTTGACTGCCATGTCATTTTCTAATAAAACCAATAAAAATTACCATATAATTTTGGCAGGGGACTTCAATGCCAGAGTAGGTAATCTACCTATCCCCCAAACAGATGGATATTTTGGAATCACTTGAATAGACATGGACGAGAGCTTAGAGAATTTGCAACCTTCAACAACTTAAAGATAACGAATACTTTCTTTTGGAAGAAAGATATTCATAAGTGTACATGGATGGCAAGAGGTCTGAGGTCAATAATAGATTATACAATTGTGAATAAGAAATTAGCAAGTCAAGTCAGAGATACACGAATATATAGAGGAAGTGATATACATTCAAACCATTTCTTGTGGAAATCAGATATAGAAACCTTAGCAAGGTGGAAGAAGAAATATTGGAATATCTACCATCAGAATCAGAAAAAGGCCGAAGTCTTCGAGGTCCATCTCCTGCGAGAAGAGAGAGTAAAATATTTGTATCAAACCAAAATAGCAGAGAAGATTGAAGATACCATCTCTAGCGACGATCTAGAAGAAGAATGGGTAAATAAAACCAAAAAAAGAGCAGAAGGAAAAGGGAAAATGTAATGAGGAAGGTAGCTTAAGTATCAAAATGTATGTACCAACAAATGACAATATCAGATTTGCTACATATAGTTCATAGTGTTTCATGATGCATGATTTGATTCATGGCAGTATGAAACATAATTGTATAAAAGAAATATAGACACTACTGTAAACAAAAAGAATTATGTATTCATGGAGGATTATATTATCACTGATTCAAATTGTGTATTCAAATATCTGCCAAAGTACTCTATATCTAAACAAGTTAACAATTTGTAGATTAAGAATAAAAAATTTGAAATTTTAAAAAGTCTTAATGGATTTTCTTTTCTTAAAAAGAAATAATAATAATAATATAAATAATAAAAAAATAAAAATGCTTTTGAGCAGTTAATTAAATGCCTAATTGAACAATTTTTTTTTTTTTTTTGTTTTTCTGGAAAACATCTTTCATTAATACATCATTACATTTTTAATAGATGAATATTTTCATTTGAAATATACGAGTTTTCAGTTAAATTTTTATGCAGTAAAACAAAAGGAAAAGAAAACAGTTAAGCTATTGAGGATAGCATTAGTAAGAAAAAGTTAAATATAGACAACTATATTTATTAACTGCATTATAAATAAAGATGAATTAAATATTTCAATTAGTACTTACTGCACATGTAATTATTGTTCAAACTCCTTGAATATTATGTCCTTGTAATATGTTCTACAAAAATGCATCTGGTATATTGTGCATCCCAAGTTTTGTGCAAGTATACATCTGTATTTATCAAAAAGAGTCTATGAATTAAACTAAATATTCTATAATTACTTCTAAGTTAATTCTCTGAGAATTCTTTCAGTAGTTTTACCTGGTATTCAGGTGAACAGAAAAAAAAAATAGCTTGTTGTGTGTTTTCAGTTTTCTAGTTGTCAAGGAATAGTTGACCAATAAAAATTTGATGGACATCAAATATACAATTCAATGATACCAGCTAGCATTCATTTAAAATAAAATGAAAGATGTGCTGGTACAGACATGATTACATATCCCTTAACATTAAACAAGCTTCAAAGATGGGATAAGAAAATGGAAAGAAATCTCTAAATAGATGCAAAAAGTAAATCATTGAGATTTGGGTTGAGAAGAGATTTTGCTGAATGTAGATTACTATAAGTTCTGATGTGATAAGACTAATAATCACTTGCAAACTGAAATTTTAGCATTATCTACCCAACCAACCTTTCATCATGTGTTTTTCACCTCTATCCAACAAATTCAGAATTACTCTTGATTTTCTCATTGTCTTCATAAATGTATTAGTAGAAAGTTTTGATAGGCAATCGAGTAACCCAGGGCAATGTTTCCATCTAACAGTAGTCACATTTATTTTTAAATGAATTATGATTTGTATCCTGTTTTTTAATATCTTTTTGTCTTGCTTGCAGGTCTTAAGCAGATGCAAGATAAGTTAAAAGGTGTTGATTGCATTATTGAAGTTCATGATGCTCGTGTATCCTTTACCTGCATTACGAATCATTTATTATGTATTCAACATAGATGTCATTATAAGCATGCTAAGTTGATGATTAATATTATGCTAATAGATGTTAAGTTGAAATTAAATGTTCTATGGTACCCTTACTCGGATACCCTTATCTAGAGAAAAGCAAAAGAAAAGAAAAAAACTTTTGATGTAACAGAAATGAGACCACAGAATATGTTGTGAACATCGTACAAAACACTGAACTCTTGGGAGTAGACAAATTCATGTCTGACAGTACAACATTCTACAAAATCTCACCAACCATTCAGCACTGCATCACTAACAGCTGTGTGGCATATCTTTGAAGACCAGCAGTGTGGCTCTGGGAGACAAGTCTCACAAAATGCAATCGTCTTTCAATTCACACAAACAAAGTAATAGTTCTATTTTTTATATTAACTCAATTCAAAAATTTTTTTGTAGTGATGAATGGCTAGTTATTTGATCTTAGGTAATGTCTCTACTGATTTGTCTGTTAAGCAATTCAAGTAATTGCATATATCCACGTTTGCTTCTGCCATGAAAGTAGTCCTTTACCAGCATGAAAGATTTGCTGTCACAGATTACTAGATCCACAACTTATCACAGATTGGGTTGTTAAGAGTCAGATAGAGATTAGCCTCTGGTGCAGTTATACAAAAGAGACCACTATACTTTCAGGGCAGTTAGGGTGCTTCTTCCAAGAGAGTTATGCAAGGCAAGTATTGAAAAGTCTCCCTGGTCCAGCAAAGAAATGTACCTTTTTTCTACACATTGTTGGTTCTATGGTAAATCATCTTCCTTCAATAAGTTTTTAATCAAGACATTTTGCATTATGATATTTAAGATATCTGAGTCCAATCTTCTCAGGAGACATGATATTGCTGGCCTTCGGTACTTACTAAATACCTAAGAAAATATCCTTTGTGGCTGCATCGATCTGATTTGCCCCTTCTAGGGTTCTCTTTCTAGTGAGAAAATGCTAATCAATCAGCTGGACACAACTTAATGTGTGACATATTAGATGCTTCCTTCATCCTCTTTTCAACATTTGTTTCACAATTATCTAAATGGAGGGAAGTTGAATTTCAGGTCAGGCAGTATCAACATCAAGAGTGGCTTTATATTTCGTGTGACCTATGGCCTGTAAATTTGTATTACAAAATTGAGGATTTCACTTGAAGTTTGTGTTTGCAACACAAGAATTTTCTTTAACATTAGACTAGATTCCTTTATCTGGACGTAATCCAAATTTTAAATTTACAATAAGTGGTGTGCGGCCTCATGTTCTGGTCTTAAATAAACGTGATTTAGCTGGAAAAGACTTGGAAGGAGACACACGTTCCAGACTGCAGCAAGATGGAAATGAACATGTTTTGTTCACAAGCTGTAAGGACCAGAAGTGTCGAGGCATCAAACAGGTCATTAAATGATGATTTTGAAAGTGAGTAATTGTGTGTGTATTGAATGTGCAAGGGGTGATTCTGCATTTCACGTTAATCTAACAAGTGTTTAAAATTTAATTATTTGTTTATATGGTAGCTTCTTCTGTCTTATTAGTAAGTATAATGAACTAAGTTGAATGATTGTTAATCACCCCTTATTTCTCTGAACACATTTCAAAAATCAAGTAATTCATGAGTTGAGGAAACTACACAGAAAAATATCTTTTTAATATAATGTTAAAATTACAGTGCAATGTGTACATAAAGGGTTAACTTTATCTTCATTTAATAAGTGTAAATTCTAACAAAACAGATTTGCTGTGCCAGAACATAAAAAATAAAATAATTCTTTTCTCAAATCTTCAATTTTTTTACAAAATAAACTACTCTCTTCCTGTTTATTTGTTTTACAATAAATTTTTAAAACTGTTTGAAAGAATGTTTTCAGACTGTCACTTGCATTGCTCTATGTGATTTTCATCATTGTTCATCAACTAACTTTTTATTATATCTAAAATTTTACTTACATGATAAAAACTAATCAGGATTATTTCTTTTATGTGCATACGATTCTGTTGCAGATCATTCCTTTGGCAACAAAACTTATTTGTGCTTCAGATAGATACAATCGCAGTGAAGAGAGAGAACTTTCTGTAATGATTATTGGTGTTCCAAATGTTGGTAAATCATCTGTTATTAATGCATTGCGGAATCTACGGTTGCGAAAAGGTAAAGAGCATTTACAGTCAATCGTCCTTGTCTTGAACACGATTGCCGAATTTGGTTTTGAGAATTCCTAAAACAAATGAAGGGGTCTCCAGCAAAAGGTGCTAACTGACAAAAATCTAATTTTACCGGAACAACAAAAACGTTTATCAAAATATTGATCTTTCTGCATAGGTTTTGCATCTAAATAGTTTCTACTTGCCTCATTGTGTGTACAGCATCAACATTGCTATGTTTGAAGAAGGCTATTGCAACATATTGGTCATTTTAGGAACAATCTAGTGGTAGAAGGTGTTATATGTTCCAGTTAGTACCTTGTGACGTCTGTCACACACAGTTAATAAAATAAAATCTGTATTGGAATATTCAATGAATTTGGAAGTAATTGAATGATTAAATATGTTTATTGTTATACACCCCATATCAATCAGTTGACACCAACTTGCCAAGTCAACATAATGGAAGCTAGTTTAAAGCAACTTTAGTACAAGGGACATTCTTGTAATGTGTTCACTAGATTTGTTTAATGTTCTCGGTGTGCAGCCGGGGCGGATACAGCCAATTATATTGAGGGAGTCATCATAGAGTTTTGTTAAATAATAAACATATGTTATTATATTGTATATTGTTTTTGTAGCATTTATGGTACTACTATACAATATGGTTGATTAAATAATTACATAATAAATTCCATTCCAGGTTCCATAAACAAATATTTAAATCAATTTTGTCAAATAAAAGAAGGAAATGAACAAAAACTAAAAGCCTTGGGGGGGAGGCATGCCCCCCCTCCCCCTGCCACTGATGTGCAGTACCGAGGCAGACAGCACCTTTTGCATCTTACTATATTTGGAGGTGTTTTTGCTTGAACTGCATTCCCTATGTAGTTTTTAAACCATTTTCCAGTGCATTTGAGCTTCGTATTCTTCATCCTTTGCCAATCATCATAATGTACCTGCCTTTTTTACCTGTATTCAGTTTTATGATGAACATTACGGGTGGTGTACGTGTCTTGTCTGCCATTTCCATGAAGATAGAACCTTCTGCATCTAATGCCAAATTTCAAATATCGAAAATAATGCTTTGTAATACATGTACGCTCACGAGATTGTACTAGTGACATAATTCCCTCATATACGACCATTCTACATTGAAATGTAACTTTCGGTGAAAGTGTCAGTTAGCACCTTTTGCTGGTGACCCCTTCAAATGTCACCTTTATGTTGACCAGCAACCTTAACCATGACCAGCAACCACTAATTTACATTTAAAAATCACTCCCTCTAACAGCAACACCTTCTGTCTGTCTTAAAAATAGAATTGTATAATTTTTTTCTTTCTCGCATATGTACGTAGTAATTTATGTAGTTATAGAGAAAAGTTGTGTAACTCTGCAGAAAATTGATTTTAAATTTTAACAGAAATACACATTTTGGGATCCCCTGATACCAAAAATGTGTTGTTGTTGTTGTTGTTGTTGTTTTCAAAATGTCCATCCGTACATCTGTGAACACCACTAGCGTCTAAACCATACATAGGATTCTTTTTCCAAAATTGATATTTCTCGGTCGATCTGGCATGTCTTGAAGCTTTGCAAATTTGAAAAATATTCTTTAGAATTTAAGAGTACTTTACATGAAGCCCCAGGGACATTTTCAAAAATGGTTCCAAGTTTTGTCTTTAAATTTTTGAAAGAATCACGTATAATACACTTATAAAGATAGCATAGATCCGTTTTTCACTGTTAATTCTGAATTTTTGAAATTTCAAAAGTTCGAAATGTTTTTGGCTGATTCCTACTATTACAAAGTTGAAGATAAGAGATTTTTCTTTCAAGTAAAATTTTTTCTACATAGTTCTTTCATTAGTAGGGTCATTAAGGCACATTTTTTGAATATTTTAGTCATTTTCGCGCAATACTGCTTGCAATATGTGCAATATTTAAAAAAAAAAATAAAAAAATAAAAAAAATTTAAAAAAACACACACACACAAACAAATGAAATATGAGATTTTTTTTGAAAACGGCTCCATATTTTTTTCTTAAAATTTTGGTAGGAATAGTGCTAAATGTACTCTATTAATGATGTAAACACCATATTACTCTATTCATTCAAAATTTACAAAAATGTAATTTCTTTTTTTGAGTGGTCTCTCACATTGTTAATATTTATATTAGTGTCAATTTCTTCACATTATTACATTAATGAGTTCATGTGCTTCAAATGATGCCTTAAAAAGTTTCTTGAAAATTGAAAAGTTTTCTGTGAAAATGTGCTCAAATTTCTGCTTTTTCAGAAGTATTTAAAAGCCATTTTCTCAAAAACAGCTCCAATTTTTTTCTTCAAACTTTCCCAACAGATAGTGCTATTTGCACTGTTTAATATGACATAAAATTCATTTTGGTGTATTCCTTTGTTTTTTCAAAAATTACACAAAGGCAATTAATATGCACATGCAATATGCATTTAATATCACTATTAATATGCACATTTCCAGCGATTTGTAAATATTTTTCCTTTGCGGGTGCGTCAAATGAAGGTTTTTGAAAAGTAAAGGGTATTCTGTGAAAAAGCTTCAAATTTCGCATTTATAGTAATGCTTAAATGCCATTTTCTTAAAAACAATACCAAATTTTTCAACAAAAATGGCCATATAGGATGATATTTTACTCTTCTTTAATACTCTTTAAGTAAAATATCAGTTCTACCATTAGGAAAACAAAAAAAATGAGAACATTTCAAAAAATGTGATTTGAGCAGCAATAGATGGCATCTGGCAAGTGGATGGGGTAAGATCGAAGAACTAGCCCAGACTTAAAGAAATTAGAAAACTAACTACAGCAAAACCCCTTTATAAGAGACACCTGGGGGAATGGAATTTTGTCTCTTATAAGCGGGAACTCTTATAAGTGGGAAATGGGTTTTTGACACGTTTAATGAAATGTTACCATATTTTTTATGGATTAGTAAGATTTGTATGTTATTTTAAACTTGAGGAAACATTAATAACTTGAAACCAGAGCCCATTTAGCCAGATCTTTTGAGTTTCAATGTACAACAAAATCTTGTTGTACGATAGAAGAGATAATACCTGATGTTATTATTCTTTCTATTTAAAATAACTCAATTTTCTGTTGCCCACCTCCCACGGTGAGAGCGTTGGGTTGGATTTTGGGAGGCAAAAGTATGTACAATATTTACAAATGCTCAGTAATCTAAAACTTTTTTTTTTTTAAATAGGAAGTTATATCCATCTGCTTCCTATAAGGTCTCATTGCTAATAACTCCCTTTCAGCGAAATTAATTGCAGTCAATGTTGACTCTGAAGCACCTTTGTTTAACAAATAGTTTCTCACTGACTCCATCATCATAACGGCTTCACTATGTGATGGTAGTGGTGGACTCTCGTGATAGTCTTCCACATCATCACCATCACTCTGGTTGTCACAAAGGTCTGAAATGCACGAAATGCCAGCAGTGGCCACTTCTTTATCTGCAGTAACGTACTCTTCAGCCGACCTGAATGGCCGAGGTGGCTAAGAGCGAGTACCAACTCAGCGCTTCGGTCCGAAGGGTCGCGGGTTCGAGTCCCGCCCTGGGCATGGCTGTTTGTCCTTTGACTTTGTGTGTGTTGTCGCGGAGGGCCTCGCGTTCTGCTGACCCCAAATCAGAGGAGCCCGCAAGTGTTTGTCTAGTGTATGGTTGAATATGCGTCCCTTCTGGACGTAAAGGGCAACCGGCTGTCGGCTGGATAAAAGTCCTAGGAAAAAAAACAAAACAAAAAAAAAGTACTCTTCAAATGTAACCCCTGTAAGACCCATTTCGTCCCCATTAAAAATATCTTTCAGTTCATAATCTTTAATGAGGGAAGGTAAATTGTCCTTCCACTCGTCCACTTTTTCCGCACTCACACTGTTGCTTTCCCCACAAATGTTTCTATACACAATATCATGCCTCTTCTTAAACCTATCAATCCACCCATTCGACGCCGAAAAATCTTCAATGTTCTAGCGCATAGCAATTTCATGCGCCTTCTCCCGCAAAATGTTCCCATTAGTATACTCTCTGGGGGCACCTACAGCTGTGCACTGTTGGAACCACTCCAACAGATCCTCTCCAATTCGTTGAAGGGAGACAAACGAATTTTTTTTGCCGAACCCATCTTCCCGGCGGCATTGAGGATTTCTTCTGTCTTTTGCATTATCTTTCCAAGGGACGAAACTGGAATTTTCAATCTTTCCGCCACAGCTCTCAGAGATTGCCCTTTACATTTATCAACTTCATTGATAATGTCCAACTTCACGGCTAGCGATAAAACCTTCCGTTTCGATGCCATAACTCGGACAAACTTTTTGCCAACTTCGTTGAAGGCAAAAACAAAACAAAAAAACGCATTAATTCACTCGTGTAGCACTAACGTGCGTATGTATACACGTACTAATACGTACATTCACGTACTGGTACTGTATGTACACGTACGTGTACGTAATGTACACGTACTAGTACTAATGCAGTATTACACACTAATAACTGCACTATCTACACTCGAAATTGTGTACGTGGCAGAAAATAGCTCCACTGCACCAAAAATAATAGAAATGTACGCACTGCAGCGTCTTCCTAGTTGCCAAGAGACACGAAGCTTACAGAATGAGCTTTCCTCAAGAGAAATTTGCAGCCCCCTTACCCCCCTCCAGGTGACGCTGGTGTGCAAAATCCTACTCCAGTCTATTTAAAGCACGTGCCCTAACCCTTACGAAGCTGACGAAATTCCTGAGTCACCTGGAGGAAACTTTCACGCTTTGTCTCTTACAAGCGGGAAGGAACGCATGGCGGGGCATAAAATCTTGTCTACAATAGGCGGGAATCTCTTATAACGGGGTCTCTTATATGCAGGAAATAAATACATTGTTTATATACAATCGACCTCAAGACCGTGAATTTTGTCTCCTATGTGCGGGATTCTCTTATAACGGGGTCTCTTATATCGGGGTTTTGCTGTAGTATGAGAAAGTGTGCCAAACTGCTAGTTTAACAATTGTATTCTTCCATGTTTGAAGATTTCTTTTCAAACAGTGCAGGCTAGTAACTGTAGTATGGCTTGGGAGACATAATGCAAATTAGTTGAATTTCATTATGAAATTCAGGATTAAACTGTAATAGTAATTTTAAATCGCATGCTTTTAAATTTATGAATACATTGGTTTGTGTGCAGCGAGTGTTGCCCCTGTTGGAGCTAAACCTGGAATAACTCGGGCAGTGCAGACCCGCATCAAGGTCAATGAAGATCCTCCTGTCTATCTCTTGGACACTCCTGGAATTGTTGCTCCTTCTGTAGCCAATGTGGAGGCCGGCCTTCGTTTAGCACTTTGTGGTGAGTGCTCCTTTTAAATCTGTTCATTATATTTTATCTTTATTGAAAATAGTTTGTTAGGTGATTTTTCTCATTGTCTAGAAATTTGAAGGGAGCATTGAATGTTGTGGTTTGTATTCCCTGCATTATTATTTGTGAGTATTGTTTTCCTTTTCTATGACTAATTGAGTTAGGTATAGTAAAATAATAATAAAGTTTCTTTAATTTTAATAACTGTTGGTTCTCTAAAACTTATATTTTTCTTCAAAACATGCTTGCTCTTCCTTTAATATTGAATTTTCTCTCAGTGGAGTAACTAATGTTTGGATTTTTATTTAGTTTTTTTGGCCTTAATATCAATAAGCGGTGAAGATGAAGTATGGTATTTGACCACACTAATGTAAATAAAATACAGAAAATGTACATAATGAAACCGCTACACATTGTGATTCGTTAATTGTTTTGAAAATTGTGTACTTAACTAAAGTAGTTATTAAATTCAAATAACAATGATGAATATGACATCCATTTGTCAATGGGGATCATTGACCACAAAGTATGTTGTTCCATGAGACAGAATAAAAGAATTGCTTCTGTGTTGACAGACAATTTCTGTTATGTCCTCGATAACAATTTTTCATTTTGATTCCAAATTTCGTACTCATTTTTCATAACCAAAATATTCCTTATTTTCATATAGCATTTTGGAAATCTTGAGCCAGAGAAATATATAGCAGTTTGTTGAAAACAGATTATTCTTTTGATGTAGGAAGACAATTCAGATGCGTTCCTTTTCATATGAATAAATAGGAAACCATGTGTGTGATGTGAAGCTAGAAAAATATACAAGCTAAGTGATGATGCAATATATATGACACAGATGTTGAAGTATTTGTGTCTTTTGTAGCAACTCTTCAAGATCATTTGGTTGGAGAAGAAGTTATTGCAGACTATTTACTGTATAGCCTAAATAAAAGGAAGAACTTTCGGTAAGTAATTTTGAAATATGCTCAGTAATTTTTTAGCTGTTTGGAGAGAATGTCCCATTAAAAATTGTTCTTTCCATGTTAAACTACATTTTTCGAAAGGGTCGTATCACACAGGGTGTCCACATACATAATCTCCCATAGAAATCCCAAGAAAATAAAATATTCAAACTGACATTAACCTATTGTACTAAAAGGTTAATCATTTTTTAATGAAAGTGAAGAAATGAAAGCAAAATATGAGTAACTGTATCATTTCGGTATCATTTTCTGTATCAATTTTTTTAGCTGGAGGCGTGCATGAATTGCCCAATTAATCTTTAGAATTGTGAATGAAACTCTTCAATTGCTTTGTTGGTTCATTAATAACCATTTACTATCAAATCACACCCATTCCAATATGTGGGAGGGAACCTTGAAGGCATAGCTCTCGTATAAACCTCTTGCAGACAGCTAATGATATATGAAATTTCTATGTTCGATGCCAATCCAACATTCCTTCATTGAGCTGGTTGTTTAATAATTTCCATAGCTGAGTTAAATATTAGAAAGGAATGACTGGTAATGCTATTATCTCTTGTATATGGTGTCTTATATATCAATGGTTCATGTTTAAGTATGCATATCTCTAATTTTCATTGTCCTGGAGGTGGTTATTTATATATTTAATTGTTGTTGTGTATCTAACACAAATGCATTAGAAGATATTTCTAAATGGAGCTCTTCTAAATGAACAATGTTGAGTTGATACCCATAGAGAATGAATCCCTTACCCGTCCTTCAAAACTCGTGATCTATGAGAACTCATCTGTCCTCAAAAACATTGTGTTCCAAGGAGACAATTGCAATGGGTGTTATAATAATCTGTTTTGTATTCAGAATTTGCAAACCTATTTTTGCACCTGAAATTTGTTGGATGTAGGACTTAGGTATAATTTTCTAGCCACCAGTTGCACACTTGTGATGATGATTTCTTATAAACTGCCAAAGACGATTATCTTTCTGCAGTGTACGATATACTAAACAAAGGATTACAAAGCTTTAGAAATTTGATAATTTTTAAATAAATTCCAAGGTTTAAAAATTACTGGGTGCTACCACAATGTATACAAATGTGTAATAAATACTAAAATACTAACTTACAGAACTGTTGCAGTCATTTTCTAAGTATTTTGAAAGTGGTAAGTGGTTTTGATGGCCAAGAAATTTAAAAATGGTTTTTATTTTAGTAACTACAGACAGCAATCAAAGAAATCAGAAACATTCACTTTTCTATTATTATTATTATTATTATTATTATTATTATTATTATTATTATTATTATTATTATTATTATTATTATTATTATGACTTTTGGTTTTTTATGTGCCTGTTCACAGGTTCTAAGACAGTAAAAATCATTTTTCATTAATTTTTTCAAAAATTATATTTTTGAAAAGATTTTCTTAATTTTAATAATTTTCTTATTTTTTTTTTTCTTCCAATTATGAAGTTTGTATTAAATTGACAAGGGGGAAATTGAAATAAACAAACACACGGTTTTGGGCGTAGACAGGATGGTGTCAGGGGGCAAAGAAACCTTTCAAAAAAAATTTTTTTTTAATGTTAGAGCCAGTTTAACTGCTCATATGTAATTTGATTTTAAAGAACTTTTTACCATCTTATCCAGAGGTACCCTTTGAAAATGAAAACTTTTTATTCAATTATGGTTCTAACTAAGTGGTTAATGAAATAATAAGTTTCAATCTAACTTTTAAAACAATGTTTAATGTTTTAGATTTATGCCTTGCTTGTCTTAGCAGCCAGCAGAAAGTTCCTATTCCATTAATGCTTCTAATTTTTTAGGTATGTTGATGAAATGAACCTGGAGGAACCTGTTGATGACATACGAATTGTTCTTGCAACAATAGCAGCAAAAAAGAATAAAATGAAGAGAATAAGAGATTCAAGTAATCAGTATGTTCAAGCTCCAGATTTTCGTGCTGCATCTAGTCTTTTTATCAGAGCTTTTCGTGAAGGAAAGTTAGGTAATTTTGTATTGGATAGTGATTTACTTTATAGTTAATGCCACTGACCAGTGTAATTATTTCTGTTGTGTAATAAAACATAGTTTTGTGTAAATGCATTACCAATTCATTCAAGTGTGTATTCCATTTTTTCCCATTGTTGGATTTCTACAGCTGAAAGGTCTGATATCCAAAGACAAGTTGTATATTTTCTTAAAAACTCTTGCCATCTGCAAGGGCATACAGTGTTTGTAAAATGACCTATAATAATATTCTTGTTGGAAAATGTCTTATGAATTAACCTTGTAGAGTACTAATATTTATTAAGGTAGACAAGGGAAGAAGGGATAGACAAGAAAGAATAGACAAGGGAAGAACACCATGCTTTAAGACATCCCTTTTCCAGTTAAGGGTCCACTGTTCATTTACATTTTCCTTTCACTACGACAGTAGGGACCAACCGTCAAGGATGAATTATGGTTATGAAAATTGATATGAGATATGTGATGTATGAAAAGCCATCCATGTTGTAACCACATGGGGAAAACACCCAAGCAGTATGTGGAGCTTGAACTCACAGCTTTTAGTTTAGCTCCACTTCTTTGATGCTACTCCAATCCCCTGCACAAATCAGATTCAAGTTTTTTATCGCAGACCTTTAGTACTAAATGATCTGGGAGACTTGGTTAGCTACCCCTGAAGCAATTATTTATAATTGGAGGTATGTGTCATATATTATTTTAATTTGCCTTTTACAATCCAATGCAGGAAAAGGTTCTCAGAAAAGGGCAGGTAACAGAACTCTCATCCCAAATACTCAATTCGGGTAGAGCCACTAAAACATGATTAAACATAATATCTTATAAACTTGACAAAACACATGTGGTAAACCCAAGGTGAAGAGTTCTACCAAAGTGAATGTGAAGAAACTACCAAATATTTACACCTCAACTGTTTCTATTGTCTTCCTACGTAATCACCCTTGAGCACACACTTAAGCAGTTTTTACCATCTTCAATGTAGTAGGAATGAGGCACTTGACAGATTGCGAGTGTACACAATTTATATCACAATTTAATCTCTGCTTATGTGGAACCATGTGATTCTGCCCAATAGTCATGCTTTAGAAGGCATGTTGAGGCCAGCCTGGCATCCAAGAACAGTACGTAATAAATCAGGTTAGCTCTGTATCATTAACAGTGGCCTCTAGTCGAGTGTACTTACAGAACTGAGAAGAATTGATTGATTATTTTGGGTTTGCATTTGTTTCAACTTAACTGCTAAGGGCATTAGTCCCTTAAATGAAGTGCATGTTCTATTCCGAGAGGTAGCCTTCCCCAGTAAGATGTTAAATGTGGCGCCAGTTACATGTCAGCTTGCAGGGGGTCCTGGCTTCTGCCCAGGCATCTCCCCAGTGAGGCACCGCTCCAGGTCTAAGCTTGACGTGTGGTAGTGTAGTGCATGTTAATGTGTAAAGGTAGATAAAGGGGCAAGGATAAGGAAGATAGCAGTCCCTGGCCCATTTGTTATGTTACTGCTTTAGCATTCGCTTGCTATTGATCAGAGAAACCATATTAAATTACCAAACAGCAGCCAGCCCTTAGAATTTTCCTCCAGACAGTGGCTAAATTCAACCTAGAGCCCAAAATCAGGACTAGAGCCATAGAACTTCTTGGTCAGAGATGATGCTGTGTTAATAGTTGTTGTCCTGAGCCATCTCTGCCACTGAGAAGAAGAGCGAGCTTGTTGAAGTCCTTGAAGAAAGTAGTGTGGACACTGGAGTTAAATGCAAGGGTATTCCAACAACTGCCTCAGGCTAGATCTGGCATGAGAAGAGGTTTTATGTGACCCACATTGCTTCCAAGCCAGGATGTCCTGAAGTGAACAATAGATAACTTTGGCAGAGGCAGTGATGTTGAAGAGAGGAAAAGAAAGGGTAAAGGGGGCTGAGAGAACAGGGACATGTTACTGGATGTCCAGTTGAGGAATAGCTTCCATCATTTTGAACATTAGATAAAAGCAGCATTAATAATCCATCTATAATCCACAGTTCAAATCATTACCAACAGTAAACCAAATTCCAAATGTCTTTCTTTCTAAGAATGCTACACAGTGCTTTAAATATGTATGAGTATTATGAAGAAGGAAAAAGATTTCTTTTTTATAAATGGATGATGTAGATTGGTGAAACTTGATTTTTAATGAATAACCAAGTTTGAATTTTGTTCCTTCCAAAGGGATCAATAAATACAATATAATTTACTTATTTTTTAAGTTCTGCAATTTCTGTAGTATAATTTGGTGTGTGCAAAGGAAAATATGAAATTTTTCAGCATGCTGGAGTTCTCAGATTTAGTTGTGTAGCCCCCACCTTCAAAAGTTTGGCAACTCCTGATTTAAAGTATTGTGTTTTTTAACAATGCATTTTTCAGTGATAAAAGAAAATCTTGTTTTAAATGAAAAATGTATCGACTTCATTTGCTGAGGCTCCCTTTCAAAAAAATGAAATGTTGTTCCTAAATGATCTACAGAAATGATGTTACAAAATGAAAAAAAGTCTATCATTACAGTGTTGTTAGTACAATAATCATAAATGGTTGTATGAAAGTAATGTGATGGGAAACTTATATGACCCACCACTGCACTCTAACATGGAGTTGCCTAGATGGATTGCTTCGCCTTTGCTCCATTCTAGTTGTTTTTCAGACATTCTTTATATGTTATTGTTGTTGCTTTCCTTTCCATTTTACTAATTTCATTTACTCTACTATTTAATAATTTCGTTTACACTAAAAATGTTTTTATTTTTATTTATTTATTTTTTTTTTTTTATTTCTTCCTTTTCAATGTCAAAAGCGTGTGTCCAGCTATATTTCTAAATAAATACATTCCTTCAATTCTATGTTTCTCATTTGATCTTAAGTTAGTGTCCAGCAATTACTTCCGTATAGCAAGATGGATTAAAAACATTGTTTTTATATAGTTTAATTATTGTGTCTTTTCTAACTTTTTCAGGGTATGTGTTATTGTACCACAGAAATGCCTGTACCAATTTAATTTTACTTCCATGTCTCTTTTTTTGTAAACGTTATTTAATTATTCTTTATTCTGCCACCAAGTTACTACACTTAATTGCAGAATTAACAATAAAAATCTAATATAGTACCCGGTAATTGAGTGGGTGTGCAGGCGGGCGGGCGTGCTTGCGTGGGTGCGTTGATTTTTCATTAAACTTTGTCTTATCTTCAGATAGCGTGAAGGAGGCTTAAGAGAATGGGTCAGTACTAATTTTCGTTAAAATCCCTGATTTTTCGAAAATCGCAAAAGTTCATCTGTTCCTTGGTACCGAAAAATCGATTGACGGCAAAACGTCTGTCCGTCTGCGGTCAACGCTAGAGCCTATACCGTTCAGCCGTTTTTCTCCACGATTGATAGTCCTTATAGATTTAAATGAACTCGAGGTCGTCTTGAATTTGAAACAGATGCCATGATTTTTGAAGGCATTTTGTATGAATCTTCAACAACACTTATAGAATGTTCTCAAAAATGCTTCCAACTTTTTGGATTATCTTTGTCTCGGGTAGCGTAAAGGTCGGTTAAGAGTGCAGGTCTCATTTTAGTTGAAATCCCTGATTTTTTGAAAATTGCAAAAGTTCAATTTTTTGGGCGTCTTCCTACAACTACAATATTGAAGACATATTTTCCTCAACGAAGTCTGTTCTTTAAAGACAGGTCGTGAAGTACGGGCTTTTTTAAAAATATGAGCAGTTTTCGCATAATTTTGCATGATATACAGGCAATTTTTAATTTATTTAAAAAATTTCCCCCAAAAATACGGTTCTCATTTTTCAAAACAAAGATGAAAAAATAACTCACGGGCTTCCAAATGCCATACAATGGCGGCTACATCAGGAAGGTTCAACGGGCACTGCCCTCCCAAATAATACACATCCATCCTTCCTTTTCTTTTGTATAGTATTTGAAGTTAAAGTTGTTCGCCGCGATTTCTCCGATTTCAGAATTCAAAGAGCCCGGCATTTGATGTTCCGTATTTTCCTTCATTGGTTAGAGACGTTCGAGAACTGTGTCCTATTACAGCGTAGCCAAATATGGTATTTCCGTAAGCTCAATGCTGTGTAGTTGTGAAAATTGCAACATAGGACTTGCAAATGGCGGCTGTGTGCGGATGCAGCCCGGGATCGGTTACTTACGGAAATGTGTTCTTGCAGGTTGTCCAGATCCACCTACGAACACCATCGCCAAATACGTTTCCTCTGATCCGCCTACAGGATGCAGTAGTGCACAAAGCCTATTCCATGAATCTATAATATTTAAAGTCTTAAAATGAATTAGAAATGTATACAGGTGTCCAGGGAGGGAACAACGAAACACCAAAAATAAGCTCTTAAGTCCGTTTTAAGCATACTGTTTTGTCTAAAAAAAACTCCGAGATTTTGATTGGCTGAGTCGCAATAAATACCGTAAACGGGGGTTACTGTGACTGACGGGGATACTTCGACCGGAAGCGTCGAAAAACATTCAGTGCTCTTTATTGAGAACAATATTGGATTGTGCTACGACGTTTGCTAACTGGTATTTCCTTAGATTCCCCAGATGTCTCTGGTAACACAGATAATTTTTATTTGAGTGTGAACAGCCTAATTGTGTGTTCAGTGCGCACGTTCTTTAGCCGCCAAGAAGTACTTGCAGGAAAACTTCTTCTTATATCGTATTCAAAAGCTAATATACTGCAGTATTACACTGTAAGTATGTTAGCATAATGTTTATCCTTCAAAATATACATTGAATTCTGAATATATTCAAATATTTACAACGATATGATGGTAGTTCTTTACACGTGCGTCTTTTTAATGAGAATAGGGGACGCTTTGACAGGCGGCTGGCCGGGAGGTCGTAGGTTCGAGTATTGATTGAGCGGTGAAATGTCGTTGGCATTTAAAATGAAATAATTCAAGGCGTTGTCATTGCCATCAATATTGTTTAATTATTAGTAGAGGCCAGACTTTTAAGTGCAAACATTTGCTAATTTAGGTGCCAAAAATATTAAAAATAGGTGGATGTTTAGAGGCTAAAAAATTAGTGTATATTTAGGTACAAATATATTAATGGTTTTATGCCATAACACGACAAATCCACATTAACTGTGGGGGGAAGATGGGTAAGTTACATACAAACTACATTTTTTTTAAATAGATTCACAACATCAATGTTCTTTGTCATCAGGTTCATATCATCACCGTTCTGTGTTGTTCCAATTTCCAAAGAGCAAATCCTCCTATACTGTTTGCTTCTGAGAAAATTCGCTACTGTTCAGCGCCCGACAGATGCCCCTCCTTTAGTACGTTAGTAGATGCCCCAGGGGCTTTGAAGGAGTGGACACACAAGGGTTCTCTTTCCAAAATGATACTCTGCAAACGTTTTTTCAGCTTTTCCGACGCAACAGATTGATCTTCGTCAATGTTACTAACGAATTTCATTTTTTTTAAGTTTTCAGCATAAAACACACAATTGTGTGATATATAGAAGACATTTAGTTAGCATTTCAGCAACAATGTGAGTTCATTATCTACGTTTTATTCTTCACGTACTACTTCTGATACTACATGCAACACAATTCAACACTCTATGCAGTGCGATGGGCTACAGGATTTGCGTGAAAGATGTCCTTGAGTTAACCGGGTCGGGTAAATCTGATCGAGCTCTTAGTTAATGCATCGGTTGAGAAAACATCAGATTTGCAATCAGAAGTGCACAAGTGTTCGATGTGAAATAGTAACATACTAGATAATCAGAATTTAACGGTGTTCGTTTTAAAGCACCTTTGACATTTGCAAGATTTCCGGTCTAAAAGACAGCTCTTTCGCGATAACTGGCAATGAATGACTATGGGTCTCCTTCGCTTTTCTTCTCCTGATGAAAAAAATAGAGGCAGGTTGTTCTGGAGCAAATTGTGGCAAAGTGCACAATTTGCACATTGTTTGATTTAACAATATATTTCATGTAATGTGTACATTCAAAATAAGTGCTTTTTGTGTGCAAAGATTGGGAAATAGGGGACCAATGGGAACAGATGGTCTATTTAGGTGCAGTGGGGTGATTTAGATGTAATTAGGTGCATTGCAAGTTTCTTAAATGATATTGGATTATATAACATTTTAAAAGTAAAAAATGAAAACTCCCAATGCGCTTTGTCTGTTGGTTCATCACCTAAAAATCCGGTCCTTAATTATTACTATTAGTAATTGTTTAATTAGTAGTCGTTTTGTGGCTTCTAAACAGCAGAAAACTGATTATGGCTAAGCCATCAAAGTTGCTCTTGAATTAAACAATATTGTTGGCAATGACAACGCTTTGAATTATTTCATTTCTTAGGTTCGAGTCCCAACAATGGCAGGATTTCCGACACTAGCTTGTCAGCTAGGTCGAATACAGTCTCTGTCTGGGGGAGAATTCCAGCGGTCGGCTGCTCAGATCAGTGGTTTTCCGTGGTTTCTCCGATCAACACCAGGCGAATACAAAGCAGTACCCTAACAAACGGGCCACGAACCGCGCGCAATCTTTCCTACCTCTTCCTTGTTCTATTCTCTCCCCCTTACACACACACACACTAACATTCACTATACTACCACACATGCTGAGAGACCGGTCAGAAGCTTAGAGCTTGTCCCGGCTGGAGCGGTGCCCCGCTGGTGGGAGATACCTGGTTAGGGAAACACGCTAGCCGACCGCAGGTCGGCGCCGTCGCCAATCAACGGGGAAAGAACACCGCCACCTCCCGAGAAAAATGCACTACACTTACGAGAGTAATGACCCTATTCGTAGACGCGCCGTAATTACTAACAATCAATATTGACCAGGCGATCAGTTACTCAAGCTGCTCAAACTGTTCTCAGTCAAAATATAAACCTAATTGAATATCCGTTTTCGAACATTTTACAAGGTTTGTTAATTGTAAACACAATGCACAAAGTGAAACCTGGTGCAAAACGATACAATCCCTGCAATGAATAAATTTGTAGAAAGCACTGGCGTATATAAGAAGAGGCACAGTTATAACCAAAGCAGCAGAAACTATAGTAATATTAAGTAAAGGAACACTAATATGGACCATGTAAAATATGAAAACAAATATTTCAGACCAGTACTGAGCAAGACCACTTCCTTATGGTCAAAACGTCGGGCAGCACAGTCTTCGACGCGTCGTCACCCAGTCAGCCATGAATCCCCGCTGGATGGCGTGATTGGGCGCTTACCTTCCGTCCTCTAGCGGGGTTTTCCCTAACCAGGTACCTGCCCAGGCGGGACAACCTCTAAGCTCTCGACCGGTCTCTCAGCATGTGTCGTAATAACGATTTTAATCGGCGCCCTCGTTTTCTGTTAACTTTGATTTTGGGAAATAAAATTATATCGCTGGGAATGTTCGTCCCATCGCGGAGAACCCAGGAAGTGTTGAAGTAGAAGGCAAATCGAAGTTTTTATTCCAAGGAAGCTTGGTTCTGAAGCAATGGATGTCTGAGATACTAGTTCTGGTTGAATGACAGGATCTGCTCGAATGTTTAGAGCTTCCGGAGGCCCTTGGTCAACATCAAAGACAATGGTAGTTCTTTCCTCCTCTCCCATACCTTCATCTTCTTGATACTGATCCGATGGAATGAAATCCTCTTCCGAAAAAGCATTTCATTTAAAGGATAAATGCCTGTGGCTAGAGAAGCTTCTGTTGCTTTTTCCAGCGTCGCGGATTTTTCGTAAGCTACTTTAAACTGCTTAGCAACATGATACAAAACGGTTTGCCCTGTGTGATTACAACTTCATTGTCAAGAGCACTGACATAATTTCTTTTTAAGGGCTTCAGGACCACCCTGTCTAGAGGCTGTGTGTTTTTTGATTTCTCTGGGGTTGTAAACTGAGCATGTGTCATTTGCTTTCTCATGACAAATAGCTTCGTAGCTGACATGAGAAACGTGCTTATCAAGTATTAGCAATACTGGACTTCAGTATTGCTTATAGTAGGTACAGTATGCTCCTTAAAATGGTCCAAATGTTTTATAAAAGTAAGTGTGTTCATTAACCTTTCTCTGATACAACGTGTCACATCCATTAGTTTAATCTTTATAAACAATACGCCTGTAAATAAAAAAGAAGGAACGTACTGGCCACTGGCGCTCATACAAGCCACTGACACAGTTTGTCCCTGCTCAGCGGACATAGACTTCGCCACTTCTCTCTTGCCCACAAGGGCAACATGTTTGGGGAACCTGTTCGGGACTGTCTGCATCACAGTTTCGTCCACATTAAATATTCTGTTCGCAGAAAATCCATATTTGACTAGTGTCTCTTTCAAGTTTTCGTAACGTAGTAGCGTGATAACAATCCTATTGAAGCCCATTACACGGACCGCGACCTGGCGCGCTGCTTGGACGGAGGACCAAAGTCGAAACTCCGCTAGCAGCGCCGGACGCCCTTGGGTCCTGGCTCGCCTTCCATGTTTACTCGCGCCTTTCGCTCACCTCCATCCGCAGTCCACCAACCAGAAAATCTCCTCATTACCATCGGGCTTGTTTTTAAGTTTTACTGTTCCAGCGAGCCGCAAAACATGAACACTTCTTCCACTGGCCATTCAAACAGAAAATTTGTGAGAACTTTGTTTTACGCAATCGTTACTAGTACGAGTTCTGCGTACACTATCATCCCGTGCAATCTCTCGCCAGTACTTCTCTACATTTCCTCGCCTTGCGTACGTCTTAGCATCTCACCATCTAGTGCTCTCCCCTCCGAGGCGCGATCTTGCCAGCTGATAACGCCGCTTATCTCCGTGCTCCGTGTTCATAGAAAATAACACTTTCTCTAGGCGCGTGGTTTTCAAACAAATGATCCGATGCGAAAGTCTCCGACGGGTTGCACATACATTAATACATGGACGAGGTGTTATAATATATATATATATATATATATATATATATATATATATATATATATATATGTATGTGTGTGTATATATATATATATACACTCACACACATACATACACACGTTCGGACCGGGAGCGGTGTCACTGCAGCGCCTCTGACCGGGAGGTCCTAGGTTCGAGTCCTGACGGCGGCAGGATTTTTGACACTAGCGTTTCAGCGATGTCGAATTCAGTCACTGTCTGGAGGAGAATTCTAGCGGCCGGCTGCTCTAATCGGTAGTTTTCCGTGGTTTCCCCGATCAACACCAGTGGAATGCCGGAGCAGTACCCTACAGAACGGGCCACGGACCGCGCGCGATCTTTCCTTCCTCTTCCTTGTCCCAACCTCTCCCCTTTCACACACACACTTACACTAACATGCACTACACTACGACATATTTCGGGAGACCGGTTGGGAGCTTAGAGCTTGTCCCGGCTGGGGCGGTGCCCCGCTGGTGGGAGAGTCCTGGTTAGGGGGAAACCCCACTAGCCGACTGTAGGTCGGCGCCGGATCTCGCCATCCAGCGGGGGAAGATCACCGCCATCTCCCGGAAAAAACATGTACTACACTAACGGGACTAATGTCCAAAGCAGTTTACGCGCCCGGAAACACGAAAAAATCAATCAATCACACATTCGGCAATATCTCCTAAACGTCCCAGCTGCCCACATGTTTAACGTCAGGAAAAGTGCGAAGTTCGCAATGCGCGTGACAGCGGTCAGTGAAAGCGAAATGTTATCAGCTGACCACAACATTACCACCAGCTTTCGGGGATAGGAACGCTTGCCGAGTCAGTCCCGGAAGAGGCATGACGTCACACAGTCACTAAGACAAGCCGTCGCATAAGTAGCGTGGAAAACGGAGCGGAGACCTCTTTTTGTGCGAGACGCCGATTTTTTTTGTTAGAAGACGCCGTGTAGTGAGAGCTAGTTTACTAGTACGATACGTATTGATGTGAATTGTGCTGTTCAGACGGGAACTTCGAATTGGAGCAGCCATTTTACGAAAGGGCATAAGAATCGCAAAGAAACTGTTAGCTAAATGGAATTAAACATTGCGGATTGGAACTGTATTCGAATGCCATGTGTTACCGGCGTATTAAATTAAAGTAGTTCGCATTATAGAAGCCGTGCCAAAGAACCCGATTCATGTGAGTGTAAATCGCCCGAGTTGTTGTAAGCAGACTACAGCGTAAGATTGAACGCTAGAATCATTAGCCAATGAGCGAGGCACGCGAATCATTAGCCAGTGTGCCAATGTACGCGCACGCCGGTGTCGAACGGGACGAGTGCGAGAAGAGAGAAGACGGAACGACAGCGGACATCACGCGGGTGGAGGTGCTGCATTCGGAGCGTTTTTGGAGGGGCGCTACGAGCTGCGGAGACAGCACCCTTCAGCTGCCGAGTGGAGCAGAACGGCCCGAGCGCGTTTATTTATTTATTTATTTATTTTACGTCAAAAAAACAGTTAAAACTGCGTATGACGTGCTATGGGGAAAAGTGAATTGTGTGCACATTTTCAAAATTCTGTGATCCCTACACTAAGTCATATACTATTTAAATTTTGGGGAAAAAAACACCCATGTAATAAAATCTATTTTCAAGGATAAATAAGCAATAAATTTTGGCTCTTATCCATGTTGTCCTTCGGAATAATACTTCCTGCCGCGACAACATGGAAAGGATAATTTGAATAATTGTATTTCCCACTGAATTCTAAAAGACGTGCACAGATAATGAAGTTACATTTATGTCCAGAAGCAAAACAATCTTAGCATTTGCTCAATGGATCAGGGAAACTGGACGAAAAACCTGATCGAGATGGGAGTCATTGACCCGGACGCTGTAGTACAATAGTTGTTACAGGTTGTTTATACACATTTATACAGTCCAAATGGTAAATAATGCATTATGTATCATTGTTAAAAATTAATGTTACTTTTCTTGTGATGCTCAGTATAGTCTCTAATTGTATAGAAACAGTTATTCAGCAGAATCGATTTCACTTGGGATTTAAACTTTCTATCGAATTTAATCGTTTAATGTCATCTGGCAAAGTGTTGTAAAATAATGTACGTGTATTGTATGTGAATTTTTTGTAATGAGCTATTGATACCTGATGAATATGATTTCTACGTCGTCCTGATACTGTCACCTGATGAATATGATTTCTGCGTCGAGTATTATAGTAATAGACATCGGCATTTTCTGAAAATATATTCCCGCCCTTAAGCAAGTCATTTTTGACAAAAACCACTGATTCGTATATAAACAGACAAGGTAATGGTAAAATTCCAAGATTAATGAAGAGAGGCTTACATGAATCACATGGGTGGGATTTGGTTATTATTCGTACAATTCGTTTTTGTAATCTAAAAGTCTGGGAGCTATAAGATGTATTTTCCCAGAATATTATGCCATATCTCAGGCGGGAATGAACATTCGCGAAATATACACAACGAGCAGTATGAAGGCTGACTGAATTTGAAGGAATTCTGAACGCGTAGTATAATGAACTTAATTTTGTGTTCAATTCGTGTAAATGGACGTTCCATTTAAGGTTTGACTGAATTGAGTGACCTAAACATTTTATTGCCTTAACATCAGTCAATGGTACACCGTTCATTTTCAGTGAAGCACAGAATTGCTTATTTGAAATGGAAAACTGCATTAAAACCGTTTTCTTTTCGTTTACTATTAATTTGTTATTTCGGAACCAATTTGAAACAATTGATATTGTACTATTTGCGGTTTCTTTATTGCAAAGGATGTTCGTATCATCCGCAAAGAGAACCGTTCTTCCGTTTCGAATCGTCGAGGGCATATCGTTTACGTAAAGTAGGTTGACCCGCATTGACGCGCGTTGACCCGCATTTTGGCGTGGCCATGTGGAGAGATGAAAAACAAATTGAATCTTAGCTTAATAGGTAGACGTTCGTTGATGCGGACAGATGCAATGAGCAATACTTTTTGTAAAACTGTATTCTTCGTGTTTATTGCTTGAATACACGAACAACGTTTATTTAATTTCTGTGTGTTATGGATGTATCCTCTTTCACACCCACAAAGATCCTACGTCCCTGAGATAATATAACCTCTTCTAGAGCATCGGTTAGCGTCTTCCCATTAGGTGCCTGGTAGCTTATAGAGGCCGGCGATGCATTAGAATATGTGTTTCGCCAAACACCAACGCATGTTGGGTTGCCTACCAATCAGGGGAAAATCAGGGCAACGAAACTCCCACCCTCGAAAGTAAGCTTCAGATACCCCACTGTGACTTCATACACCGAAAGAATTATTGGACAGATTGTTCAATAATTTATTGATTTATTCGATGTTCTTATAGTCTCGTAAATAAATATATACAATACATTTGATGTTTACTGCTACAATTTAATTGGTTATTGTTGATTGTCAATTTTTTTTAGATATGTTGTGTTTTGTATTCTGTTTTATTATATCGGCATTATTCGGTAATTAGCAATACGCGAAGAAGATTGTACTTTTTGGCTGAAATAATACGTCAATTCATTAAATGATGCGCGTGGGATGGAAGGGTGGCACCCCTTCTACGAACATAGCTTTCCCTGATGCATAAGCGTCTCCACACTTTCGGTATTCGGCGAGTAGCGAGCGATCGCTCACCGAATTCTGAGAAGTGTGGATATGTTGCTTGATATTTGCGGAGCAACGAACATTGGGACTTACCCACCGCATGTCGGTCTTTTGGACACATCAAAGGAAACGAACATTCGCCGAAAATTCCAACTATTCCATATTGGGCAAGCAATAGCTCCAAACTCGACAAATACCGATAGAATGGACTTATTGCACGTGACCGTGGTGGCAAACATGATGCAAAAATGCGTTGTGGTGGCAACCAATGGCTCCGCGCCTGCCTCAGGCTATTTTGGGCAGGATTGGCCAAAACAGTACACAGAAATCTCCCCATCGAATCGATATGGCTGAACTCGAGGCGCTGAGATTGAGAAACGGATCTTTTTAATTTTGGCGCCTTATATGAAATTGGAGATTCAAATGAAGCTCTTAGGAAATTTTCAATGCCTCCAAACTTATATTTTTCAATTATTTTCTTAAATAAATCAAGATTTGTTCATAATGGTAAAGGCTCGGTTTTCTTTTAAACCTCTAAATTTCCGAAAATTCCAATTAGCTTGTTTTTAATCAGTCATACTCTTTGCTCAATGAAGCCAGATAATTATTTCTTAATGGGTTATATTCTTCAAAATTATATCTCGAAATCATGTCACAAAGGCCTACAATTTTCTACTTTTTTAAATATTGGTGACAAATTTTCAAAAATACTTAAATAAGACTTCAGAAACTGCTCCAAATGTTTCTTTGCAGTTTTTGTGCGGAAAAGGCACAAAGCACCTATCATACGCCATTTGGACTATCTTTTTAATTACACATGTTGTTTTGGAATATCATTCAAGTAGTTAATATTCATATACGTTATTTTATAATTTAATGCATTTGCGGTTACAAGTGCTTCAAAAGATCTGTTAAGGTGTTTCCCAAAATTCAAAAGTTTTCAAGTTTTCATCGAGCGCAAAACGACGCCTTTTCAAAAGTCGAAAAAGGATATTTCCTCAAAATAGCTCCAGACGTTTCTCGATTGAAATTTTTCTCACTGACATTTTGAAATTCTCGTTTCAATCGAACTTTTAGAGGAAGAAAAAATTGAGAAAATGTAAAACATTGTGTCACACCACATACTTTCTCACACTTTTGCAATTTTCAAAAAATCAGAGAATTCAACAAAAGTAGGACCAGAATCAGTATTACAAGAGTACTTAGCGCTATTAGAAAAAATTAATGAAAAAATTTGTAACAAATTTTTGAGAAAACCTTGTTTTTAAAATTGCCTTTCTTTCAGGCAAAATTACGCAAAAACACATTTTAAAAATATTGTGTATAACATTATTTAAAGATCTATTTTTGAAGAAAAGATTTTATTAAAAATAATCTATATTTAACATTGTAACTGTAGGAAGACATTAAAGACTTTTGCAATTTCGAAAATGCAGAGAATTCAACGAAAATCAGACACACGCCATTTTTATCAGCGCACTCTAGTCGAAGAAAGAATTTAAAGAAGAAATTTGGAGTCATTTTTGAAAAAATTGTGAAAATGTCTTTGGGGATTCATGAGAAGAACCCCCCAAAATCGAAATATCTGTTTTAAAGGGGACGTGACATCAGTCAGATTAATCAGGAAATATTATTTTTGATGAAAATCCTTCCTATGGTTTAGCGGTAGTTCATACACAGACTGAAGTTTTCCGTAAAACAATTGTTCTGTTCAAGGGCCCATAAAACATGGATTTTATAAGAATTTATTTACTATACATATGAGCAAGAATAATCCATTTTTTCGGTGTAATGGTCAAAACGAATTTTTCTATCGAAAAACCATAGTTTTTCGCTGCAGCATTAGAGTACTATCCCGTAACTACATAAGTTATGTACAAGAAAGTAAAAATGTACCTATTTTTTAATAAAACGCAATAGCCAAAATATGTTTTACACAAAACCAAGTTATATTAATTGAGATATAAATTGAGTCTATAAATTTTATGCTCCGCGACATTTTATGTAGAATTAGTTAATTTTGAGTAATTTGTTTAATAATAAGTGTGAAATCGAAACCTCTTAAAGCTGGAGAAACTTCTAAGCATTGGTGCAATGGGAACGAATGCTGATGAGTATCATTCATAGAAAACGGTTCACCGTTACTTAGCACATTATAATTTATGTATACAACAATAAAATCCATTTTTCTTGTGAAGTGGGTCTTGTGAATAGACTATACTAGAAAATAAACTGTGGTGTTTCGAGGAGAATTCTAAAGAGAGTTATGCAAAAAATAATTGAAATAGCATAAGCACATAATTTTGAAAATAAACCCTCTATGTAAACGTTTGAAATAATCCCAGGGAACTGCGTAGTGTTGTATCACCGCAACTTACATGTGGAATACAACACTACTTCCATCGATGAAACAGTCTATGACTTCCACACTAACAGACGATAGTACATATTTTTGGTATGATTGGCAACGGCCACTTAATCTTACAACTGCAACAACTACAACAATCTTACAACGGTCACGTAATATTACAACTCCTATCCTAATAATTTTCAGCAATTTTTTGAAACGCTATTCACCAATCGAAACTCGGGAAGTTCGAAATAATACTTATTCCTACATTGTTGAAAATTCACAACATGAAAAGAACTTTCTAGAGTTGAATTTCTTGAAGTTTATATTGATTTAGTCTTAAGAAATTCACGATATAATTCTAAACTATCAAAAAACTGCAAATATTTTAAAAAAATGTATGTATATTTATTAATAAATGTAATACTGAGGGTTAGAGTGCTCTAAGAAATATCTACATTCAGTTTTAAAATAAGAGAAAGTAAAAAAGTTGAATTTACATAACTTTAGAAATTTTAGAGATTTTATTGAAAAACCCACATATAACGTTTATAAACGCACTTTTCTCCATTGAAACAAAATATTTTTTTAAAAGAAATCATTGTGAGAAAATCTTGTTCACGTATTTTTTGAAAATTCTCACTATATGGCTTAAGATCAGTCCAAAAACTACTCATATTTTTAAAAAAAATGATGCACATGAAATTGAAGATCTTATCTTGATTATATCTTAAGACTTGATCTTAATCATTTAAAGATCGATAGAGATATGAACGATCCGGCAACAGCGGCTAATATCTTCAACATCTTTAGAGAATTGCTGCTTATCGCTCTATGGGTTTTCAGCCACAAAATTCAACATCTGTCGTTTTCCCAAAACTTTTATACAGAATATTCTTTTCTGAAACTTCTTTCTATGAAATTCTCAAAATAATCAGTAAACTAAACAGTAAATAGATGAATTAGATGAATTTCCATATTGTTTATTAAAGACTTGTGTCTGCCCATTATCCACCCGTTAACTCACATATTTAATGCACTGTTATGCACCGGAACTTTTTCAGCTATTTTCAAAACAGCTAAGATTAAGCTGCTCCTCAAGAAACGCAACAAAAACGAAATTCAAAATTATCAGCCGATTTCTCTTTTGTCAGTTATTCAAAAATATTAGAGAAACTTTTTAGTAAGAAAGGAAACCTTTCTCAGCAAACACGCAGCGTTTTCAGATTTTCAACGGTGATTTTGAAAATCCAAATTTATGGATACAGCCATATTTTATTTTCTTAAAAATATCACTTCATCCATGGTTCAAAGTGAAGCATCTACGGAAATATTTTTAGATCGTTCAAAAGCTTTAGATGTCATTGATCATAACATTTTACTTTCAAAATTATCTTCATTTGGAATTCGTGGTATCGATCTAGATTGATTATCTTCGTATCTTAAACAACGATCTCAGAAAGTATAAATACCGTACTGGAATGATGGGACATTACATACACACCTTTCTGATTCATTGCCAAATGCACAAGGGGTCCCGCAGGGTTCGATTTTAGGCACTATTCTCTTCCTACTATACATAAACGATATTCCCTCGAGGATTCGGAATGGAAGAACAGTTCTATTTGCGAATAATACGAATATTCTTTGCAATAAAGAAACCGTGTATAGTACAATACCAGATTTTCAAATTGGTTTCATAATAACAAATTAATAGGAAACAAAAATAAAACTGTTGCAATGCAATTTTCCATTTCAAATAAACTATTCTGTACTCCATTAAAAATGAACGATGTGCAGTTGTCTAATGTTAAGATAACAAAATTTTTGGGTTTCTCAATTCTGTGAGACCTCAAATGGAACGTCCATCTAAATGAATTAAACACAAAATTAAGTTCATTATGTTACGCGTTCAGAATTCTTTCAAATTCAGTCAGCTGTCACACTGCCTTGTGCATATTTCGCGAATGTTTCATTCCCACCTAAGATATCACACAATATTCTGGGGAAACACGCGCTATAGCTCCCAGACGTTTACATTACAAAAAAGTGTACGAATGATAAGAAAATCCCAACCATGTGGTACTCGTAAGCCTCTCTTTATTAATCTAGGAATTCTACCATTACCTTGCTTCTTGATGTACGAATCAGTGGTTTGTATAAAAAATAACTTACTCAATGATGGGAACATATTTTCGGCTAATACTGTCAATTAAGACTTAGTAATCATATTGATCAAGTGGCAGTAGCAAGAGCTCACAATGAAAAATTCACAGACAGTAAATTCACCTTACTTTACAACACATTGCTGCATGACATTAAACAATTAAATTCGGTACAAAAATGTAGTATAATGTATTCGGTTGTATAATTGTTTATAAATGATTACAGTCTATACCGAGAATCAAAAAGTGAAGTAATATTAATTTTAACAATGATATTCAATGTATTATTTTTTTGGACTGTATACTTCTAAACAACCTGTAACAAATAATGTACTTTAGTTTCTGGGTCAATAAACCCCATCTCGATCAGGATTTTCGTACAGTTTCCCTGATCTTTTGAGCAAATGCTGAGATGACCCCTTGTTTCTCTCCTGAACATAAATGCAACTTCACTTACCGTGCACGTCTTTTGGTGTTCTGTGGGTCTGTCTATCTGTACTTCGCGCGACACACCGCGTACGGGCCATGGCCTACCAGTAGCGTCTCCGCCTCGCGGCCATGGGTTAAGGGGGTACGTGTAATTAGCACGAAGACATCCCCACGTCGTATTCTGGTCTTCTCAGTCTGAGAAGTGAGTTTTCTCATCGTCACAGAACAACATATGCTGGGACATTGTAAGAAAAACGCACATTACAATCTTGCCCGATCGTGAATCGAACCCGGGGTCGCGTTATGGAAATCGAGCACGCCGACCAATGAGCTAAAACGCGAGGGCCTGCGGGTAATGTAGTAATTCGAATTATTATTGTTTTCCATGTTGTCATAGCAGGAAGTCGATTCCTTCTCTTAGGGAACGATGAGGGATAAAAGCCAAAATATATAGCTGATTTGCCTTTGTAAATAATTTTTTTCTAATCCCATTCTATATTGCTGTCATTTGATGGCTGCAACCAGTTGCATAATGATACTCATTACGATACGCATTTCATTAAGATACAGGTTCTTGTCCAATCACAGTGAAGTTTACAAACTAAGTATTGAACATTACTTAATCGTTGAGAATCGTTCTAGTAAATGTTTCGTTCGATTGTGTACATTAAAATTACATTTAATATTTATTATATTTGTCAGTTTTAATTTATTTTATTATTAGTATTTTTCGTGGAATATTATTTAAAATAAATTGGATCGTAATTTCACTTTGATCCAGTTTGACTAGCGCAGTACTCCCTCGAAGGCGGATTGGTGACCCCAGCCACCTGCGGCAGCGTGCGAAGGTAGGGTGGGGATCTGTCCGCTTGCGGGCCTTGGCTGAATCCTGCATGTTAACTGCCACGAAACGATTCTTTGTAAAAGTTTAACTTATAAAAGTCGTAGAAAAAGTACCGTATGAAACTCGATGTAATGGGTATTAAAACACTCGTATGAGTTGAACTCGTGGCTCATTGCAAAGTCGCAAGCCTTTCACCACTGAGATCCGGGTTCGATTCCCGTCGAATCTCATGTGAAATTTGTTCCAACAAAACGAGTTTGGCTGCTTCACAAGGGCTAGTCCAACCCCTGTGAAGTGCCCTAAACCCTACCCCTATCCTTATTCCTTCCTAATTCTGGCCGCTGGGTAGTGACGCAGGAGCGCGCGGTAGGAGGCGCGTACGCGGAGATGCTACCTGGCGGTCCTCTTGACAACCGACTGCGACGAGACGCGACGCGACAGACTATACTAACGGAGGATCACTCCAAGCGCTATTAGGGGAGGATTACTCCAAGAAGCGCAAAGCGCTCAACGCCCCCCCAAGGGGTTTAGAGACGCGTTGCGTCAAAATAGACGCAACAAATTAAAAAAAAAAAAAAGTTTACGATACGCGACAAAGTTTACGTTACGAAGGTAGAATAAATCGTTGGCTTACGGGTGAGAGATGTTGGGTCGGGTTTTCGAGTCTTGGGAATACTCTAAACGGTAAAAATTCCCTCAATTCTTAAAATTTTCCAATTTGCTAGTTTGCGGAATATTTTAACTGTTAACATTTCCTAAAAATAAATTGATTATATCCACATTTTTAATTTTTTTAACTTTATTTAAGAACAAATTATTTTTACCACACTTTATCCTATAATAATAATTATTATTGTTAATATTATGAAATATACGCAAAATCATTTACCATTATCTCTCAATGTTTTCAGTTTCTCTCAGGGCTTGAACTCTTGACTTGACGTGTCTTCGCTTGTATGCTGACGAGATTCCCTCCCTTTCTAGTTTTTCTAGGGGTAATTCAAAAATACGTTCGCAATTTTAGCTTCTTCAAAACCTCCATGAACCAATTAGCAGAACTCATTAACATTTCACTGATTTTTTCTCATTTTCTTTCTTTTTTTCTTTCCTTCCTCTCTACCGTTCCATTCATACCGATTCTTTCCCGATTTCCTATCAAGTTCGTCCTCCCTCGCTTTCACTCCTGTCATCCATGTGAAAATATTCATCCAAATTGCGTGCGTATTTTTCATTGAATGACTTCCTTTATTATGTACTATTGTAATATCAATTCTGAAAGTGGTCAGGCGGAAGAGCAGGATAAATGGCCTGAGCCTCGTCACCAATAAAGACATTTATTTATTTATTTATTTATTTATTTATTTATTTATTTATTTATTTATTTATTTATTTATTTATTTATTTATTTATTTATTATATCGCTCTATCTGATGATGGGGATTAATACACAGTCGTGTATAGGTTAGGTTAGGGATCCCAGAATTATGAAAACTTGCACAGAATACACGTTTGCCAATTGTACGTCACACATTGTAACTTTTTTTGACGTCAATAAATAAATATCGCGAAGTCCTTCCAAGACAATTTTAAGAAGAAGATAAAACACTTCTAGGAAAAAAACCAAACTAAATCATGCTATGCTGCAAATCATGCTATGAAAAATTGAGGTAAAGTTGTAACAGTAAGCAGGCATCAAAAGTTTGCAATCAAGTGTCCACGTACTGCACGGGTTGTTCTGACAGGCCATTTTTGTATACAGATTGTTTTGGGGCATATCATAAGAAATGAATAATTTTCATTTTGCATTACTCATTGCTTAGCAACCCTCGGTGACTCGTTGATTCGCTTGATCGCTTTCCACGGCGCAGCCCCGGGTTCGATTCCCGGTCAGGGTAAAAATTAACTGAACGCTTTCCTTGCAATGTTCCAGTACCGTGTCTGCGTGACAATGAAGAAGTGCACTTCTCAGATTGAGAAGACCAAAGACGGCGTAGGGATCGCTACGTGCTAACCACATATATCCTTCAACCCACGGTCTCAAAGCCGGGACGCCGCTAGTACGATTAGCTTGTAAAGAGCTGTCATGCCAAAGTACATACATACATACATAGATTCATTCATACATTACACATTGCTTTTCACTTTCTTACCTCGCCCATATTTCCTGTATATGATAAATCTGATGGTCCTATTTTGAGGCTGGTCTTCCTGGTCTGACCAATGCCCCACGGTTGAAATGCCACACACATTGATCTGGTGTGGTGGCTTATTTTCCTACATTTCCTCCCAGCCCAGAGCATCTGTTATGCAATGTCGCAATCGAAGATATTTGTTTTCCAGTGTCATAATCTGCCTTTCGCATCTCTCTAATCAGTTCTTAGTATTGGGCCTGGAGAATCACCTGACTGCAGGTTATTGTAGGCACCTCATAGCATAAGTGCTACTTCCCGATGTCACCCCATCTGGGTCATAAGGGGTAAGGTGCTTAGCGTGAGCCGAAGTCAGCACCCTCATAGGCCATACAATACATGTATTCAGGCGAGACATTGCGCCATCGGGGAAATATTCAGAATTAGTCATGAGACCAGATGATCTCATGATAATATGAACGTCTCATTATAGTATGATCGAACTCATTATAGCAAAACGTTCTCTTGGAACCATACAGACTTTATAAATAAATTGATTTATAAATATACTTTATAAATAAATATAATTATATATAAAATTACATAAATTTGGTACAAGTTTAAATGTTCTAGCAAATACAGAAGTGCGTCAACTAGAAGTGCGTTGCCACACACGTATTACAGGTAAAAGCACCACGGTACCGTGATGTAGTATAACGAGAAAGCGCTTGACAGTGAACATGTTAATTTATATCCTGACTAACAATCATTACTAAAAAAGAATAATTATTATTTTCAAAACATCTAATATTAAGCAGCTATTAAAAAAGCAACAAAAATTCGTTTCAAAATATCGGATCTTTACTCTTATTTTCTAAAACAGATTTTTCTAAAATATTAGTGAGGTTTTTCACTAATGATGTAAAGACGTCGTTGTTATCTCGAAGGATCTCGGGCTCGAATCCTGACTAAGGCTTCTGTATTGTGAAGCTCTCTCAACCAACAACCATGTAACACATTTCAACCTTTTCAGTCCCTTACCTGAATATAGTAACGAATTTTGCGTCATCTGCCGGCACCACCACGAACTACCTGTATGCGCGGATTGCGTCATCGGCCGGCAGCCACCACGAACTATCTGTATGTGGGTAATGCGTCATCGGCCGGCAGCCTTCCAACTAGAGGGCTCTGGGCGGATCGCAAAGTCCAGAAAGTTGTGGTCAGTGCAGTGAACTGTGGCCAGTGCATCGATCAGAGGTCAGTGTTTAGGACTGTGCGGCAGTGTAAGAGAAGTGAACGGTGAAAAGTATAGTGTAAATAAATAATCAAGAGAAGTGTAGTGTAAATAAATAATCAAGAGAAGTGCAGTGTAAATAAATAATCAAGAGAAGTGTAGAGTAAATAAATAATCAAGAGAAGTGTGCCGTATAAATAATTATCAAGTGTTTTCAGTGATTGTTTTAAGAAACAAAATAAGTTTTTGTTAAAATAGTACCCGAGTTTTAATTCACCGCCTAGAATCTTAACAATTGGTGCCAGGTGTGGGGTACAACGAATGGTGAATTAAAACTTTAATCAAGATGAGTTTCAGAAAAACCTTACGGGATCTGAAAGCGCCCGAGTTGAAGAGAGTTAGAAGAGAGGGATCAGGACACAACTGGCACGAAAGCAATAATACAAGAACGTCTGGCAAACGCGATGAAGGCAGCAGGCAAGGATCCAGAGAAATTTCTCTTCGAGAAAACCGGGAACTTTTCGGTCCTATCCAAAATAGTAAGAGAGGAAAATTCCAGAATTTTAAAAGGAGAAGTGACGAAAAATTCCAGTATTTTAGAAGCAAAGTAAACAGAAAGTTCTAAAATTTTAGAAGGAAAGTTAATTGAAAATTCCAGAATTTTAGAAGGAAAGTTAACAGAAAATTTCAGAATTTTAGAAGAACTGACTGAAAACTCCAAAGCTTTAGTAGGAAAATTCCAGAATTTGTGAGAAAAGTTGGAACAAAAGATAACCCAGAATAATAAATTAGTTCAAAAAGAAATGGATGAGAAACTTTTGAAGAATGAGGAAAAATTACCATATATGTTAGAAGAGATGCTGAAGGTTTTTACTCCCCCAACAGAAAAATCAAATACAAACACCGTACGGGAACCACTGGGAAAAGCACGAGTAAAACCACTACCTTTGATGGCACTTCTTCATGGTCAAATTATTTGAAACAATTCAAGGCTGCTGCAACGGTAAATCGCTGGTCCGCGACAGATTGTGCTACGATTTTGGCTATGTGTGGTAACGCCGTTGACATGCTAGAGACAATACCGACCGATGAACAGTCAAACTTTGAGCAAATTGTCAAGAGACTCGAAACACGTACGGGCATGCACATCAGTAAGACATGTATTTTACCCAGCTAAGAAATCGTGTTCAGAAGCCTGGAGAGAGTCTTCATGAAGTGGAAGCTGATATTTTTCGTTTGGTGCGCCTTACGGACACTGATGCCACAGAAAGTTCCCTGCAACGCACCACCGTCCAGTGCTTTATTGAAGCGCTCCATGATGCAGAAACCCAACAGGCATTAAGACTGACAAGACCGAAAACCTTAGCTGACGCGTTAAGTCAAACACTAGACTTCCAGATTTAAAAAAAGAGCAACGAAACGTAACGGACGAGTGCGAGAATTGCAGACCGGTACATATAACGAAAAGTATTTGGAGGCAATGGTGGAGAGGTTGCAAGACGCACGCAATCTAGTGGCAAAAGGCGACAACCTCGATGTTGGAATTGTGGAGAATTAGGGCACGTGAAAAGTCGATGTGACCGTCCACTGAAGCAACAAGGCAGTCTGTTTGCAAAGCATCAGTCTGTTTGTAAACGCAGCAGCCAGTAGGAAACCTAAAACATGAATTGAGAAGTTTCCTGGGTCTATGTAGCTATTATCGCCGGTATGTTTTGGGATTTCCCAGCATCTCGAAACCGCCGACACAGCTGACCGAAGAAAAGCGTTTGTTTCAATGGGATGAAGATTGTCAGCGCGCTTTCGAAAAGCTTAAAAGCACCATGCTGAGTGCCCCTATATTGAACCATCCACTACCTCAAGGCAATTATGTACTTGATACTGACGCAAGTAACGTTGGTATTGGAGGGGTATCATCGCCGATACAAGTTGGACGAAAGAGAGTAATCGTTTATTATATTAAAGTGCTATCAAAGCCAGAACGGAACTATTGTGTAACCCGGAGAGAATTACTTGCTGTAGTGAAATCCGTTGCGCACTTCTACAAATATCTCTACGGTAAATAATTTCTTTTGAGAATAGATCATGCTGCTCTGAAATGGCTGCTCAACTTCAAGAATCCGGAAGGTCCACTCGCCAGATGGATTGAAAGATTTCAAGAATTCACATTTAGAATAGAACATCGGAGTGGAAGTAGTCACCGGAATGCAGATGCTCTCTCCAGAAGACCGTGTCCTGAAAACTGCATTGTTGTCATGCGGAAGAGAAGATGTCTCCTACCGTAAGGGTCACTGTCAGTAATGACCAATGGCAACCCAGAGAACGTCAGAGAGATCAGAAAGCGGACGCAGAATTTAAACATGTTTGGAAATGGAAAATAGGACAGAGACCAAGATGGCAAGAAATAGCTCCCTGTTCTTCAACAGTAAAATCATATTGGGCGCAGTGGGATTCGATTACTGAAGAGGAAGGTTCTTAAACGAGTTCTGGAAAGTGAAGATGGCTCTCTGAAGAGGACGCAGATATTGTTACAAAGAATAAGGATTCCTGAAATATTGAGGATTGAGGAAATATTCAGGTAAATTGCATGATGGAACTTCGGGAGGATATCTCGGTATAACGAAAACGCTAGAGAAAGTGCGCGAACAATTTTACTGGGTTAATTGCAAGCAAGACGTAAAGATGTGGTGCACAAAGTGTCAAGTTTGTGCTACTAGTAATGGGTCACATAAAAAGAGAAGAGCAAAGATGAGGCAATACAAAGTTGGGAGTGCTTTCGAACGAATTACCATTGACTTGGCTGCCCCATTTCCAATATCAAATGACCGAAATAAATACATACTCGTGGCTATGGATTATTTTAGCAAGTGGGTTGAAGCATATACCCTACGTAACCAAGAGGCCACTGCTATCTCCGAACTACTGGTTAAGGAATGGGTGAGCCGATTTGCTGTGCCACTGCTCAGATCAAGGACGGAACTTCGAATCTGCAGTGTTTCAAGTAGTGTGTGAACTTCTTTGAATAAGAAAAAAGAACAACAGCCCTACATCCGCAGTCAGACGGCATGGTGGAACGCACGAACAGAAAATTGGGGAAATATTTAGCGAATCGGGTGGCCCCGTACGCAGGAAGTAATGAAAATGATGATGAAGAAAAGACTTTGTTGATGAAGAAAAGAAAATGTTGATAAAGAAAAGAGTTTGTGAGCTGGACATGCAAGAGTTCACATTTGACGAATTTATGTCTCATAATAGTGAAAAGCATAAAGCGCGTTATGGTGTAACAATGAAAGTGCAACAGGATCTGTTTGTGGTACCCCAGGAATATGCATTGGCGCATTGTGTTGCACAGGATTTAGATATGGCCAGAGGTGTTGCTGCTGTATTCAAGAGAAAATACGGAAGAATAGAAGCATTAGAGAACCAGCAACCATATATTGGGAAGGTTCTGCAACTGCATGATGTGAGTCGATGTGTTTATTACCTTGTCACAAAAAGTAAGTCATATCACAAGGCATCCTATAAAAACCTTTGGGAAACTCTGATTGAATTACGCCAACAAGTACTGCAAGACAACGTCCAGAAGATTTTCACGTCCAAACTAGAATGTGGTTTTGATGGACTGAACTGGAGAATAGTGAGAAGCATGTTGGAAGTATTATTCGGTACACTGGGGTTAGCATCTTAGTCTGCAGCTACCACCATGGAATGTCGTCATATCCAAAAAAGACAATTGACAGTCACTTCTTCTCAACCTCCAACTGCAATAGAGTCTCCAGCTGCAAGTATCTGCATGATTTTACTAAACGCGACCCGAGACGGATTGCATATAAGGAGGGGGTAGTGTAACGAACATTGCGTCATCTGCCGGCGGCCAAAATAATACCTGTATGCGCGGATTGCAACCTCTGCCGGCGGCCCTCGATCTAGCTGGTCCCAGAATGTTCGCGGCGCTTATCGCAAAGTCCAGAAAATTCTCGACGGCGCCCGCCGACTATAAATACGCGGCCGCCGGCGACCGCGAGTCAGTCTTAAGTCTGAAGTGGAAGCTGAGCTGTGAAGTGTAAGCACCGCAGTGAATAGCAGTGCAGTGATTGTGCTCAGCGACGTGAACCGTGGACAGCGCCGTGAACTGTGGTCAGTGCATTGGACTGTGGCCAGTGCATAGACCAGTGGTCAGTGCTTAGGACTGTGCGACAGTGTAAGAGAAGTGAACGATGAAAATAAATACTCGATAGAAGGGTAGTGTAAATAAATAATGAAGAGAAGTGTAGTGTAAATATACAATGAAGAGAAATGTAGATTAAATAAATAATCAAGAGAAGTGTGCTGTATAAAGAATAGTCAAGTTTTTAAGTTTTTCAGTGATTATGTTAAGAAACAAAATAAACATTTTTGTTAAAATAATACCCGAGTTTTAATTCACCACCTAGAATCGTAACAATATATATATATATATATATATATATATATATATGTGTGTGTGTGTGTATATATATATATATACACACACACACACACATATACTCACACTAACATCCCCGCCCAGCAATTCCTAGGCGCCTGTCGGGATTTCGCAGGTATGTTCTTGCGTGCTTTGTGATACCTCAGGGCAGTGGGACCTTTTTGGGTGTCGAGAGAAAATCCAAACAAGTGCACATAAATCAATTAAAATGGGTTTAATATTCTGAAACCCTTTTAAATGGTTACACTGAACACACAAAAATACACAGAACAACAAGAATCAATTGTACCTTTCTCTTTTAAAGCATGAAACCTTCATTTCTTTCGCATCAGTTTTACACCTGAAACTTACTCCAATTTCTGTTTAACCTGCCCAGTGACGCTGGGTTCAGATTTGCGACATTTAGTCTCAAAACAAATTTAACATCAACTTGAGAACATTTACATAGTACTCTCAAATATTTTTCGTCACTGTGAATAACATAAACCAAACACAATTTTTATAAAAATTCTTTTGGCAAGTTACTTAAAATGGCAGAATCTTTTTAGTTACACTGCTTAGCTTCGTGCACTATTTTCTCTCCCTACCAACGTTTCCTTTTAAAGTTCTCCCTGGTCGCGGGGCGTTGACCTATATTTCAGCGCTTTTGCGCTGTTCCCCGTTACCTTCTCCGCTTCCACCCGCTGCGCGCCTCGAAGTCGACCTTGGAGTGACGGCGGCGCACGCCGGCAGTTGTGCGCCGGCGTTCAAAGGGCCTTGCTGCTGCCAGCTGCTCTCGGCTGCGTTTCACCTCACGTCGTCGTCTGGCAATTCCTAGGTGCCTTCGACGCTCCCGTCTTCATCCCTCTTCCTCATACGGTACCTCACGTCCTCGTCTGCTTCTTTCTTTCCCCGTCATCTCGTTCACGCCCTCGGGCGAATGTCCCTTGCACGTCGCAGCTGATTGAATAATTGCGTATTTGCTTACTTCGGGCGTGCGCGTCGCACTAGATACCACAGTCTACTCAGCGCCTCTAATCGTAAGTAACTGCGTCTTCAACATGCAAATTACCGCCCATTCTTTGCTGACCACTAAATCATTTTTAACTATTTAATTCGTATCACTAGCTCCTTCGTATCCTTGATAGACGACAAATCCTCCTCCGGCAAAAATTCTAAAAACTTCGTGACTATCTATACGTATCTCTAATGTCCACAAACTCCTACTTAATCTCTCGCTGAATTTGTAGATCTAAGGTGCTGCTCGAACGGCGATCAGAACCAGAAAGAAAGAAAGAATGTTAGGTCGCCCGCCGTCTTTATGTGTCCGCCCTCCTCGATAGCGGCACGTCATCTATATCTCCCCCGTCTGACTGCTAATACGTCACCTGGCTCGCGCCGTGCCGCGGGTATTGCAACAGTCTTGGAGACGCGCCCCTTTTGAAAGGAGCCGCGCTTGCTCACCACTACAGCCATCGTTTGGTATATACAAGAGCGGTTAACTCCGACACAGTGTGACCGATCTTCAAGAAAGTTGGCACATCGTTTTTTTTATCCAGAAGGTTTATGTGTTGCTAATTTTGTTATAACTCCACTTGACGGAGCTGTCGAACTTTGTTCCACTAAATATTCATGTCAAATGCAACCCGCAACACTCGGCAGCATATATATATATATATATATATATATATATATATATATATATATATATATATATATATATATATATATATATATATAAACAAAAAGTTCTAGGGTATTAAATACTAAAATTTTGAGACCTAAGACCTCAAATAAACGTTTCTCACACCACAATCTTGAGGATGATAGCTTCATGTACATTCTTTTATAGTTTCGCTGCTCCGGCCCTTCTCGATATTACCACACCTACTCAGAGACGAGCAGAATCTGCAACTAAATGTCAATGAGAGGGCAGAGAGGGACAGAGACCGAGACAGACAGAGAGAGTAGACACACACAGAGAAAGAAAGAGAGACGGAGAGAGAAAGGGAGAGGGAAGGTGAAAGAGGGAGATAAAGGGCAGAACAACGTGTGCCTGGTTCCGCTAGTAATAATACTACTAAATGGATAATTCCACGTGAAATCGGTTGAAAGAAGCACGACCCCTTCCGATTGGTTTGCAAATTTCTTGCCTTGTTCAATGGGATGTGAAAAAGCTAGAAGCATCATACATAGTGAATATGTTTGACCTTTGACTTGTTTTTATTTACACCCACAATAGGTAAAATTTCTGGTCATTTTGGACGAACTTAAAAAAATGAAATCTCACATGAAAATCCATTCCAAAATAAGAAAAATGTTTCTACTAATAGTGGATAGTTCAAATAAAAGGTTATTGTTGGTTTGTTTTTTTGTTGTTGTTTTTTTTTTGCATTGAGCCTCGCAACATTTGCATTTTATACCAATGTTGTACAATTTAAAAAAGTGCAGGTTTTTTTCAAATCTGAATTCTCAAAATATGTAATATTCGATTTTCGAGTTTGTTGTTACAAAATATACAAACTAAATTTTCACTCAAAAAAGAATTCCCACGTGAACTGGAAATTTCAAACATTACGGGTGTTTAAAAGTTTTTTTTAATAATCCATTTTTTAAATAGTGTACATATATTTCACAATGCCTAAGAATCTCCTTTTTTAGATCAACTGATCTTTAGTTAACAATATTGCTAATCATAAATTCTGTAAACGTTACCTTAATCTAAATTTGTTAATGTTTGTGAATTTTTTTAAAAAAATCTATACATTTCCATCACCGTTCACGTTCTGAAATTTCAGATTGCGATCAAAGCATATAACATTCTCCTCAGAAATAATTCTTAGAAATCATATGAACACTTAAGGTATACAGAAATTAATGCAAAAGTGAATGAAACAAATCATCTCCTTTATTATTTCAGTAGTATAGATACATTTTGCGACTCTCACACGCAACCAATCTTTATAAATGAGGTCTCTAAGGAAAGGGAAATTTACGGATTCGTAATGAATTGCACTTTAACTTCAAAATTTAAAGGATTTGTTGAAATCCAAATATGCATGTCAAATGCAATCCGAAAAACTGGGCAGCATTGTTAAACTGTATATAGTTACAAAACTCCAAAACGCCGCATTTTAGGGCCTTAAAATCTAGAATTTTAAGTTAAAGCCACAAAGAAACATACCTCGCACGAAAATCTACAAGATATTTTTAGACATTGTTACATTTTCGCTGGTCCAGCGCTTATCGATGTTACTCAATACTACCTATACTACTACTGTATTACCACACTTGTTCAGAGACGTTTAGAATCTGCAACTGTATGTGATATTAAACTAATTATTTCATTTTCTATTCGATAGAATTGCAGGGATGTACTTCGCTAATCGAGAATAAGGTTAAATAATATTGTAAAAAGTAGGGTTGTACTTGCCCGATGCTGCATTTTCACATGGACAACTTTCCATAGCTTTCTCAGTAAGAAGCTTTTCTAATATTTTGTGAGTATCAAGGAAAGTGAAAACCTGTCAAGGAGGATGGTATAATTACTTCAAATGTTTTTAAGGAAGTTTTATGAATTGTTCCAAGAAAATTTCTCTATAATATTGAATAATCCTATATTGAAAACTTGTTTCAAACATCAATTGCATTGTTTTTCATTTTTATTTGATTGTCTGTCAGTACATTGGAAGTTACCTGTATACACTTTTTAAACAAACACATATTGTTAACAATTTTCCCTCTTAATTCGGAAATGGAAGGATTGGGATGAGGGTGGAGTTCCGAGAGTTTTCACACGGGTACGCTAATGTACACTCATTTTCATAAAAAAGCTGCATCCCGAAGGACCCTACTGATTCGCTGCAAATTCGGTAGGTACTTTGCACATCATTCGCTAAGCCAATAATTTCGTTTTCACGGTCAGCCGCGCATTGGGGGGTCGGCGGTTGGGGCAAGACGTTGCGCCCACCGGCCGAGATAAGAGGGCCTCAAACGGCCGCGCCTATTGCGTCGCCAGAGTGTCACCTGCAAGTACACTATGCGTCCAGTTAGACGCGTTGTTAGATGCGTCCAGTTGTCCAGTTAGACGCGTTCGCGAAGGACCGCATCGTGGGTCTGCGGGAAGCTGGTTTGTCCTGTCGCCGTATTGCGCGCGACATCTGTCGTACGGACACCTCCATCGCCCGCTGTTGGCGGCAGTGTATTGAGGAAGGCACGCACACACGATGCAGGATCTTGACGTCCGCCACGCAGCACGAGGAAGGAGGACCAACGGATTGTCCGCCACGCGCGAACAGATCAGACGGCAACGATAGGTGCTATTCAGCGGGCTGTGCAGCCAGCACAGTCACATCCTGTAAGTGCCGGTACCATTTTCAGGCGGATGCAAAACGCAGGATTCGCCGCACGCAGAATTCACACCCACCGTTACGACACCGGCCACTCACACCCCTGCAACAACGCCACAGACTCGCCTGGTGTCGGGAACGACTAACCTGGGGCCATACAGACTGACAGTGGGTCATCTTCAGCGCCGAGTCCCGTTTCTGCCTTGATGACGACAGCCAACTGGTGTGATAATCTGGGGCGCGATATCCTACGGTGCCTATTCACCGTTAGTGTTCCTCGGGGACACCGTGACAGCCACACGGTACGTTCAGGAAATCCCACAACCGGTGGCTGTGCCGTTCGTGAATGCCCATGCCCACACCCTATTTCAACAGGACAACGTGCGTCCCCTTACCGCAGCCATCTCCTGAGCCTGCCTTGCAGCCGTGGATACTCTTCCATGGCCACACGCAACGCTAGACATCTCCCCGATCGACAGTGTTTAGGGTGCTATGGAGCATGCGATCAGGACCCCTTCTACCCCACCAGTCTTCAAGACCTCCGCACTCAGGTGCGCGCTGCATGGGATGAACTAGCACAGGACTCCATGTCGCGACGTCTGGATAAGTGTGTTCGATAACATGGCGGCCCCACGCCATACTAACAAGTACCGTCTGTGACCGTGTAGTGTACTAAATGTTGGTCCCACAAATGTGAATGTATAGAAATTTCGTATGCGTGGTACCCTCTACCTGCCTGCCAACAATAATCGCAATCCGCTACGTCCTTCTGAGTGCAGCTTTTTATGGCGATGAGTGCATCTATATTATCTATAATGTAGATCGCCGCTTTATCTTACCCATGTGTTTAACGGAATTAAACACATAATATAATAATAAAACACACGCTTGAATGTGGGTTTAAATGCAAGGCAGATAAAATTCATCTGGAAGGCTGGACGACTTAAAACAAGCATTTCAAGGTCGCGAACACGGTAACTACGAATAGCTTACTAGATGTTGTAGGCACTGCGTGCGGAGTAACCGGCGTAAAATTTAAAAGAAATTGTAGAAATTTATTTGGGGTGGCAGTGCATCACTATATTCCTGGCCCAAGACAATCTTTTGGAGATGTCATTTGTCCGTTATTGCTGGAAATTTCATGATTTTAAACCGGGAGCGGTGGATCAGTTCATCAACTGATGTCACTGTAGTGCCTCTGACGGGAGGTCCTAGGTTCGAGTCCCGACGGCGACAGGATTTTCGACTCTAGCTTGTCGAATTCAGTCGCTGCCCGGAGGAGAATTCTAGCGGCCGGCTGCTCTGATCGGAAGTTTTCCGTGGTTTCTCCGATCAACACCAGGCGAATGCCGGAGCAGTAACAAACGGGCCATGGACCGCGCACGATCTTTCCTTACTCTTCCTTGTCCTACAGGAACTGGTGTCAGTGGTATCAATGGAGCCGGAACAGAGCCGAATTTGTTCCACTAGGTCTGCCAGGCCACCTCCAATGACGCCGAACTGGCGAATACCCTTACGCAGAAGATATAACATGAATTTTGTAGGGGAGCGGACTCGTAGTGTAAGATGTGCCTCTGCTTAGAGCCCACGTGTGAACCCAATTGCCTCAGCAAATCGTTTAACGAAACGTGAGGCGTTCCCGGTGGTCGAACGGAAGACGAAGTGGGTTGGGTTTCCGTTATCGGCGTAGGCGAAGCTGATGGGTTTTGATTTTCCAGATCTGCATTTTTTGTAGGTGTGGATGACGTTTCTGATTCCAACTCCGCGCGAGGTGAAGGTATAGTAATAATGACTGTTGGTGGTATTGGGCTGGTTGTCGTATTGAGGTGCGGCTTTTTTTACGTTTTCTGGAAGAGCCGGGGAATTATTTTTTTCTTTTGAGGCAGAAGTGGTGAGGGACCTATATCCGAAGACGTGTGTTGCTGTTGTGAAAGGCGGCAGGCGGCTGGTGTGAAAGCGAAGCAGTCTGGTGTGAGAGGAGATGGTGTTCGAGCACGTGAGCCTGGTGATACCATGAAGGTGTGATGTTCGAGTGAAACAGGTGCTGCATCGTTTCTAATGCTCGATTCATGAGGCATTGGATCATGAGGCATTGGTGCATTGTCCCCAACATTGTAAATCCGGGGACGCGTTTGGACCGTTTGTTCCTGATAGAATAGGAGACTCGGAGCGAGGTGGGGAAATCGCGTCGTGAAATCATGGACCAGGTTGTGGCGAAGAATCCAACTCGATATGTTTTTGAGGACTATGCATATTAACGAGGGATTGCTGGTCGTTCTCAATATTTGTATGATTTGGTAAAGTCGATGTAACGGATCCGGGTATACCTTAGCAGTTAAAATTGCTGCATTTATTATGTACGATATTTCGAGTGACTCTTCTTTGCTTGGAAATTGAAAGGGGGGTGCTTGGAATTGGATCACATACTGGCGAGGCGCAAGGCGAAACGTACGATTCAGCGTTTGAGATTGAATCTCCTGAAATTCCTCCGGATTGTTCGTCTGGCCATTCCATTCCCACGCATTTGTTAGTATGGCTTGCCTCGTGTAGGATAAGTTCTTCCAAATGCTGGAGATACGTTTGGCACGTTTGGTCCAACACTGGCTTCCGGTGGCGCAGCACAGGCAGTAGCACGCGATAGTACCGTGCTGGCAGACGTCGCAAGGCATACTGGCTGTTTTCTGTGCGGTGTGGTCTCTTTATATATACGTGTATCACATGATAGTTGACCTACTTGTGTATATTGTATTCGTGAACATCCATCTTTCCTTTCATGGTACGTCCTGGATGGTGAAAGGAGATTACTTCGTGACCTTTTTGTGAAGAGAAAGTAGACACAATGTGTTTCAATGATGAATGGATGTGATGTTTATTCGATGAATTTCTGAAAAGGATGGTTTTTCTCTTGGTCAAACATCATTTAAAAAAAACACTATACCCTACTAGTCTTCCTCTTCCTTCGCTCACCATTGGTGACTTTCAGTGACAGGCGAAGGAAAAGGAAGACTAATACGGTAGGCGATCCTCACACCTTGCACACACACACACACGCTATAACATGCACTACACTACCACACATGCCGGGAGACCGGTCTGGGAGACCGACCTAGGTCTGGGAGACCGGTCTGGGAGACCGGGAGACCGACTTAGAACTTGTCCCGGTTGGGACGGTTCCCCGCTGGTAGGAGATACCTGATAGGGGAAAACCCCGCTAGTCTACAGTAGGTCGACGCTGGATCTCGCCATTTAGTGGGGGGAGATCACCGCCACCTCCCGATGAAAAAAATACACTACACATACGGGACTAATGATCTCAGTAGTTTACGCGCCTGGAATCACTAACAGTCAATCAATCATTAATGATTTTAATTTTCATTTATAATTGTATAAATGAAATACATCATTAATATTTGTACTTATCAATTGTGAATAAAATGATGTCCGCCCGTAAGAGTGATATCTAAGAGGGTGTAGGCCTATTACTAGAGCAGATGAGCTACAAGGCGACTTGTTCATTTATTTCACATTATCGCTTCAGACAACAAATAATAGATAATTAATCAAGAAACAAAACGAATCCAGTTTTTTTTTAATTTAAGGTCGCATCAACATCTAGGTCATAAGCGACCATTACTGGATTAACGTTATGGTAACTATGAAAAAGAAACGAAATGGTGATGATAAGGGGGTGAAAGGACGAAAACAAATACAACTATTCCTGAGGCGGGACTCGAACCCGCGACTCTTCGGTCCGAGATCACTACGACACTACTTCCTTAGCGATCTCGGCCACTGGGCCGGCAAGTGAAGCTTGATTACGTCTGTCATGCATTGAAGCCCGCATTTAAGAATGCGTATTACCGATAAACGCATGGATAAGGTTAGGTAAAGCGTCGATTTACATTATCGATAACATAGATCTATTGTTTCATTTACTTCCATATTAATTTTCTTAGACCTAACGTGTTTATATGATTTCTAAAGAGAACGTATAAAATATTAAATGCATTGGTCGCAATCTGAAATATCAGAACATTAACTGTGATGGAAATGTATAGATTAACATTAATTTTTAATTTATAAACATTAACAAATTTAGATTAAGGTAACATTTACAGAATTTATGATTAACAATATTGTTGTATAAACTAATAATCAATAAAGTTTGATTTACAATTGCAGATTATTAGGCTATATGAAAAATATACACTATTTAAAATGGATTATTTCAAGAAAAAAAACAATTTCCATTTTAAACGCTTGCTCGTGACACATAGCGAAGTCGCTAGCATTTCACCACTGAGGTCCGGGTTCGATTCCCGTCGAATCTCATGTGAAATTTGTTACAACAAAACCAGTTTGGCTGCTTCATAAGGGCTAGGTCAAACCCTGTGAAGTGTCCTAAACTTCACCCCTATCCTTATTCCTTCCCAAATCTGGTCGCTGGGTAGTGGCGCAGGAGGCGCGTACGCGGAGATGCTACCTGGCGGTTCTTCTAACAACTGACTGCGATGTGACATGACGTAAGATTCTGTTCCATCTTTACGTAAACGATATGCCCTCGACGATTCTAACCGGAAGAACGGTTCTCTTTGCGGATGATACGAACGTCCTTTGCAATAAAGAAACCGTAAATAGTACAATATCAGATGTTTCAAATTGGTTCAGAAATAACAAATCAATAGTAAACGAAAAGAAAACGGTTTCAATGCAGTTTTCCATTTCAAATAAACAATTCTGTGCTTCATTGAAAATGAACGGTGTACCATTGACTGATGTTAAGGCAACAAAATTTTTAGGTCTCTCAATTCAGTCAAACCTTAAATGGAACGTCCATTTAAATGAATTGAACACAAAATTAAGTTCATTATATTATGCGTTCAGAATTCTTGCAAATTTAGTCAGCCTTCATACTGCTCGTTGTGTATATTTCGTTGTGTATATTGTGGGGAAATACATCTTATAGCTCCCAGACGTTTAGATTACAAAAAAGATTTGTACGAATAATAACCAAATCCCACCCACGTGATTCTTGTAAGCCTCTCTTCGTTAGTCTAGGAATTTTACCATTACCTTGTCTGTTGATTAACGAATCAGTGGTTTTTGTCAAAAATGACTTGCGTAAGGACGGGAATATATTTTCAGAAAATGCCGATGTCTATTACTATAACACTCGACGTAGAAATCATATTCATCAGGTGACAGTATCAACAGCTCATTACAAAAAAAATTAACATACAACACATACATTATTTTACAACACTTTGCCAGATGACATTAAACGATTAAATTCGATAGAAAAGTTTAAATCCAAAGTGAAATCGTTTCTGCTGCATAACTGTTTCTATACAATTAGAGACTATACTGAGCATCACAAGGAAAGTAACATTTATTTGAACAGTGATATTTAATGTATTATTTACCAATGGACTGTATAATTCTAAACAATATGTAACAAGTATTGTATCGCAGCTTCTGGGCCAATGACCCACATCTCGATCAGGTTTTTCGTCCAGTTCCCCTAATCCATTGAGCAAAAGCTGAGATGGCCCCTTGTTTTGCTTCTGAACATAAATGTAACTTCATTATCTGTGCATGTCTTCTAGAAATAAATAAAAATAAATAAAATTAATGAAGGATTACTCCCAAACGCGCAAATTAATGGAGGATTACTCCCCAGCGCAAAGCGCTCAACGCCCCTTAAGGAGCTTGGAGACGCGTTGCGTCAAGATGTAGACGCAACGAATTAAAAAATAATAAATAAAATAAACACCCATAACTTTTGAAATTTCCAGTTTCACGCGCGAATTCTGTTCTTTATTGTTGTTGTTTCGTGAAAATTTAGAGTTTGTATAACATTTGTGTCAACAAATTCGAAAATCGAAGATTACGTATTTTGTGAATTTAGCTTTCAAGAAACTGCACTTTTAAATTCGGGAGTACAAACATCACACCGGTTCCTCCGGAAATTATTAAAATTATTAAATTATTTAAAAAAAAATTATTAAAAATTATCCGGAAATTATTAAAAAAAAATTATTATTATTATGATGTGTGTTTTATAATTATTAAACTATATATATATATATATATATATATATATATAGAGAATTAATAATGAATTTGGGGTGCGTTCCGGGACCTAAAATTTACATGTCAAGCTATGTATATAAGTAATTCCACGTGAAATCGGCCGAAAAAGCATAACCCCTACCGACTGGTATATATATATATATATATATATATATATATATATATATATATATATATATATATATATATATATATATATATATATATGTGTGTGTGTGTATAACCTGCCATTGCAATGAAACAAACCCATGCTGCTATACAGACTTGGAACGAAAGCGCTATACTTGCATTGTTCTCTCATCATACAGTTGACGTAAATCAGCTTTTACGGTGTCATCCAACAAAGAGCTAGAACGTCTCAGGGTGACGTCACTGTGTTGACGTTTGAGCTCCCGATTGGACGAAACCGTCAACAGCTGATTTATGTCAACTGCCACGTCAGAAAAACCCATGGTGGAAATAATTTTGGTGGAATCCATGGTGGAAATTATTTCCACCGGAAAAACCCAAGTATAATTCCAATGCATTGCAATGAAACGCAACCATGCTGTCGAATAGACTCCATACGTCAACTCATGGCATCATCTCTTCATGTTTCAATTTTAGGTTGTTTTAATTAGTGAGAGTTTGATCTTTTGATTTTTGGTGTTTCTGTAAGTAATCCCTTGAAACTGGTACATTATATTTATCTACATTTCATTGGATCTTGAATAAATTTTGTCGTCTGATGATACATCTTTGAAGATGTCAATCAGCCCGTATCCCGCATTTGTAACGACACCACTACCAAGATGTAACGATCAGGGTTATCGTGTCGATACATGCATCAACACTTGAACGATCTTGACTGTCAAGCACAACATTTGAACATAGTTTCTCGACGATTTGTCTCTAATCAGCAAGCAAATATTTACATTTACCCTTACCAAAAAGTGCCTGACCTTTTTAACGGTAAATGCCATGGCATGATATACTATTTGCTATACTATACCCTTTTGATTTATCCCTAAATAATCGTTGATTTGTTGTTGCCAGGTTATTACACTTGAAGCTGCAGAAGATTGCATTCAAACAGGCGGGCACCGTATTCGTAGAATATCGTCAAAGAGATTGTAGTGATAGAGTCAATTTAATCGGCGAAGGTGGTGTCTGTGGCACCAGATTCAGATTGTTTACCTGTTGTAACTAGAGATAACACGTGTAATGTAAAGGTGGTGGGGTATATGAGACTTGGGTGCAGATGTCGTTCATGATTAATAGTATATAACACAACTTCAGCTTGGTATGGCAGTATACAAATGCAAATATACATTTTTTTGACATAGATTGCGGATCGCTAAGTAATATGCCTCAGTATTTTGTTCGTTTGAAGTAAACAATAATCATGTGTCGAGCAATACTTTATGGGAGAAAATGCCGTTTCTTAAAATATGTTTTCATCATAAATTTATTCGGGGTAATTTTGTGGTTTTTGAGTACCAATAAAATTCTTAAAAGCGGTCAAGTGTTTGAAGAAACCCTGCAGATTGGTCATCAGGGACCCAAAATATTGAAAGTTATAAAAAGTAATCCATCACATTCCAGTCCTCTTAAAAGATACGCGAATATGCTAGAAAAATATAATGAGTCATTTGCATCAAAGATCTACACATCCGAAGAATATGAAAATATGATTCAAGAGGATGAAGCTTACATTATACCTGGTCTTGGAGATGGAGGAGTGGCAGTTGAACTTGATAGTGAAGAAGCTGCCCTTGCCCAAAAGTTAATGAAGAAAGAAGCATTTAACATAATATTGAGTGATAAAATACCTTATAATCGAAAGACTCCTGATTCACGCAATCCATTGTAAGCTTCCCAATTTTTGAATTTGTTTGTGTTCATAGGTGTTGAAACCCATTTAAAGATTTGCTAGTATTGCCGTTGCCAATCTTCATTGAACTTTCTGGCATAGAGTAACCCTTTCATTCTGTTTCTTGTCTGAGTATATATCATCCGTGAATTGTAATTTAAATTGTAAGGTATTTTGCTAAATCTGAGGAGTTATAGTTATAATTCATTACAATTATTTTTTTCGCATACAAGAATCGGAAATGATGCGTTCCACAGAAAATTGTAGTAAGCCCTATCTGCGTACTTAATTAAATACAAGATTATCATGGGCCTTACATTGAAATTTGTTAAAAAATTAAGGGGTATAACTTACACCCTAACTTGTAACAATAGCCAGTATTTTTAACACTCGAAGCACTTATCAGGTTTTTCTGAATTCCTATCCACTAGGCTTCCCTGTAAGGCTGGTGAGTAGTATTAAAATAGAGAAATATAAAACAGGAATAGAAATTATCCATATTATTTAATAATAGAATATACATTCTTAACCCATAGTTACAAAAGTTTTTCAATTTTATTGTTTAACAAATGAATTGGGGATGGTTGTATACAATTACATATTAAATATCAAATATATTACTATTATTGTTTTCCATATGTGCCATCTTTCATTATTTTAACATTGAATGATTAGAACTATGGTTTGTATGAATTGGGTGGTATGAATTTTACACTTGTTCTTTCAAAACATTCCATAAAATATAGTGTTGATTGTGTCTGTGTAATGGCATTATTTCTTTGAATTTATCTTGTGAATGGTTTTATATGTTTTGTGTTGTTTACAGATGCAAAAGTCGGAAATATGATGAAGATTTACCAAATGCTAGTGTTGTAATCATCTTCAATAATGAAGCATGGAGTCCTTTAATCAGAACAGTCTACAGTGTTATAAATGGCTCACCAAAGCACCTTTTAAAGGAAATAATACTTGTTGATGACAAAAGTGATAGAGGTTGGTTTTAAAAAAAAAAAAAAAAGTATATGAAATTTGTTTGTTTTGTTCTTCTCCAGTTGAACTGATCATAGCAATAAAAGAGAAATGCCATTTTGCACAGTAGGATATTAAATATAATCATGGCCAGATTATAATGAATAATAAAATTGCTTATATTAAAGGTAAGGCCTTTAGGCCTCCTCTTCCATCTTATCACAGTTTAATATCAAATGGAGTCACAAGCTTAACCAAATCAAGGAGCCCCCAATTGTTATTGAAATATTGATCTTTTATATCACAGTTAATGTGAATATAAACAATAACCTTTGAAACTAAAAAAAAAAATTAAACTTGCAGACTTTTCTACTTATAAAAATTATATACGTTTTGTTTAAAAAAATTTCCCCTATCCGGCAGAGGTCCTAGGCATTTATTTAGTCTGATTATGCATTAATGCACCCCTGAATACAACACAATACAACTTGCCGTATATCGAGTATGTGCAATATCTGTCAAGATTATTTTATTAGGCGTTAAGGTAGAATATGCTTATAGTCCAAACACACAAACTTAATATTATCAAATCTTAATTATTTATCCTCTCAAATATAACATTTAACATCTTGTGTTAAAAAACAAACAAAAAAAAACAGACAATATGTTATTTATTATGAAATCAGTGTTATTTACTATCTCAACATTTGAAATAAAATGAAAACTGCTAGTGAATGTAATATGTTTCCCTGATTACTTCTGAAATTACTCAAGACGTTAATTTATCAGAAGTGTAATAAGGCTATTAAAAAATTGAAGTAATAATAATATGCAGTCTTTGGTGCCTCTGAAACTGTTTCAAATGTCTTATGAGCATGCCTTATGACCATCCTGATGAGCAGATGAGTAACCCCTACGACAGATGCATACAATAAAATTTAATGGCTTTGTAATTTTTTTTTTTTTTTTTTTGTAATTCATCTTCATTTGTTTATGTACATACATTTGATATTTGAATAGTTCATTGTATATTATTTGATAATATTTCTTGTGGAATTATGCAAATTAGTGTAAATTTGTCATCATTCTTCTTGAAGGAATATGGCTTAAACGGTAAAAAATCTTAGCTAATTCATTACCATAGCAGAACTATTCAGGTGAAAGGTTTCCTTTATTATGGGTTCTTTCCATGATTATAAAACTGAATCATTTTATTGCTGTTACTTTGAAAGAGTCTAATGTGTGATGTCATTGACAGCTGTTCTCCAGGGGAAACTGGAATATTACATACGCACTCGATTTCCATCGCTAGTTCGTCTTGTACGTTTGCCAGAGCGATCAGGTTTAATCCGTGCTCGTTTAGCAGGAGCACGTGCTGCAACTGGTGATGTGTTGATCTTCTTGGATTCTCACTGTGAAGTAGTGGAAGATTGGTGAGTTAAAAATTAATTGCAAAATTGTTCTCTGGGAGTATTATTTGTATACTTAAATAACAGTAAAATATTGCTTCTGCTAAAATGAAATAAGAGAAAACACATTGAATCCCTGTCATATCTTGAATCTAAGTTTCTTCTCAATTACTTTATCACTTTTTTTTAAAGGAAATTTGTACTTTTGAATTGGACAAATACTTCACTCTATATTATCTTAATTCTGTATTATTATATTAAATATAAGCTTCAATTGTTTGAAGTAAAGAACACGGTACACCCTTAGAGAAGCATTGAGGGGGGGGAGGGAAATCTCCTCAAGCCCTCCCTCAAATTACTAAGCGCTCTGAAAGAAATTAATAAAACTTTCCACGTGAATATACGAGGTGACTTTCACGTGTCAAGTTTGGAGACGCCTTCAAGGAATGACATAAACCTGTCAGTTAACCCCTGACAGAACATTTACACATATGAAGAGTGGCCCCTTTTTTACTGTACTTTCACTTGAAACGATTACACCACTTTTTTTGCTTGGCCAACCTCATCAGACACTTATACTCAGGACATGTAAATCCTGCAGTAAACCAACCATATTCTTGCGCCCACTCAGTTATAGCCAAACACTCCTTTCTGCTCAATGCGTTAAAAAAACACACACGTTTATTCACCTCACATAGTAGAAACACTAAACATTCAAAAACAAATCAAAGAATGAGGAGAGCACAGGAAAAGTAACTGTACATCAGCAGCGTAGCTAACCACTTTGACAGCTACCCCAACACATAAAATGACAGAAGCACTCCACCATGATTGCAGCACTATTTGATAAGGGAGCTCCAATAAGATACTAGGATGAAATTACCTCCCTGAACCTATGGCGTCATGAGCATGACCAATTACAAACCATTAACATATATTTTAGTAGTGTAATTTTTACAATTTATTTAGATCGCTTTCGCTTTGGGTATTGTAGTTATGTACTAAGTAACGTACATTACTCACTACCCCTCCTCACTGAAAGATTCCCCTCAGGAACCCCTAATCACCCCTCGTCTGCTTCACTATGGATTTCCTCCTCGCCAGAGCATTGCGAAGTAACAGTTCAAATGACTTCCTCAATTTGTACCATGTTCTAAACTTCAGCCCTTGAATTTTAGGTGTGTTAATTTTCAGTTATCATAAACTATTTTAAACTACCATTAAAAAACTTTGCCTCTTATGGCAGCTTTACATATATGGTGAGTAACAAATGACTACTTGCCCACTCCGAAGTGGTGAATGTGATCAACAAATATTCACTTTCTTTAATGTGACCAAAATACCAACATGCTGTGGATAATGCAGACACTGAATGTTTGGAGCTCAGCAAATAGTTAGCATTCCTCCACACTACTCAGGATTTGGTGAATGTTGGAGCAATACCCTAACAAACGGACCACGGACCGCGTGTGACCCTTCCTCTTCCTTGTTCTATCCTCACCCCTTTCACACACACACACACACTTACACTAACATGCAGTACACTACCACACATGCCGGGAGACCGGTTGGGAGCTTAGAGCTTGTCCGACTGGGGCAGTGCCCCGCTGGTGGGAGATACCTGGTTGAGGAAACCCCGCTAACCGACGGTAGGTCGGTGCCGGATCTCGCCATCCAGTGGGGGAGGGTGATCACCGTCACCTCCCGAGGAGAAAAACATGCACTAGACTTTTGGGACTAATGACTTCAGTAGTTAACACACCCGGAATCACTAACAAACAACCAACTACTCAGGATTTTACAAGTAGTCACTCAGAACTTGCCGAATGCCAAATGTGTGGAGTTGCTTGTAAATTCAAAAATGTAAACAATTAATGTAGTATGTTACACTTCAGTTCCTGAATATGATGAAAAATCATCATTATGCCTCTAAATTGAACACTTTTCTGAGGAGCTAAACCTGTCCAACCTAAAGACATTTCAATTGATGATTTTGTTTCTTTGATATTTCATTTCTTTTTATTTATTTTTTTATTATTATTTAAAAGAATGTTGGACAAAAATTGCAAGTTTTCTTGAATAAATGTGAGTTTCTATAAACTACAGTTTTCACTTCAGTGGCTGGGAACATTTAATACATCTGATTTAAGGAAAATATATTCAAAATATTAATAAATTCCAATGTTACAGGATGGAATGTAATTTGGTCATGTCTGCTCTAAAATTAGTTTTCTTTTAAAGTTAAAAATCTTGTTTGTTTTAGGTTGAGACCTCTACTTCAGAGAATTAAGGAAAAGCGAACTGCTGTTTTGGTTCCTATAATTGATGTTATTGATGACCAGACCTTTGAATATTCTTATAGTAAAAGTGCCCCTGATTTTTTCCAAATTGGTGGCTTTACTTGGAGTGGTCACTTCACATGGTTCAACATACCTCCTGAAGAAGAGAAACGTCGTCAGTCACCTGTAGCTCCCACAAGGTAATGTGTGTATTGAGACATTCAGAAATTACTGAATTAGAATTGAATTATTTTACAGTATTGAGTAACAAGTACGTTTTTGTGGGTCTATATAGGTCCCCTACTATGGCTGGTGGTCTCTTTGCCATTGATAGAAATTATTTCTGGGAAATTGGATCCTATGATGAGCAAATGGATGTTTGGGGTGGAGAGAATTTAGAAATGTCATTCAGAGTAAGTATTGTTTTCTATTTATCTTTCCTCATTCAGCCAAATGTATTAAAGATTTCTTGTTTCAAATTATATTTACAAATTCAGTTCAAACATATTATTGTAGATTAATTACATAATTATATAGAATCTGATCAAATTTCTTTAATCTAAAATTTATTGATATGTCTTTAATTAGTGAAACCACATCAAAGCATGACGATAGGAAATGAAATGTAACAAGCTACTCTTAACCTGTACAGATTGGTTAGGAGGAAACTACTTTCTCGAAAGTTTGTCTAAAGATGTTTTCAAGTTGCCTATGTTAGAATGCATACTGATTATGTGCTATCTTTTCATAAGGGTATCATTTTACTTTGGAAAGCTTTGCAATCATGGCCTTTCATAAATTTGGTTTTGCTGTAGAGAATAAGTTATTATACTTTGAGCTCAATAGATTTGAGATTAACCCTTGCAGAAAACAACCCGTCATATTACTTAACTATGAGTTTTCCATGTAAGTGCTATAATTTCTTTCTGGTATTGTTTCAGACAATAATATTTTGAATCTCTTAATTTAATTTTTACTTGTCCAGTGAAATCATCACACTTTTCCCATGAAAATACAAACAAACGCAACATAGACCTGCACCACGTTTATAAGTTTACATATTTCATTCAATTCATTTGTATAACCATTCTTTTCCTTTTCTAAACATTTTGAGCAAACACTGGTCATGCTGCACTATGAGTTCACAATCTCTGATAACTCCCATACCACTGCACTGACCCAACCCAAATGAAAGAATGATTTAAAGCAACTGTTTATAGGAATTGAAATTACATGATTCCTAAGGATCTAAAATATTAAAAGGAATGTGAAAAAAAATGTGTGTGTGACTGAGAGCCCACACACAACTACTACTGAGTTTAGAAACCCCAGTGCACTGGGGTAGTAATAATAAGACCTCTTATACTGGAGTTTTTACAGAGCTGCCTCTCAATTCCACTCAAGGTCCATCACCATGGTGGTATTATGGCACAGTTTTTCATGTCTTTCTCAGTCGTGTCACTAAGTGTTGCATGCTCGTGACCAAATCAAGCAGTGCTACAGATGAAGTGACTCTAGCGGCATGACTGAGAAAGACGCAAAAAACGTGCCATAATGCCACTGTGGTGATGTGCTTTGAGTGAAATTGAGAGGCAGCTCTGTAAAAACCCCAGTATAATTGTTTTGTGTGCATTATCTATATATTTATGTGCAATTTTAAAGATCTGATAATATTTTCACTGTCCATTAGAATATGTAATTCAGAATTGGTCTTTATTCTCCATTGTGTTACAGTGAAACCCCTTTATGCCAACCACCTAAATTTGCACTTGACCAAAGTGATCATCTTAAGGGGTGGTCGTCATGAAGGGGTTTCTCTTATCCAGTCTGCATTCTGGGCATGGATATAAATACACACATTCATATACTATGTATTTATTAGTTTATTAAATAAAAACTATAAATTATACGCAAATAACATGCAATTTATTAACAAATACTCTTATATTATTCTTTATTGATCTTGAGTATAAAATTTGATATGGTTGTCCATTTGAATTTCTTCACATGTTTAGCTACAGTAATATTGTCATGTCCTATTTCAGTCTCACCTAACAAATTTATTAAGGCGGCGGCGCTAGCCGAATTCGTTTACTACGCTCCGTGAAGTCACGAAGGTTAAGCAAATTCGAGACTCGCGGGTTCCTGGTTGGGTGACCGGCAAGGAACCCCAGAATCTAACGTCGTCGAGCCCCTGGCCGAAGGGATAAAAGGCACTGACTGACTCCGACGTGACGAGACTCGACAAACACAGTAATTACACAAAAGTAAAGTAATGATAGCAATTACTTGGTAACGGAGGATTATTCCAACGAAAGCGCTCAACGCCCAACAAGGGTTTAGAGACGCATTGCGTCAACAACGACGAAACAAATTAATAATAACTAATAATATTTCAATTCATTTGCCAATAACCTATGCCTTCTAATATTAGAGAGTGCATCAGGTAATAATAATGGTTCAATTTGAAACCTATCATTTTCACTGTCACATTCTTCATAGTTGTCAATCAATTCAGAAACCACCTCATCCCAAGTTTCATTATCATTGAAACAGTGGACCTGTTCATCTGTTTTATCAACGTCAACATCAATATTGCTGACTTCAGCCAAATCCTCCATGACTACTACACTGCTGTCATGCACTGATTCTAAAAGGAAATCAACACTGCCAAATCCACAGTTCATAAAACTCTATCTGATTGTTTCAGGTTTCACTTCATGCCAGGCACATTTCACCCAATCAACAACATCCAAAACTGTAGTAGATTTTGTTAATTCATCAACTATTGTTGCGTCATCCATTCTAGTAACTTTGAACATATAAATTACTCCGTGATCCAGGGGTTGCAAGCAAGATGACGTATTTGGCGAATGAATTTTATTTTTACATTGAAAATTTTTCAATGCAGTGACATGAAGCATTATTTATGAACTGTAAAAGCTTCCTGTTTTCATGTTGGATTTTCCTGTTCAGTTTGTACAGCTATGAACAAAAAATTTCACACATCATCCATCCTTTTTTGTTGGCTTGCCAGAATATGGTTGTCACCGTAGTGTCATAGTTGAAGCATTGTGGACACAGAGATGCATGGATAACGTCAGTTACTCCTTTTCCCCACGCGTATTGGTGCATAATACAATTGTTAGTCTCTGCTTTGCTAATTTACCACCCTGCTTTGCTAATTTGTCTCTTATCACTAGGGGCGGATTTTAATGAAATGTATTTTTTTTCTTTTCACTTTAGAACAATGCTGTTTAGTATAGAAATTCATTTTATGTTATGACCCAAATGCAAATAATCCATTTTTATGTGTCATTTTTGTTCGCATTTTTCATTGATTTCGACTAATAAGACATTTTTTACCTTTTCCATCATTTTTAATGCATTTTTCTCTGATTTCATTGATTATAATCTCATTATAATGGTACTTGGTTCAAATAATATTTACAAGATGCAACAAATCCACAGAATTCCTGAGTACCCTATTCAATTTCTTTGCACAGAAATTGTATATGTCAGCTATTGTAATTCCTGTGATGCCTATCATCATCGTTTCAGCCAATTTCAGGATAGCTAAAAACAGATTTCCTGGTAAATGACAGTCCAAACTTTATTTTAACGATGAGTTCACTTGAACGAATATAAGAAGCCTCAATGACATCAGCTATGTATCCAACAGCTTGAGTTGTTCATCTGAACTAGTTTTGATATTTTTTACATCATTTTTCTTTGCTTTAAGGGCATTTTTAAAACATTTTAAGGGCAATTTTTTTGATCATTTTTTATGAGGTTTTAGGTCATCAAAATCCACCCCCTAATTATCACTAAGCTTTCTGTCCATTATTGCTTTAAATAGAAGGCCCATTTCATCCATGTTGTGGATGTCACATGGCGCGTTTCCTTTTGTGATATTGGAAATTTGGAATTTCCAGTCCCCGTTCATATTTTCATTGGCCTCACCACTTTCATCACTAACATTTCAGAAAGTAATGTGGTGGCAAACACAAAATCTGTCCACCCATTCATTACTGTTTTTTGACTCCCAAGGTCCAATGCAAATAGAAGAACTTTTCTTGTAACATTAGCCCTCTTAAAAATTGCATATCCTTTGAATGAGCCTGAATAAACTATTTTAAAAGAACACTGTTTATGCTTTCTTAATGCTGCCTGCCATCCTCTCATATTTAGTTTGAGTTGGCTTCTCAATCTTTCAAGTACCATTCTTGATAGCCAAGAATTGACTGTATCTGACTTTGACCACAATTAAACAGCTTAGCTAACTCTCGCTGCGACTTTCCCTTTTCACTTTCTCTTATCACTGATAAGCCAGTCTCAAGAGAAAGGATTGTGAGTTTCTTTTTGCTCTTGATATTTGCCGTTTGTCACCAGAAAATGAAAATTTTAGCGAAAACAGCCTTCCCTATTGCAATCCCTACTCAGTCAGTGGCAACACTACACAAGAAAAGCATGTTCAGTGCTAGATTGTATTACTAACTGAAGGAGATGTCATTGAACCTGCCTCCAATGTCATTCTAAGAATAGCACACCCAAAGGGAAGGGAAGAAATGATAGCGGCGGTACTCCCTACCATGTGAGAAACCACGTGAATCATCACTTGCCACCAAGGCCACAAGTTGCAGTTAGCAGAAAACAACATGAGGCATTGAAAAACATTTCTTGAAACTTAGTTAAAAGTGGTTGTCTTTAAGGGGAAAAAGTGTGATTTTGTAGAGGAATAGATGGTTGTTGGTCAGGAATAGGTGTGCCCGGCATAAAGGGAATTTTAATGCATTCATTTTACTGTAAAAAAATTGGTCAGGAAGTGGGATGGTCATGAAGAGGGGTTTCACTGTATTTTCATCTTACAGTGAACTAAAGAGATTATGAAGGATGTTTCTATTTTTCAGTTTATATGCAAATGTTGTTATATGCAAATGCAAATGTTTATTTGCATTTGCAATTCACAACATCTACTTTCCTATAATTTCTCATGACCAATTTATAATAACATGTTATGCTAATCCTTATTTATGTTTTGGAAAGGTGTGGCAGTGCGGTGGTTCACTGGAGACAATTCCTTGTTCCCGAGTGGGCCATATTTTTCGTGACTTTCATCCATACAAGTTTCCAGGAGGTAAAGATACACATGGTATTAATACTGCTCGTCTTGTTGAGGTGTGGATGGATTCCTATAAACGCCTCTTCTATATGCATCGGCCTGATTTATTGGTAAGTAAGCATATCAAACATAAGATATCTATAAAATGAACATAATGTATCAACTAAATATTTAATTTTATCTATTTGTTTATTGAAATATACAGGCAAACTTAGATTATACAAGAAATTGTACAATGTAAAAGCATTCATTTGTGTGAGATACCAAATTATAAAATATCAAGAATTATTATTAGTTATTAAGGTACCTAGTTTTAGCAAGATGTTTATTATATGTATGTTTTGTATTTGTAGAATGTAGACATTGGAGATATTAGTGATAGGAAGGAGCTGCGAGAACGATTGAAATGCAAGAGTTTCAAGTGGTATTTGGAAAACATCTACCCCCAAAAGTTCATATTGGATGAAAATGTCCAGGCATATGGTCGAGTATGTCATCTTAAGTTTTGTTCTGTAATTATTTTATTACACATTATTGATTGAGAAAATTATGTACTTAAACACATTTGCTGTTCATTTTAGTGTATATGTTTGGTAGGTGTCTTTACGCTTTTTTGTTATTTTTGTTTTGGATTAATACTTATCCCCCTTTTTTGGCATAGATATTAATTATTTTGTTCTGAATTATTTTGGAAATGTAAGAAACCCCCTTAATTTCAGAAAAGTTTGTATTACTTAGTTGGTATGTTATCTTTGCCTCGAAGTTTGTATGAAGGAGACTAAACTCCAGTGGGATGTATGAAAAGCTTTGACAGCTTATCGGCCACACTTGAGCCTCAGAGACATCACATGGTCAATGGGAGAACTTTTTAAGGCTCTTCGGCCAATGGCCAGCAAGCTCATTTGTCAAGTCAATGCCATCTACATTTATTGAAACATACAAAACTGTATTCTTCGTTCGCTCGTAGAGAAAAGCCGATGTAAAGAAACCCGAGGTATTCATCCGCCTTGCTCCGATTCTCAATCGCCCACTCCGCTCGCACTACTTTTGGCCACGTGCGCTCAGTGTAGTCCGTGATTGCTCAAAAAGAGAACCCGACATCTGCAGATCACCAGATGAATATTAACATTTCTAATGGCTCTGCAAACGCATATTTACAAATATTAAGAGAAACTATGTAATTGTAAAACTAATTAAATCATCCTTAGCATTCAGTTTGCAAAGTTAAATTTTCAAAAAAATCTTACAATAATGAAGTGAACAAGTGATTGTCAATATCCAATTTACATTATTTCGACTGTATTAATTAATATTCACCCTTTAATTTCATGCAAATAATTTACTTACGATCACTCTGCTTCAGGAAGAGGTTAAATTCCTTCCATGTCTGAAGCAGATGATTCGATGTTGGAAGAGGAACCTTCGGTGATGACTATCTTGTTCACGACATTGTCACTGAAGCCATCTACCTCCCACATTCTCTGTTCTTCTTTAATAGTATGCCCTACAGTAGCATTCTGGCGTCACTTTAGAAATAGCTTGCTCGAGAAGTGCTGAAATGCGCTAAAAATGTATTTAAAACATTCAATACCACACGTTTTTAACCACTCCGTAATAGTTTACCACTATAGTGTTTCACTACGGAAGGACCTGCACAGCTCTCTGACATCTTCAAGCGAAAGTTTCAAACTGCTTGACAAAAATTGCTAAACTGATCTGCTTCGCTTCGCATGAGTATATTGTGTGACTGAACCTGCGTCTGTCATCAGTTCTTACGAAATCAACAGCTCCAGTTACTTCTATGTGTGCGGGGGTACAGTTTGCCTCTTGACTCTTCGGATTCATTGTTTCTGCTAGAGCTGATACCATGCAGGCAGTGGACTCATAACTGTCACCAACATCGATATCTCCTCTTCCGGCAGGGCAGGCGTGGGAACAATGGTAACGTTCTTGTTTTCGAGTCGGAGTTATAGTTTATAAGTTTCGTCTGGAATTTTTAACATTGTGAGAGATATGATCCACTACATCGAAAACTATTTTCTTCTGTGCATGAATATGCCTGAGGTTGAAACGCGTCAACTAACCAATGGCAAGCATCCCAAAGCACGTGCTATTGTTTACATCAACTTTTTTCTTAGGGTGAACGGAGAATAGATCAAGTCAAGTCGTTACTGGCTGCCAAAAGCTGAGATAAGTTTCTTGATTCAATGCGTGATGTTGATGCGAAATGAGTCGAAATAGCTGCCAATATTTCTCGTACAAGGGATTCACACCATGCCTTCAACATTGGAATTGTCTCCTTGTTACAGACTGTGTTTTCCAAACATTAAATCAGTACCTCAAAATTGCATCGTGTGTCTGTCTCTTTAGTTCTTTTAGTTCCTTCTTTTGTTTGCTTTAAGAATCTTGCCTCGGGGTTGTGATACTCCATTGATAAAGTTGATCTATGGAAATTACAAATTCGTAAATATAAAGAAAAAACAGTTGCATTATTTTAAAGTGTAGAAATCAATTCCGTAATAAAGCCTTAATCAGTGTCTTATAATTAGGGACACAATTTTATGGTGAAAGAAAATCTTCAATGACTGAAAAAAATAGATTGAAAGCAGGATAAAAGCAGTAAAAAGAAAAAACTGATTATTGTAATAACAGCTTTTTAATGTGAATTTTTATTATTTACTAATGCCCGAATTTTTAAGATTCTAATGTGTGGAAAATAAGCATGCATTTACAACCTAAAATTTGTGAAGATATGACAAAAATTGTGACCTAACAAAATATTTTTCTGTAGATTTTTTAATGTATTGTTGATGGAATGAAAAACATTTCAGAATAATACATTTTTGAAACAAAAATTATGAAGTGTGTGATGTTTGTGACCTGAATGGAAAGCTGGGAGCTTTCAAATTGAGTTAATATATACAAAAAATATGCATAAAGAAGTGTTTGTCCTTCTTTAACCCAGTGAAAATGGCACGATGCTGCCAGGTGGACTCGAGCATTTACCCGAAATAGCTCTGAGCAAATACAACATGAAAACAACTAAATTATAAAAAGTAGTTTTGATGTGTAATAAATTTGTTCATATTAATCTATAAGTATATGTTAACATTGTTTCCTTAAGCAAACAAGCAAACATTTTGTTAGGCCCTCCAATAGTACAGAAAGTTATATTTCACAATTGCTTACATTTTGAAACACCTAAAATCTGTTTTGTAAATATCTTGCTATGAAAATTAAGATATTGCAAAATATCATCGATAAGTGTAAGTTTCGTGGTTAGCCTTTGAATTCACATTTGTTCTTGAGCTTCCCCTAGCAGTATATGCTACTGCTAGGGGAATATGTTTAAAATCAACAATTTTATTAATTTATTGTCAGTAAATATTATTGATTTTCACATTTTTGTGGTTCACCAAAAAATTGTGACACTATTTATAATTATTATTTGAATAGTATGTAAATAACTTATTTTCAGTTCTTGGAAATTTCTTTATGTTAATGTGATATTGGACTGATGTTTTTAGGTGAGAAATAACTTAAATCTCTGCCTGGATCATTTGCAGCGATCAAGCAAGTCTCAGTATGACTTAGGAATTTATTCATGTCATACAGCCCTTACTGCCAGTCAGGTAGAAATTATGCATTTTTTATCATAGGATATGTTATGAAATTTGGGTACTATAGACTAAAAAAACTTTGTTCATAGTATTTTTCATTGAGCAAAACTGGAGAGCTTCGCCGTGAAGAAAATTGTGCAGAAGTTCAAAGAGAAAAGTCACCACCATATCAACATAAAGTTGTGATGTATAAGTGCCATGGATTGCGCGGAAACCAAGAATGGAAAATTTCTCCTGTAAGTAGGAGTATTGTAATTCTTAATATAAATTCATTTCAACTGTTATTAATGTGAATCTATCTCACCAACCTACTCTGTCTGTTCGTTTGAAAGATCACAGTTACAATGTATTGTTGGCAGAATGTATGTTTGTTTCTGGGTTTTGTGTGTATTGATGTGTGAGGATTAAATCTTTTTGCCTCTCTCACTATTTTCTTATTCCTTAAAATCATTGTTGTCTTTGTTGTTGATTTTTCTTTCTCTCCCTTCTTAAGAAAAGAAAATATTGAAATCATGTGCCAGAAAATGGCGAATTTTTGAAAGCAAAACTCTTATTGCCAGGCCCTGCTAATAAAACAGTGAATAAAGCTTGTCTGTCTGTTGTCAACATTAGCACCCAAACCATTCAGCCAATTTTCTCCAAAATTGATATTCCCCAATTTAAAGGAACTTGAGGCTGCAATATCTTATTTTAATTTTTGGGGGTACTTTACATGAAGTCTCATTTAAATTTTCAAATGTTCTCAAAAATGGCTCCAAATGTTTTTATTAATCTTTGTCTTCAAGTAGTGAAAAAAACACTGAAAAGAAAGGTGCAGGTCTGATTGTCATTTAAGTTGCTGATTTTTCAAAAAAAAGCAAAAGTTAAATATTTTGTTTGACATCTTCTACAGCTACAATATTGAAGATAGACCTTTTTCCTTAATGAAATCTGTTCTTTAAAGACTGATCTTGAAATTATTCACCTATGATTTTTCAAAAATATTAGTTCTTTTCACATAGTTTTGCATGAAATATAGGCAATTTTTAAACAATTATTTTTCTAAAAAATTAGTAAAGTTTTTCTTTAAATGTTCTCCTCTTGTGTATGACAGAACAGGAAAAAAAATTGGCACTAGTCCCATTTTGGACGAACGCTGTGTATTTTTGAAAATTGCAAAAATGTAACATTCCAAAACTATAAATTTGAAGATAGAGATTTTTGTCTTCAACAAAATCTGTTTCAAGACATCAAGTAAAAAAGATCATTTACAATTTTTTGAAAAAGTGAATAGTTTTCGTGCAATTTCTGCATGAAGTTAATACAAATTATAAAGAAAAACATTTTTACATAAACTGCTCCAAATTTTTTACAGGGATAGAACTAGGAACACTTAAAAGAATGTCATAGGTGTCATTTTCATTTTGTACTATCTGAATTTTCAAAAATTGAAAATTTAGAAATACAGTGAGAAAGTATGTGCTGTTGTAGTACTACAGTTTCCACTACCATTTTCATCTTTACATGTAGCATTGTATTATTCTGATCCTTGTCTCATACTAGGCGTGAGAACATCCCCTCTGTCTCTCCAAATTTTTATTGTGGAACTCGTGTTCGTGTCCTCTGCTTCTGTAACATTGAAAATTCACGTCATTTGTTTGTGTGGTTGAGTTGTAAAAAGTGCACTTGTACATCTCCATACTTCTGTTACAAGGGTAGAACAAGAGAGAGTGGAAGTTGTTAGCGTTTCAGAATTTTTTTAATCATTCTGTCTGTGATTGAATGAAGAATTGAATCAATTGAATTTTACACATTTCGATCTGCTGCAAAACAGATTCATATTAACCAGGCACATAATATCTCTGTTCAAAAATATTGGTTTTGCCATTGTGTGAGCAGATGTGTATGTTGTACATGTTATTTAGTATCTCTTTTAGTTCCTTATGGAACCCCAAAAGAGGAACTAGAGAGAGAATTTAAAGAATAAAGGATTGATAAATGATAAAAAGATCTCTAGTTTGTACTATTTGAAAGTTACTGATGTGTTGCAGGTGAAGCAGATGGTCAACCAGCAAACAGGACTGTGCTTGGAGTCCGCATCCCTAACATCAGGCAGTGATCTCTATGTTGCTGCTTGTTCCGAAAGTTCCTCTCAGCAGTGGCATTGGGACCATATGTTGATTACAGCTTCTTAGCATAAGAGTATTAACACTCGTGGATATAAAATATATCTGCTTAAACATTTCTGAAAGAATTGTTGCAGTCTACAATTGCCTTTATGAAAGTGTTCAGGATACACTCTTCTTCTTTTTATTTACAAAGGATATTGTATTGGATACATCCAACATATTAATTTTAAAAAAATATTTACCATGGAAAATTATTGGTTTTCCAGTTTTGTGTTGTTTTGACGTTTCTAACTCAATGTTTTTAATTCTCTACTCAGAATTCAGATTATCTTTAAATTCTGCTGCTGAACAAACTTTACTGTGAATATATAAAATCTGTCGTGTTTAGAACACACAGGCATTTAATGCATAGCAGGACTAGAATCAACACAATGTTTTTGTTAGTTGATTTTAAAAATCATTCACTTAATCATTAAAGTCCTTATTTCTGTAATTACTTTGTAGATTTAATCTGAAGAGACCTGAAGAATGTTAATTACTACTGAATTAAAATTCATTATTCTGAATGCATATACTCATATTGTTTTGTGTTCATAATAGACCGTAAAGACAAGTTGTCTATGTAAGATGTGCTCTCACAGCACTCCAGACTACCAGTCAATGGGCCTTCCATTCTGCGGAATCTGTCACTGTGGTGGCCCTGGTTGTGGCAATGTGCCAACATAATTTACGTCTGAGAACAATGCTCTCTGCTTACTTCTATGCACTTCTGGTTCTGACAACATATTCTGACCAACACTTATTAAAATCGTGTTTGTATTAGAAATTTCTCTTAACATTTGTTCCTGAAAATCTTTTATTGTATGTGGATTGTTTATGCATACTCTGCCCAACAACAACTTCCAAAAAAACCTAATGACAACATTTCACCAGCCAGAGACCACAAATTAGTGTATTATGTTATGGCCCTTTCCAGCATGTCTATGACAAAGAAAATTAGAAATCTTCCATGGAAATGGCCCATGGCAACACATCGGGAGATTGCACAGGGCCACAACTGAGTGATTGGCAGCCAGTTTTTTCAATTGTCTAAACTCTGCAAAGTTATTAAGTAGATGCGCTATGTATTTAGAAGTCCATAAATTTAATTAATAATTGAAAAGATCAATGAAAAAGTCCTTTATTCCAAATTTCATAGGTTAACAAATAAAATGATATTTTGTGTTTTATTTCATGAAACTTTATAATGCATTAAAATTTTGAATATTAGTGCTACATGCTCAGTGATATATGGAAGTTTCTACCACAAAGTGGGTAGCGGATTAAGATATGCAAAATTGCTCATGGGGATAAATATTTTTTATGTTGAAAATCATGATTGAAGTTGAATATTTTTAATGGCGAAAATCATGAAAAACAGTTTTTCGCCATATTTTAATCAATTCATCCAGAGTACTTCATACAAATGAAAAAAACCTGTGATTTTAGCTGCTTTTATAAGTCTCAATTTTTTTTAACCACATTGCACTGATGAATATCGACTTTAATTATCCTTGCGATTTTCTATAGATGATAAAAATGTTTCAAGAATTTTTTCAGGCATTTATGTCCAATTTTGACCCTTACAATCAACAAAAAAGAAGGGGAAAATAGAAAAAAAATTACTTTTTTCCTTCACTTTTCAAGGATATCTCATGTTCTGAGACATGATAAAAAGGACTAAATACAAATTGTACCCCTGTAAATTCTCTATCGTTTCCCAAACTTTCTTTATTTATTTATTTTATGTCAAAAAACAGTTAAAACTATGTATGACATGCTATGGAGAGAAGGGAATTCTGTGCACATTTGATCCCTACACTAAGTCATATACTACTCTAAATTGAAATTTAAAGAAAACAAAAAAAAGAAAAAAGAAGGGAAAAAAAACGCTCCCATGTAATAAAATCTACTTTCAAGGTTAAATAAGCAATAAATTTGAGGCTCCTGTCCATGACATCCTTCGTGAAGGAATAATACTTCCTGCTGCGACAACATTGAAACGATAATTTGAATAACTATATTTCCCACTGAATTCTAGAAGATGTGTACAGATAATGAAGTTACATTTATGTCCAGAAGCAAAACAAGGGGCCATCTCAGCATTTGCTCAATGGATCAGGGAAAATGGACGAAAAGCCTGATCGAGATGGGGGTCATTGACTCAGAAGCTGCGATACAATACTCGTTACATATTGTTTAGAATTATACAGTCCAACGGTAAATAATACATTAAATATCACAGTTGAAATTAATGTTACTTACTTTCAACCTTTTATCTTATAATTTGCACCCAACAGCTCAATAAAAATAAAAATAATATATATAAAATAAACAGTAATATAAAAAAGAAACTATTAAATTACTGTTTTATTTATTTTGAGCTGTCAGGTGCAAATTATAAGATAAAAGGTTGAAATTTCTTTTTTGTTGATTGCAGGGTGAAAATTGGACATAAACACCTGAAAAAACTCTTGAAACCTCTTTATCATCTATAGAAAATTGCAAGGATAATTGAAGTTAAGATTCATTAGTGTAATGTTAAAAAAAATTAAACTTATAAAAGAAGCTAAACAACACTTTTTTCTTCTTTCGTTTGTACAAAATACCCTGGGTAAATTGATTCAAATTGGCAAAAAGCATTTTTTTCCATTTTTTTAAAACTTCAATCACGGTCTTTGGCATAAAAGTTTTTATCCTGGGGGGGGGGGGTGATTTGCCTATCTTATTCCACTACCCCTTTTCTACTTGCACCAGTTATTTCTCTTGTGTAACAACATACATAGCAATTTTTTTATTTGTATATGAAACGTACTTTAACCTTTAAAACTGTGGAATTCTCTAAGGGACAAATTAAAATATTTGTTATTCTAGTTGAAATTAACTGTAATGTTTTTAAGAGGTGAGTAGCTGTTCCTTTGATATGTGTCATGTTAAACATTGTTTGCTTTATGACTCTTGCTCTTTCTGAAAATCTTACTGGTTTCACTTACTGACAATACTCCATGATTTACATCCATTATAGTTTGAACATTTGTTTTATCTTTTTTTAATATTGTGCATTTACCATCACAATTTTAACAAAGGGACTGTCTTAAAACTTAAAATAAGCTTAAAATTAGAAGGCCCAATAATGCTCTATTGAGTTTTTCATTTATATGGGAGGGTATATTCTGTGTTACTGTCATTGTGGAATTTAATCATGAAATTATCAGTAAAGTGGAGTTGCTTTTTGTGTGTGATGCTAATAATAATAGTAATAATAATAATAATAATGGGTAAAATAATCAAGGATTTAAGATTTGTCTTGAAATGATATCAAAATATGCCTTTGCAATGCTAGGGAGTGATAAAGACAATATATTTCTTTGCTTTTCCTCAGTCTCTACCATAAGGAAGATGTATCTATTTTTCCACCAAAAGTTTTTTATTATTCAGTTTAGTGTAGCATTCAAAGGCATATAAAATAAATCATGAATTATGCAAAAGAAATTTCTCTGTGACCCATTTATCAATTTATTGCATTTGGTTTTAAATTTTGTTTGAGTATGAAGTTTGTTCACTGAGACCCTCAATTTTGGATGTTCCCATGTGCTCTGTAACATTAAGATCATTTATGTAGAATACCCTGTTGACTATAATGTAAGGTCAGGGTGGACACTTTCTGGAAAACAGGGAAAAAATCAGGGAATTTGAGGAAGAATCGTTAGAAGTCAGAAAAAATTTTGAAATGGTTATAAAACTAGACATTAGTCCTAAAAAAATAGTACAGCATTTTTTATTTATTTATTTATTTTAATTTGTACTTTCTCACAATGAAATCAGTGAGCTGACAAATTAGTTTCAGGCTTCCTTAAATATTGTCTTTAAATAGTGTGAAATATTCTACAAATCTTCTTCTTCCCTTTACGTCTGATCAGCATTGAGTTAGCCATTTGACATATTTTTTCTTGTTTTGTGCCTTGTGCTGCACTTTTTGTATTGTAGTTCCACTCTTCTGACATATTTCTGCTATATTAGATCCTTCCCAAGTTCCTGGGGGTCTTCCAAGAAATCTTTTCCCCTCTGGTCTCACCTCAAAAATCAGCTTCAGCTTCTTGTCTTCATTCTATATTCATGTCCAAACCATTTTAATGCATTATCTCTGTGGTTTTAATAAGCAGTATCACTTTTAGTTCATCTCTGATGGTATTATTTCTTATTCTATCTCTTCTTGGTTTGCCCACTACTTGACAAAAGAACTTCATTTCTATTGCTGTTCTGCTTTCTACTTTAGTATTACCTGGTAAGCTTTCCATTCCATGTATAAAAGTTTGTGTATATACAGAATTGAAAATTTGTTATTTTCTTTTTGTGCTAACTTTCATGTGTATGAAATTTTTATTTATTTGGTAAAACATGGAGTTTGCCTTCTTGATTTTGTTATTCATCTCGTCTTCGTACCTTTTTCATCCTGTGATGTAATTGTGCCCAAGTACTCATAGCTAGGAACCTGTTCCAGCTGTTTGTCTCTCCAGGTTATCCTCATTTCTTCTCTTTCTTTACATGTGCTCATAATCTTACTCTTACTTGTATTGATCTTCGTCTCTATTTTCCAGTGCATGTCCCCACTCTTGGACAATCTCCTGCAAGTCACCTGAGCTGCTTGCAATGAGCAGTATATCCTCTGCATATATTATTGATTGCATCCATACTGGCCTCATCATCCAGTTTCCTACTTTACACATCTTAGTACTCCATTTTGTCTGTTTAATTATTTGGTCCATGAATATAATCATCTCCTATATTATTTCAGTAGTATAGATACATTTTGTGGCTCTCACACACAACCAATCTTTACAATGAGGTCTCTAAAGAAAGAGAATTTCACAGAGATGTGACAGATTACACTTTGACTTTAAAAACATAAAGAATTTGTTTAAAAAATGAATCTAAATATTAGTATATGTCAAATAATGTCATAATATGTCAAATGCAACACTCAGCCGGATTTTTTAATCTGTCATTAAATAACTCCTAAACTAAGCCTTCTGAGGCCTTAAAAACTAAAATTTTGAGGCCAAAGTCCTCAAGGAAACTTCCCTCACACTTTAATCTACAGGATGAGATCTTCTTGAACAATCTATTACATTTTTCCTGGTACAATGCTTCTTGATTCAACTCAACCTGTTCAGAGCCTATAGAATCTGCAACTGTATGTGAAATTGAACTAATTATTTGATATTCTATGCGATTAAATTACACGGTTGTACCTCTCTGCTCGGTAATAATGTTAAATAAGAATAGTTTGTATTGACAAAGGTGTATTGTAGCAATTACAAGGAGACGTATAGAACAAGTGACGGAGGATAAGAGGGTCTTGAAGAAAATGATACATTACAGGCCTAATATGGAAGTGGAAAAATAGGAAAGGGAGTAGGGTTTAACATATGAGAGTTCTCGCATGCGTATGCCCATAAATAATAGTGGGCTTAGGGAGTCCCCTTGTTTCACTCCCGAGTTAATTTTAAATTTTCCACTGTTGACCAACGAGTCATACAGTTGCTTAAACGTTATTGTATATGCTTTTGATGGCGTCTGGCAATTTGATTGGCTTTTGCCTTTTCTAGTGTTGCCCTTAATTCTTTCCTAGGTACAGTATCAAAACCTGACTTCAGAAGTATGAAAAAAAGTATAATTTTCCCCCTTCTTATTGTTTTCTCTATGATGGTGGGTAAGGTATAGATATGATCTTGTGTTCATCTATACGGTCAAGAAGTGCCCTACTCCTCTTCCAGATCTTCTTCTACTACTACCCTTTTCAGTTTAACTTCCATAATCCTTGAATAAACTTAGCTAATGCATGATGGAAGACGGACAGCTCTATAATTCTCCTATTTCATGGCACTTCCTTTTTTTGTGTATGGGTACTACTGTATTTTCTTCCCAATCTTGGGGTATTCTTCCCTCTTTTCACACTTGTTGGCATAGTGCTGTTATCCATCCCATTCCTATTTTCCCACAATATTTTATCATTTTGGGAGTGGGCTATTGTGGTCAACAGCTTTCCCGATTTGAGTTCTTCTCAGGGCTTCCTCTACGTTTTCCTCTTTTGGTGAGATTTCTTTTTCGTCTGCTCCCTCCACTGATGACTCACTCATTGGAATAGAATTGTCTTCCTCCTCACTCCCATTTCCCAGTAGTGCACAGAAATTGTGCCTCTCACTCACAATCTCCTGCTCACCAGTGGTTTCCTTCCTAAAGATGTTCTCATAGTATTTCCTCCACATATTTCAGTATGTTGTCTTTAAGTTGTTTTCAGTGTCCCTAATATTTCTCACTGTTTTCCTATGTTTCCCTCTTAATTCATTAATTGCTTCCAGAAAGATTTTTTGTTTTCATGGTAATTTTCTTCCACTTCCATTCTAAATGTTTCCCATGTCTTTTTCTTGGCCTTCCTTCTGTGCTTGTCTTATTTCTAGCTTCTACTTATTTTCCCCAATCTTATTGTGATCTAGTGTATACATACTTTAAATATGCTTTCCTTTTAACCCACTCCTTCACAATTTAATTCCATCATTTGTTTTTGAATTTTCTATTGAGGGTTTTCTTTTCACCTACTTCTATTGCAGTGTCCAATATCACTTCCTTGAGGTTTCACTTTCTTGAAATGTTTCTGTAGTGGTGTTTTAATCCTGGTTTTCATTACTAGGGAAAGGATTTTGAGATGCAAATACAAAATGGAAAAGGGGGACAAAAGGTTCTGAAAATATATGCGAAAAGGTGCAAAGAAAGGTGCTGTTGAAATAACTGTTTTAAATTTTGACACCAGTTACACGAACTTAGCTTCCAGCACATGCATATCAAATTGAGCCAAATTTTTCTTCTTAATAGAATCTGCAAGAGGTGATTTATGGTTCTTTACACAACACTGTAGTAAATACAAAAAGGAAATATGCAGGAGACAAACACACTGGGTAAACTTATAATTATATTGCATTATGAAAAGCATTTCAATGTTTTTGTCAGTAAGTTGCTTGCACTTTGAGCTCAGGAGATCCTTGTATGTAGAGAAACACCACTTGACATCTACAGACACCAGAGAAGCAAATCTTGTAAGCACTCGTAAAGGGAATTCAGTAAAAATTGCAAAGGTGTCTACATTCAGATTATTCTTCTAATTTAATTTGAATTCGACATGGCAAATCCATCAAGTTTGTCCCTAACACTCATCAACTTCTTTCAGTGTTCCTCCTCGATACCTTCTTCCAAACTCTAAATCATATTGGGAAAATACTTATAGCCATGCACCGTGAAAAGTTCCAAATCTAAGTCTTTGTTGTTTAGTAACTGTTGGGCCTGCTTGATGGCGGCTGATTAAATTTGATTAAATGAGATTTTCAAAGCTGTTCAAAAAGGGAAAAAAAACAACACATTTTTCTGTCCAATCTTGTAGAAATGCAGAGAAGAGTGGAGAAAAAGTTGCTGCGGCATAAAAAAACAAGAGAAGAGGTGGGGAAATGTAGTAATCTCACAAAAAGGTGCAACAAAATGTATTAATTTCTCTTCATTTCATCCTCCGAAATACATATATTGATATCTGTATGAAAACATCTATTCTTTTGGAAAGGTGCTGCACCTTAAAATCTTTTCTCTATTCTTTACTATTAATTTGTGTTCAGTACTTAATTCTGCACTTTAAAAAACTCTTTCATATCTAACTGCGTATCTAAAGGATTCTGTATATGGCAAATAGTCTAACATAATTTAATGGTCCTCTGGTTCCTTCTTCTTTTGAAGGTAATTTTGTGACTTTTCTTGTTTTCTGTTGGGGTTTTCTTTTCCTTAGCCTTTGGGAATCCCTTCCCTTCTCTTCCTGCAAGGCAGCAGGTTGATTTGGTTGGGTTTACTCCCCTAGAGAGATTGGCTTCACTACGCCTTACAGAGTTCTCTCTACACATGGTTTTCTATCAGGATTTTTCCTTATTTTATCCCAGTACTCCCCTTTTCAGGCATTGGAGAGCCCTAGCCCTGCTCTCATTAGCTACATTCTTTAAGTCCACACCTCGTAGGGTACCCAGGGGCCACCATAAGGAGGAGAGAGCAGGACTTGCTGACTTTTGACCCAAATCGAGTATCCCCATTACAGGAAGAAATTACTGGTATTTCAATAGTGTTATGATCCCCGCTACACACACACACACACAAATCTTAATAGTGGGGGGGGGGGGGGACAAAAAACCGGAAAAGTGAGGGAAATTTGATTTAGGAAATGAGTGGCCACCCTGAAGGTAATGTTAATAATGATGCCTATGAGAATCAACTTTTTCCCCTTTTAAAAAATATTTGATTACTGACTTTTTGTGTGATAATCTTGTTGCTTTGCTATTATTATTATTATTATTATTATTGTTGTTGTTGTTGTTGTTGTTGTTGTTGTTAGCCATCATTTTAGGATGTTGTCTTTTTTCCAAATGGTGAAGATACAAGATTTTCTTCTGTGACATCACAGTCTGGATAGGGGGAGGTGGATGGAAAAGAAGATTGAATGTGGTTCATGACCTGTTATAGTGTATTGTTCCATCTTTCACATGGAAGTAAACAGAGTACCTTTGATTAGAGCAGCTCAGATCAGAACTTGATTCTGGCGGGCACCACAAACTTGCTGATGTTCAAGCAAATTTGTGGGATCAAATATATCAGAATATTAAGTGTTGCTTAATGAGAACAGCTGCCAATTTTTGGTGTTTATTTTATTTTTACACAGAATAAGATTCACCTTTTAATTTGGTGTAAAGCTTGTGCATAATTTAATCATTGCCATCAATATTAGAAATGTTTTTATAGTAATAATTTTGGCTCTATCATTATTTCCTAGTCAACACTGACTTGTTTAGACAAAATATTTCAAATGCACAATGTAGATTTTTAGCAGTCTCAGAAAATATTACAATCCAATTGATATTTAAATAGGATACATAAGGTTTTTATATAAACCACTTTTAAATGAAAGATTCAAAATTCTTTTAAATTTTTTAAAGTTATGATCATATTAAAGAGCAAAGTTAGTGCTAAAAGAATATTTTCCTAAGGGCCAACGTGTGTGAAACCACTTGTTCAAATAAGAGTATATGATTAACTACTGTAACTTAAGCAGTTCAATTTAAGTCAGTTTCATCATTAACCCTTTGCGCTCCTAATTCTTCAGAACCTGCTTTTTATCAGCTGTTTATTTAAATTCCACTGACGTGCTACCGCAACTTGCTCGCAGTGCATTAGCAGTTTCTATGTTTTGAAGAAAAATGAGGAGGCATAATGATTAAGAAAAAATAAAAACAGATTTGGTCCACGTCACCACATTTTTAACCAGTTAAAGTGTTTAATAAATAGTCTTAACTGAAGTGACACCAAAATAAACACAATAGACCTTTGCTTTGTTCACCCTCAATGTTCTTGAATTGTTTGTTCTCAACTAAAATTTTGGAGGAGTGGGTATCGACCTAGGGTTTCCCATTTGCTTCATTAGTATTGAAGCCAATGTGCTATTATGACAAGATAAGGAAGGCATCTATTTAATTTATATCAACGTAATTTTAACCAATAATTAATAGCCTAATGAACTCTGTAACAAGATGAAATTGTACAGTGAACATGATAGAAATCTACCAATTGTTTACTCCAGAGTTCTGCCCTCCCTGTTGAATTTCACATGAATTTGGAGCTCAGAAAAGAATGAAAAACGTGTCTAGAGTGTCTCAACATTGGAACAGAAGACAAATTTTTTCTATTTCAAGTCTCACTCGTCATAGGTGCGCAAAGGGTTAGACTGCCTTCAGTGGTATTTGCAATCGATCATGATGTTCAATTGTAATTATTTGAGGAATAAGAAACTGAACATTACAGTATTTCTATTGGAGTTTATGTTTAAAGTACTTGAATGTTTAACACACTCATTAATATTTAATGAGTTAATCACTGTATTGCAAAAGGCAATTACACAAATGTGTTGGGAAAATTGTGAAATAGAAAACTAGCATGTTTATAGAATGAACTAATTGTTTTAATTCTTGCCAATGTACTTTTGAATTGTTTGTAAGTAATTTATTCAAAGAAATTGGAAAGCAACGATACTGAATATGGTTGAAAGTGTTCAATGCTCAAATATTCTGTTATAACAATTAGTTTTGGGCTCTGATGGGGATAAAATATTTAACTTTTTTATTCATGGCAGCTCCCTACCCATCCAAGTAGCAACTACGTGTTGCTTTTCCAACTCTTTTAGTAACCATGCATAGCTCTTTTAGGAACATCCATTCCTTGTTTTTAGATTTATTACACCTCAATAATGATCCACAATAATTATGAAGATTTGTTTAGTGTATATAAACGACTATTCGTAAGATTTCTGGAACAGTATTTATGACTTTTTCTTGTGTTTCTCACAAGGTCACTTGCTTACTTTGAGGGTGCTTAAGGCAAGAATAAAAATTTAAGTAGCTGTAAGTACTAGGATTAAGTTATTCTTTAAGGTGAATTTTTGTGTGCTTAAATTCACACAGTTTTTCAGAATATTTCTCTGGTGATGTTAGAATAGAATTAATAAGCATGTTGAATGTGGATTACTTATGAGCTTTTATTTTTTGTCATCGAGGAAGAAACCCACAAAAGGTCATGAAAGTAATTGTATAAAACAATTGCTTTCTGTCTGATAGTGGTTGAACTGCTTGCCTTGGAATGGGATATCCACATGGCAATTACCAAGTGATTTTGTTGTGCAATGGATGGTATTGTCTTATTTTACATTTGAGGTAGTCATGTACATACATTTGTTATAGGCATATTGTGATAGGAATCAGCAAAGTACTGCAAATAGTATTAGGTGTATGTATGTATAATGTATTTATTTTTATTGTTTTTATAATCTCTATTTTTATAGAGTAGAACTGAAAAATTAATTGTAAAGAATGAAATGGTTATATGACTCTTTATGCCATAATGTTTATTAAATGTTATATTTGTACATATCATTTGTATAGTTTTATAAGTACAAAAATTTTGCTAGACAATTTGCCTATCTATTGCATAATCAACCCAAAAATATTTTCCTTCAGTTCCTTTTCCTGCCATAGTCAAATTATTGCACCAGAAATTTTGATGAATATTCTAATATTTTACAGTAACCTCTATATTATTGAGTTTAAATATAATTTACACAGAGTGTGGTGATCTGCTTAGGCTAAGTCTCTGAGCTGTTACAGTGCTAAACAATCCCTAGTATTCACTAATCAATGCTTGAACAAAAATAAACTTCTGTTGAGGTAACGGAAACTGACTGCATATCACTCTCAGAAAACAATTCATACCAATTTCAGGTAAGGGAAAAAATATCTAGGGCTCAATTAAGCACCAATGATTAATCTTCTCATCTTTGCCATGTTCATAGAAAAACATCCATTACATTCTCAAATATTATAAATGAATCTGAAACTTGTGCTACTGCAGCACGGGCTAGGTCATGCAAGTGGTAGCTGTTGCGTAAAATTATAACATTGCAACTACTAATGCATTAGCTCACCCTATAATGTCTCTATTTCTATAATAGAATTTGAACTTCAATGTTTAGACTTCTGAATTGAATATGTTGACCATTGGTGCATTATTTTAGTACTTGAGTACAGAATAGCAACTCATTGTCCAGTCTCAACTCCATTGTTAAGTCTGACCAGTGTTTGTAGAAACTAATGAAATTCTCTTGATTTAACTAGAAATTACTCAAAAACCAGTATTTTGAAAAAGTGTTCAAAAAAATTATTTAAAGATCTTATTTAGAGGAATAGATTGCTTAAGAAAGAAATCTCTTAACTTCAATACTCAATGTGCTGGACAGTTGAAATAAAAAGTTGACTAGGGTCCTGGTGGGATGGACCAATGTCCATAGGCTTATTCCAGTGATTACCAGAGGTGCTACCTGTAATGAGGTTGTCTGATAGAAGAGCGGACAAAAGCAGAGTATAGCCACCAAGTCCAGTCTCTCTCCTTGTGGCCCCTGGATGTTTTCTGTGACAAAAGCTCAGAGAGTAGGTAATGAGAGGTGGGCAAGAGCAAATTTCCATCACCTAAAAATTGGAACTGGGTTATAGGAAAGAAAACAAAAGGGGAAGGGGTCCTCTATAGGGGTGTATTGAAACCTCAGGGAATTAGAACCCCAAAGAATAAATCAGAGTCTTCCAGGTATGGGGGTTCAGGAGACGGGCCTGTACAACATCACTCGAAAAATGAGACTAATCACAAAATTTCAAAACCAAACCAACAACATGATCAACTGAAAATCAAAACATGGAACATTCAAGGGATATCAACAAAAGGTAAAAAATAAAGTTGACGAGCACGGCTTGGATATCATTGCATTATCTGAAACTAAGAGGAAAAGAAAAGGTGCTGAAGAAATAGGTGTAGAAAATTATATATACAGGGGTTCCAAGAATTTTTTTGAATAAATTGACAATATTTTTTGTTTTTAATACTACACTATGTTTCCATTTATTAAATTAACAATGTAAAAGTGGACTGATAGTCTGTAAATTCGAAATTAAAAAAATAAAAGAAAAAGTTGCTGGATAACGTTAGCAACTGCAAAGAATTAATTTAACCTGGAGACTTCAATGGCAGATGCTGCTGGCATACATATGACCATGTGGTAGGTCCACAAAGTAAAGACAGTATGAATGATAATGGAAAATGACTGATAGAGCTGTGTCAACAACACTCATGGAAAACAGCTAATTGATGGTTCAAACACAAAAACATACACCGATGTACACGAGTCCAATATTCAGAATCTGAAGTTCATTATTGGTTGTAACTGTAAAACAGCATGCTAAATTAAAAGTAATTGATGTATGAGCTATGAGGATTTGAATATGTCTTAGACCACTACTTTCTGTCCTCAAAGATGTATTTTTCCATTTAGAAACCAAGTCAAACATTCCTATGACCAGAATGTACATGATGAAAGGGCAGTTCCGACTACAAGATATAATCTGTGAAGCCTTGAGGATGACTTTACCAAATGTGTCTTGAAAATAAAGTTCTAACAATAGGTGAGAACCCCAGATACTATGAAGCCTTGATACTGCATCTATCAATTAACTAATGAAGCTTTGGGGAAAAGGAATACCTTATAGAAAAAGTACAATTTTACACTTCGGTGGTATCCAAGCCCCGAAGCCTCTGTAGAAAAGAAAACGCAAGCATACGAAAGGTAGCTAACAACAAAATCTCACAGTGACAAAACAGAAAACTTGAAACTGAAGAGACACCTAAATGAACCTTATAAAGACGGAAAATAAGTTCAGAGAAATGCCTTGTGAGGTAGTTGATAGATGCATGGAAAATACAAGATCAAATAAAGCATGGAATGTAATAAAGGAATTAAGAATAGAAAATAAAGATACACCAGGAATGCCCTCTCTTGCAAGAGGGTGAACTATTACAAACTACTATTTACCAAAGACAGAACACAATCTGCAGCAGGAGCAAGAGGAGATAAAAAATATGGTCCTAGAAGAAGTGAGAGCAACTCTTAGCATTAATGAAAAACAGGAAAGCTCCTGGCAGGGGTGCTCAGAGAAAACCAGGGGCTTGGGGAAGTTGATCCATGGGGACCCCTCATTTCAAACAGAAAAAATCTATTTTAACCCAATCTTTTAACAGAATTAATTTCTTCATGCATCAGAAATAACTTGTTGCATTAAATTTAGATTAGAGTTAAATATATTTGTTATTTCTTTTGAATGAAAAACAAATCCTGGTCCCAATTATGTCACGTTCTGGGGCAAGTTCCCCAGCTGGTTTAGTTGCCCCTGGCTCCTAGGCCGGTAACACCAATGTAAAACTGCATAAAGCAGCTCCTGATAGTGTGATGGATGTACTTGTATTAGCAATTATTTTCAATAAATGTCTCTGAGGTGGTGTCCTACCTAATGCAATGGAAGGCCTATATTACTACTACCTATAAGAAATGAGGCAGACGAGAATGTAAGAACTATTGGGGTAAAGCATATTGGGCTCAGCAGCAAGAATGTATCGTAGGATCATAAACCGATGGATCAAAGACCAATTCACAAAAATCTGAGGAGCGTAATGGTTTCAGGGCAGGGGGATCATGCACTGACAGTATCTTTAGATCAAAAAAATTTAATGGAGAAACTTGTTGAGAGAGGTAGAGCTATTCATGAGGTATTTGGAAATTTGTATGTTTTGTAATGAGTTCTCTTTAAAGTATTTGAATTTTATTAGCAAGTCATGTATCCTGTACATTCCTAGTACCTATTATCAAATGTTCTGCTACACTATGGTTCTTGTTATTTATTTGCCTAGGTTTTTTGTAATGTTGTTTGGCTTTTCATTGGGAGCTTTTTGGTAGTTTAAATTGTCTCTTCAGCCCTCATACCGGCACTGCTCAAGATGAGTATGGTGGTGGAACTGCGAACCTCTCAGCCTCCGTATGTGCATGACTGTTTCTTCCATTTCCTAGGTGCATTGCCTTCATTTCAGTTCTCTGCTTTGGGAGACTCTCGCTCTTTTAAGGGTCCATCCATAAATTATATAACACAAATTTGGAGTATTTTGAATACCCTCCTCTCCCCCTGTAATGCACCAGTAACACACGCTAGAATCCCCATTTAATAATAATGTAACTCTTATAACGACACCCCCTTCCTATTTATAAGAAGTAAAAATAAATGATATGACAGTAAAACAATTTGTATTAATTTTATTTGTGTTATATATATTAAAATTAAGAAAGTTAAAGTCAACATCATCAGCTAATTAATTAATAAGATTGGGAACAATTTTTGACTGAAGGTAGGACACACAGATGAGAAAACTTCTGACATGCCATGCACAAACTGACATGTATGACATGTGGGTGAGAATCTACTGCACCAATTTAATTGGATTGTAGAATATACTATTGATCAATTTTGAATATTTCTTCATAATCTGACAGATTCAATCAATACACTTTGATGAAAAAATATTTCCATTTATTGTAACAATTTATACGTTGTAACTTTTTAATTACTTTATTTTTTTAATTAGTTAATATTGTAGTATGGGTCTAAAAAAAGGAATTATTTCAAGAAATGTGGAAAAATAAAAATAAATATCAGTGTTATAAAACACTAAACTTACTACCCCTATACAATGCTGCCTCAAACCACCTCCCTTTTCTTTAGCATTACATAATTTGTCGACGACCCCTATGGTGGGAGAAAACCTTTATTTCTTCTTCAAGGAGTCTATTGGTGGACAGGGGCGACCACTTGTGTAACGCAAACTTCTCCCTCTCATCGTTTCAAGAATAGGAAGAATGCTCCTTCAATCCACAGATAAACCAGTATCAAGGACTCTTCTTCCAATGCCGTTGATGCCGTTAAGTGAAGAAAATAAAGAAAATATTAGGGAGGAAGGACTTAGGAAGTTTTTGTGCTACTCAATTTATTATCTGGATCTCACGGGTGGGGAAGGAAAAATTGGTGTGAGAAGAAGGGTATCTCAGGAGTAAGGAATTAGTCACCTTTTATGAAAGGGGGAAAAGTCTCATGATAAATACTTGGCTGGGAGACGCCGCGTCCTAAACATAGGTGCTAACGTTTTGACCACCATTCTGCGACCTTCCTCAGGGCGAAATGCGCGGATATGGATTGCGCACTAGTTGATATAGAGCTAGGTTCCCCTCCACCCATCAGCCGGGTGATTGGCCAACCGGGAATCGGGTCCCTCGGGCGGTGTGGGAGAAGGCTCTCCGCCCATGGTCGGACGTCATTGAGCAGCGTGGATCGCGACCGGGCGTCGCACGGTGGTCTGAACGAAGCGGAAACGCGAGCATAGGATGTTAAGTTAAGTAACTATTTATTTAGTCAATTTAAAACGGTTGTTTAAGTATTTCTATTTAAACATGTTCCAAGTGTAAAATAATAATATTCCACTTAATTCATATTATTTATTTATGTCGAAAACAATACTGATCTTTATCTGACATTATTGAAGACGAATAAAAGCTTCATTTATTTAGGTAGCATAAATTTATCGAAAAAATATTATCAAATGTACCCTTAATAACATTTATTGATTTCATGGAAGTGTTTTTAGTTGTTTTTGTGTAATTGTCGGTCAAAAATCACTTACTTTTGGTAAAGCGCTTTCTTTCAATCCTTGTCATTTAGACTTTAAACGGTCGCCATTTTAAAAGAGACAGACCGAGGTGGCTGTTGTTAACGAAAAAGCATCAACAAGTGTCCAATTTATAATAGTTATTAATTTAACAGATGTGTTTTTAATATTTTTTGTGTAATTGTCCGTCAAAGATAACTTAGGTCAAAGCGGCTGTTAAGGGAAAAACAACAAATATCCAATTAATAATAGTTATTAGTTTCACAGAAATGTATTTAGTCGTTTGTGTGTAATTGACCGTCAAAAATCACGTAGTTTTGGGAATTGCGCTATCTTTCAAACCTCGTCATGTAAACTTAACAGTCGCCATTTTTAAAGAGGAGGGTCGAGGCGGCTGTTGTTAACGAAAAAGCATTAACAAACGTCCAATTAATAATAGTTTTTAATTTTGGGGAAGTGTTTGTAGATGTTTTGTGTAATTCCCCTTCAAAGATAACTTAGTTTTGGAAACAGCGCTTTCTATCAAACCTCGTCATGTAAATTTTAAACGGTCGCCAGCCGAGGCAGCTGTTTTTAACGAAAAAAATTAATAAATGTCCATTTAGTAATAGTTATTAATTTCATAGAAGATTTTTTAGTTGTTTTTGTGTAATTACCCGTCAAAGATCATTAAATTAATGAAAATCACGCTTTTTTCAACATCGTGATGTAAACTACAAATGGACGCAATTTTGAAGGAGATTGGCCAAGACGGTTGTTATCAACGAAAAAAATGTTAACAATTGTTCAATTAATAACATACATAAATTTCACGGAGATATGTGTGGATGTTTTAATGTTATTACCCGTCAAAATTCACTTACTTATTGCATGTTACAGATCTGCAGATCTCAATTTCCTATGTTTAAATTTATTGAAAACAAAGAAATTTGGCAAATTGAATAAAGGAATATTATTGAAAAGATAATTAAAATGTTATGCAATTAATGAAAATCTGAAATTTGGGAAGATAATAAATTTTCAAGAAGTAAACCATTTCGGTATTATGTCCGAAGATAATGGTGCTCTTTCCAAACACTTAATGTAAAATTTAAACGGTCGTCGTTTTGAAAGGGGTAGACCGAGGCAACTGATCTCAACTGAAGAATGTTCAATAATGTTCACTTAAAAATATATATTAATTCCGTGGATGTCTTTTTTTTTGCCTGTGAAAATTTACTTAATCAAAAGAATAAGCAGTTTTTGCACACTTTAATTACGTAAGGATTAATTTACTGAAAAATAAAAAAAATGACATTTCAATTGCTTTAATATGTATATATTGTGACGTCATGGGATTAGACAACCCCATAACGCCACCATCAGCTACGAAAAGAAGCCCACGAACAGAGAGGAGTAGGATACGCGGCGAAGCGATGGCTTGTAAACGCGCCATCTACCCATAGCTTTTCGAACCCTGACGCCCGAACTAGCGAATGTTTTTCCGGGAGGTCACGAAAAGAAGAGAATATTCACCCCTCCAAAAATTTCCCCAGGCGCGAGTACCATAAGTATCGCGGCGCGCCTCGGAGGAGCTCTCTATGAGTGCAGCAGCGACGGCGACTAGACTGAGTTCTGAAGGCGATCGTAACTTGATAGCATAGGAGATTATTTTAACTTGGTAGTTAAAAGTTAGCTTGTGAAGCGTATCAACGGAAGTTATGTAATTGAGAAGTGGAGGGCCCGAACATTCTTCGCATTAACATTCACAATATTTGAGAGAGCAAGTGAAGTGATTGTTTGACTTCGAAATAATTTCAAATTTGTAAAATTCGCGCAGAAGGACATTAACTAAATCCAGCATCTCATATTGTACGCTGAGACCACACACGCCCAAAGTATGGTAGGTAGGCCGTGCATTTAAAGCATAACTTCAGCAATATTCGGGGCTGAAAGCGCAAACAAACTTGTACGAAGCGCGGCAGAAGAAGGACGACCCCAGGAAGAGCGAAGCGTAAGTGAGAAAGATTTGGACTGGAACGAGAATCGTACGAGTTCGGAGAACGGGAGAAGGGTGTGGAAATTGGAGGCTTGGCGGAGTTCAGAGCTCGAGGGAAAGAAACTGGTAATAACATCGTGGGCCAGCGAGCGAAGACGGGTGGCAACGATGTGAGTGGCAGTTTCAAGTTCATTTACTGCGCGTTATTGAATTCATTCAAAGAGGCCATACCTTGTACAGTTTTACTTAAATAATTCATGATTTCCACATGTTGTACAGTTGATGTTATCTGGAAAAGTCGTGGTTTATTGTATTGTGTTAAAAGTAATTGTTTTCTGTGATATGTAAAGGGGTCAGATTTAAGTAACGTGTATGTTACGTTTTATTGTTTTTTTCTCTTTAAAGTTCATAGTGTTATAGTGAGTGCGAAGCCCAAGGCTAGCACCTGTGAACGGGATCCCTTAAAACAAGGGTAAAATTCATTTTAAAAGCCGAGCACGGAAAAACTAGAGAGTAGAAAGAGTAAAATAATGTGGTAGATAAAATTCAGAAAGAGGAATGAGTAAATTGTGAATTGTAGTTGGTGAAAGTGTGTTCAGGCAGTCGAGGTGACGCCAATTTTGTTTTGTCTTGTTTTCTGTTTTTTTCAGTGACCAACTATTTAAAGTGCATAATCCTATTATATAATTGTGCCACTGTAATTTTTCATTGAATATATGCTCATTTTATTCGTATTATATCTGATTCATTGTGTCAAGGGTTCAGACCTTTCTCATACCCAAAAGATCCTGTTTTCTGAGAATTTTAAGCTCGCTTCACGAGCATTCATACTATCACGCTCTCCACGTGCTGGAAGATAGTAGGTGGGTGGGTGAGAAAATATATATATATATATATATATATATATATATATATATATATATATATATATATATATATATATATTATATAAACAACGAAAGAAAGGTATATTTTCACTGCTAGGATAGCTGAATTTCTCCTCGGCTGAAACACTTGGTTTTGAGGGCGTCGTATAGCTGTAATCATTGATAAAAAATATTTTTGTTGATTTCTAGTAATTTGAAGTATGTAGAATTGATATTTATCAAGAAATAACCGTTTTTGAAAAATTAAAATTTGGTGCCTATGTGCGCGTTACGGCCCTCTTCAGGTCACGCCGTCGCCCCGCTGCGTGGCTCCGTGGAAAATCTCGGACAACGGAAGGGACCTCCGGTAGCGCGCTGACCTCTTAGAACGCTACGGTCTTCAATTCTCCGATCACCAAGTCCGCCAAATTTATGCTACCTTCAGTCTTTCTTCTTCTTCCTTCTTCTTCTTCTTCTTCTTCTTCCAAAGGAAACGCCCGTCCACTCGCGTCTTCTTTCTTGTCCGCTCAATGCGTTGAACGCCTGCGTGCGTAATGTTCTTGCACGTTGCTGTTAACTTATGACGTTTGTAGATATCTGGCGTTGCTCATGGCACCCGTTCGTTCCACCATTACTCTAAAGATGTTTAAGTTCTTACTACCATTTCAATAGACAAATTCTAATAATTAAATCTCTACAGAGATATCCAGAACACGTGGCTTTAACTAGTTCTGAGGGCAGCACCGTCACCTCTGGGTGGCAAGCGGCAAGCTGCCAGAAGCCATGAACTTATGGATGAAATACGACGTAAGTGTCGATTTTCTTCTAAAACGCCGTGATCATTCTTCATTGGAAGATTTCCTCTGCCTACAATGGTTTTAAAACGTTTTTGTTTTGTTTAGGTCCACTTTCTCGCAGTGAAGTGATCTTTTTTCTTTAAAAAATAAAATATTTTCTCGATAGCCAAGTTATGTCCGATAGTGGATTGGGGCAAAGGGGGCCAGGAGAGACAGGATAAGCTTTTTTAGATGCCCTACTGTTTCCCAGAATCAGGAATGTAAAATTATAGCACCCTCGGAACAAAGAGGACAAATGTAGTTTTCTGCTTTGAAGCAAAAAAGTTAATAGTTATTTTAAGTCAATAGTCGCGATTCACACGTCTCAATTTTCCCTGACATTCTCAGATGTTTCACGTAAAAACGTATGTAGATTTTCCACATTTTTGCAATAATATAAACAACCCACTACAGGATATAGCTCTCAAAAAATAAGGTATTATTTGCTTGCATTGCCTGAACGTGTGGTACAAACACAGCATCATAATATGTATGAGCCACTAAAATTTTGTGTATTTTCAAGACTTTATTTGGGTAAAAGCTAAGCCCAAATATTACGTAGGTCACCAAATTAACTGTTTTCTTCTGCTACCAGGGCTATCAAGTCATGCCCCAATTGTTTCGAGAAATGGTATCAAATGTTCATTAAGCAGTGGCAGCTCCTGCTCAGTGATCATGGGGATGCGTTGTGTTTTAAGGATTAAACAAGGTAGACCAATTAAAGTGTCTATTCATATTACGATTCACATACCTACTGTACCTTCTTTGAGAATCTTTGAGAATTGCTAATTGTGCATTGCTTGCTCTGACAATAATAAACAAAAAAATAATACGCGCATGCATGTGTAGTGTGGTCAAACTCCCCCTTCCCCAACCCGCTATGGAGGCCACAGTTGTTAGCACCATGGTGGAAGTAACACAGTCGTTAGCACCTGACCACTGGGAGGTGATGGCGAAGCTTTGGGAGGGGGAATACAGAAGCACCAATGAGAAGTGCGAGTTGCGACAGTCAGTGTCGCATGACCGTTGGCCGAAACATCGCATCTTGCACACAGCACTTGGTGAGAGTTCAATGACCTCGGTAACGAATCGAAGTTGTGGAAGGGATGTTTCTCGGCCTGTCACATCCATGGAGGTGACAGACGCCTATTGGAAAGGGTATGAGAAAACAAACGAAAAGTACAAACGGAACAGAGCGATACTTGAGGAATAGAAAAATATTTTTAACAAAAGTTTTAAAAGAGACGAAAAACGTGGGGATGCAACACATCACTCGCATCCATTGAGCCTCGACTGTCATTAAGCATGCCAAGCAAATGATATTGAAAATACGTTTCATAAAAATGTTAACATTAAAATCATCAGGGAAAACAAATAATACTTTAAGCGCGTAACTTAAATATTCAATTTCAACCATCAAAATTTGTATTCAGCTCAGTAAACTGCAAACATTTTTTCAAAATATTATAAAAAGGTCCCACATTTATTTATATTTTTAAATAACCATGTATTTCTTCCAATTAATACATTGAAAGATTAATAGTTAAATTGTATTAAATTCTGGATAACTTAGTGTTGAAAGTTCCTCCACTCCGTGAAAAATGTCGAACGTTTTTGGGACTGTGTTTATGAACATTCTGCATTTTTTCCAAAGTTATTATTAAAGTTTAACATAAGTAATATTTCTCTTGATGATAATAATTAATTCACATTTCTAAAATAAATATTTAGAAAAGCCGACAGTTAATAAAAATATACGGAAGGAGTCACTTTTGCTAATAGCACAGAGGCTCGAAATTCATCATTACCATCGACAGTAAGGATAAGACCTCTTGATCTGTTCCGTCTCGAAATTGTTCATGCCATCTCTTCAAGGGACGTCCAACACTTCTTTTTCCTTTAGGTACATATTGAAGGATAATTTTACTTATCCTATGTTCTGACATTCTCAGGACATGACCTTTCCAATTTTCTCGATATTTGTTTATTACATCTGTAATACTCAATATTTAATTCTTCTCTGATATCTACACTTCTTTTGTGGTCTAATAGTGAATATCCTGTCACAAAACGAAGAAATCACATTTCTGCAAATTCAATTCTTTGCAGCTGATATGATGTTAATGTCTAGTTTTCGCTTCCATAAAGCAGTAATGGCAATGCAATTACTTTGTAAAATCTAAGTAGGGTTTCTTTTTGCATATTATGCTTTAGAGTTCGTTGTAACGTTCCACAGAAGTATGTGAACGTTCAGCTTTATTTCCATATCTCTTGATTTAATATAAATAAAATTATATCCAAGATATTTAAATTCATTTATTTGTTCAATTATTTGGCCATATATAACTATATTTTCTCTTAAAGGTCCAAGTCCTTTGAATGCCATCATTTTTGTTTTATTTGGTGATATTTTCAAACCATATTCATTAGCAATCTGACTTAGCTTGTGAACTGCTATTTGAATTTCATGTTCAGATTTTCCTATGATAAGTTGATCCTCGGCAAAAAGTAATGTTGGGATCTCGACATTACTAATCTTAAAAACATAATTTAAAGTCATAAATCATTTTTTATCACTCTCTCTCTCTCTCTCTCTCTCTCTCTCTCTCATATAAAGCGTTGGCGAGAGCGGGCATCCCTGTCTTTCTCCCTGGTTTATATAAGCTGATTCTGGTCCATTTCTTAGTATTTTAATCTTGATCTTATTATTTCTGTATAATGATTGAATTGCTGTAATAAGATGAGGTCTAGGGTGTCATTAATTTCTTAGTCTGCTCTGTTCTCGACTTTTAACTCTTGTTCTCCTTCTCCTCTTCTCTATGATTCATCTGTTTCTTCTCCTTCACTCTCCTGGGAGAGTATCCCTACCCAGAACAGGGTACGTGTGAAGACTACAACGGTCGGGCAATATCGGCATTATCTAACCAGACGAATATCACAGTGGCTCGAGGAGCGGAAGTAGCAGCCTTCTCTGCAGAGGTTTATACTGTAGCGTCACGTTGGCGGCCGTGGGTGGAAGGAGGAGCGGACGTATCGCATACCTGCGGGCTGAATAGCCTCGGCGCCACGGCGTTGGGATATATTTAGACCAAGTGGACGCCAGCTTGACCTGGAAGGTCACGTGGTAGACGCGAGCCTCCCTCCTACACCAGGGACGGTTACGTGACGGCTACACTCTAGGTATAAAATCGAGCCGACGAGCTCACACGGGGGTTTTGTTTTGGAAACCTCGCGCGATGTGCAAAACTTTACGCCCAGGCTGGAGCGTGTCGTGCCTCTTGCACGGGTGACGAGGTCACGGTAGGGGCGCGGGAGAAGCGTCAGTGGAGGCGGGGCCTCCCTAGCTATGTGGGGTATCCACAGGGAAATACTTACAAGTGTGTAGGTTCGAAGCAGAAGTCGGTTATTGTACATACATGTAAATAAACTTGTACATACTTGTAAATGTCTGTGTGTTTTTCTCCATGACGCCACAATACGCAGAGAAGCTGGGATAGAAGCTTTAAGATGGCAGCCCCATTACTATCCTTACTCTGCGCAACGCGGCCAGGGGACGTCACCTTTCTATATTCTTATATTAAAATACTGCTTTACATTTACTCAGTGTAATAGTGTATAGTAAGAGAAAACTAAAATCTGGAGCCCAGGAAAACTTGTGTACCTCCATACATCATATCTGACTCGTCATACACGATTGAAATTGTATATGTGACTCAATAAATATTATTATTATTATTATTATTATTATTATTATTATTATTATTATTATTTCTCTTATTTCACTCCAATGGAGGCCAACATCTTACTCCGGGAATGTGTAGCCAAAGGACGTAAGATTTCTGTTTGACATCTTGCCCATCTACTCTCCCAGTATTCTTCGGACAATACTGCAGGTGTCCAAGATCACGGACTTCTGAATGGAAATGTACACATCACGGTGCAAATCTAAGATGTCAATACTGCTGTTCAGTGTGTTGGGGATTTCACCTGTAGCGCCAATAACAACTGGTACCAATATGACTTTTGCCATACCCCTCATAGATTTGATTTCATCTGCCAATAGCAGGTATTTGTTAATTTTTTCTGTGTGTGTTTTCTTCAGATTGACTGGTAGAGAGACTGCAATATCAATGATAAAGGTTTCCCTTTCAGTCTTTAAAACCAGTACAATACAGATGTTGTTCAGAATTTGTTTATCTGTTAGTATTGGGCGGTTCCAGTGAAGTTTGCAGTTCTCATCCTCTCTTATGAGTGGCGGTTTATAAGAGTAGTATGGTGCCTGCTTCTCATCTCCAAAATACTTTTGCCTGAGAGCCTGGTGTATTATCTTGGCCACACGATTATGCCTGTCAAGATATTGTTTGGGCGCTAAAACTGAGCATCCAGAAATAATGTGATCGATCTCTTCCTCTTTTTGGCCACACATTCTGCAGTTGGCATTTTGTATATTTTCGCGCATGATGTACTTGCAGTAAGCTCTCGTTGCGATTACCTGATCTTGAATCGCAATTATGAAGCCTTCCGTTTCCGCAAACAGGTTGCCAGTTTGCAGGTAAGCCAAAGAAGCTTGCATATTTATTTCAGTGTTTTTTAATGGGTTTCTGTAACGGCCATGGAGAGCTTTACTCATCCATCTTTCTAGTTGTTGTTCGTTTGTAGGGATCTTCGAGGAAGGATCGTACATTAAGTCGGAGAGTTTAAGAGGTGTGGCGATGTGATGTGCCTTTATAATTACAGTCATCCACTCACTGAATTTTGCCTTCTGGAAGAAGTAGTCTCTAAGATTTTTTACTTACTTTTAATGCCTGGCCGTGACACTAGGAATACCTCTGCCGCCATCTGTCCAGGGCATATGGAACCTTTCAATTGAACTGTGTGGATGGTGTACTCTTGCTTTATAAAATTCTTTCCTTGTTTTTATGTCAAGGTTCTTCAGTTCGGTGTCGGTCCATTTTAGAATTCCAAAGGAATAAGCGAGTACTGAGGCTGCATATATGTTGATTGCTTTCGCTGTGTTGCGTGCACTCAACTCTGTCTTGAAGATGGCGCGCACCCTCTGGATGTAGTTATTACCTACCATTTCCTTGGCAAGTTTGTCTTCTATGCCTTTAGACTGCAAATATCCGAGATATTTGTAATTCTCTTCCTCGGCCATTTCTCTGAAGGTGCCTTGCACTTTATTTACTTCGTATCCAGGATGTTCAACCCCTTCTCCTTTACTCATACAGCTAATTCTGCACTTGTCGAGGCCAAGTTTCATGTTCACGTAATTACTGAATTTTCCTACACAATTTAGGAGGCTGGGAAGATGACTTTGGTTTTCAGCATACACTTTCAAGTCATCCATATAAAAAAAGTGACTTACTTGTGCTCCTGATTGTTCCAGCTTAAATCCCTTCTTCTGCCTATCTAGCATTGATGTTAGTGGTTTCACAGCAAGACAAAACCACAAAGGACTGAGAGCGTCACCTTGGAAGATACCTCTCTTGATTTTAATATTCCCAGTTTGAACGTTATTTTTGCCAGGACTCAGTTGCAAGTTAGTACTCCAGTGATCCATTGCATATCTCAGGAATCCCTTCACATTATTCTCAACACCATAGATTTCCAACACTTCACTCAGCCACGTGTGTGGGACATTGTCAAATGCTTTCTGATAGTCTATGTATGCGGTGTACAATGATTCCTTTCGCTGTTTTACAGAATTGGTAATGATGGAATTCTCTATCAGTTGTTCCTTGTGTAGCGTCACGGTGGCGGCCGTGGGTGGGAGGAGGAGTGGAAGTATCGCATACCTGCGGGGATGAATAGCTGGCGTCCCGGCTTTGGGATACATTTAGACAAAGGGGACGCCAGCTTGACCTGGAAGGTCACGTGGTAGACGCGAGCCTCCCTCCTACACCTAGAACAGTCACGTGACGGCTGCACTCTGGTATAAAATCGAGCCAACGAGCTCAGACGGTGTGTTTTTATTCTGGAAACCTCGCGCGCTGCGCAAAACTTTACGCCCAGGCTGGAGCGTGTCGTGCCTAGTGCACGGATGACGAGGTCACGGTAGCGGCGCAGGAGTAGCTTCAGAGGAGGCGGGGCCTCCCTAGCTATGTGGGGTATCCACAGGGAAATACTTACAAGTGTGTAGGTTCGAAGCAGAAGTCGGTTATTGTACATACATGTAAATAAACTTGTACATACTTGTAAATGTCTGTGTGTTTTTCTCCATGACGCCACACTTGCATCCTCGTGATTCCTTATGGCATCCCTTTTCTTCTTAATTCCAACATTTTGTTGTTGTTTAGATGTTGGTATATTGTGCTGCTTATTATGGATGTAAGCAGCTTGTACGGTGTTGGGAGACATGTGATAGGGCGGTATTTTGCTGGATCATCTCTGTCTGAGTTCTCTTTGGGGAGTAGGTAGGTGATCCCTTCTGTCATGAACGGAGGCATCGTCTGCGGATTTTCCAATACATCAGTGTAACACTTGGCAAGATGTTTGTGGATTGTGGTGAATTTCTTTATCCAGAAATTTTGCAATCCGTCGGGTCCAGGTGCCTTCCAGTTCAATGTTTTTGCCAGGGCTATTTTCACATCTTTTTCATTGATTTTCCAGTTTAACATTGTTTTCAATCTGGTCATACGTTGCTTTTCAGTCCTCTGCCATTTTGCCTTTTTGTGTTCAACAGATTCACCCCACACGTTTTGTCAGAAACTGAAAGCGTCCTCAGCTTTGAGTGTGATGTCTCCGTCTGGTTCTATACTGGATGCTGTGGGTCTTAGTTTTCTGAAGAAGTTATTTTGGTTGTTTCTAAATTGGTTGTTGTCTCTACGACGTGCCTGACTTTTCCAGTAACGTTTTAATCTCTTCGCAAGTGCAGAAAGCCTTTGTTTTTGAGTGTACAGTACCGTGTCCAGTCCAGTGTTCTCCTGCGTCTTCAGGCGCTCCAAGATAATTGCTCCAGCTCTCCTAACTTTAGCTGAAGCATTTGGTTTTGTGTGTTGGGTCAGTATGCCAATATTCCTTCTAATCTGATCAATATTGGAACATAGTCTTCACTCCCATGGTGGGGTGTTGGGATTTTTCTTCCGCACTGGCTTTGTACTACTGACGTGTTGCCCATTAAGAATGAGAACTGTCATTGGTCCAATGTATGTCAGAGTATGCAAGTCGTCTAGTGAGCTTTCGTCTTTTAACTGATCAGTTATTATGCGGTTGACATTGCTGATGATGCCTTTTGTATCTCGTTTAAAGATAATTTTCGGCAGCGTAGATCTTAGGGTACAACAGATTCCTCCATACTTCATACAGTTGGTTTGAAAGACATCTTCCTCTTCCTTTTTGTGAAGTGCAAGGACTTTCGCAACACGAACTTGATGTTCATTTTCATCTCTGGTATCCGTCTTCTCTGCCATGCCCAATTCTACAGCTACTTCCTCCTTAATCGCATTGATGCTGTCCGCAGCTATTCTGTTGTTCGTAAATATTGATCTACGTTGATCTATGACGTTCTGCACTGTCTTACGGCGTGAGGTGGGATACTTCTCTGTAACTAGTTTGTGTAGTTCGGAAGAGAGTGGATCTTTCGATGTCTCTATTTTAGTCAATCTATAGTAGCACTGTACCACATATTCGTTCATTTCATCTGTCCACATGGTACGTTGCCTTGTTGACGGGACGAGAGTCGTGGGCTCGGGAGTACACATTCCTGCAACACTTCCCCCATCGTTTACCCTTAGATGTTGTTGGGTAGGGTTGATATTGATATGGGCTGTATCTTGTTCGGGTAACCCGGTAGTTGCCCGCCTCATCGGCACACTACCACTGGTGGCTCTCACGCTGTCACCCCCAGCACCAGCTCCAGGCGCGCCCTGGCGCTCCCCAGGCAGCGGCTTTTTTCCGAGGCGTCTCATGCTTCGTGTCTCCTTGCTGTGATGGGTCTGTGCGTTTTTAAGCTACCACCAGCTTAAAGGAAATGGGAGAAGAGAAGGGGCAGTGGAAAAAGACAGAATAGAAGAGTAAAATAGAAACGACTCCCTAGCTCTCGCGAACCTAATAGGGTCGGGGTCAGAAACACAAGAGTTGACCGATACGAAGATTGGTCTACAGGACAGAAAACAGAAATGTGCCACTAGTAATCAATGACATACCAAGTTACACACCAAGTGGGAATTACAGGTAATTTAAAGGAGTAACAGCGGACAGCTGCTCCGATTAGTCGCCTTCTACGACAGGGGGAGGTCCCGAGGTGCTATTCTACTAAAACCCCCGACACCCCACGGGGATTATTATTATTATTATTATTATTATTATTATTATTATTATTATTATTATTATTATTATTATTATTATCATCATCATCATCACTATCACAATTTAACTTGTTTCCACACGTGCATCTCGGTTACCATGAACAAGAGATACACGTTCCAACTGTTATAATCAGCACTGGATCAACCATCAATGTTCAGAAACTTCCTCACGATGTTACATGTGTCCAGTATTACAATCTTTTGCATCTGGATGTATAACCCCTTCTTCAGCTTCTATTATTATTATTATTATTATTATTATTATTATTATTATTATTATTATTATTATTATTATTATTATTATTATTATTATTATTATTATTATTATTATAGCATCATTGCTAAGGTCATGACAATGTGTACTTCGAACCGTTTTCAAAAAGAAAAGGTAGGTAGGGACTTAACGTGTGTTGATAAAATAGTTATTTTTTAAATCCAATTTGTCCAGGAAATTCGCAGTTAGAATCTACATAAACCGAAAGAAAGCAAATATTGTAAATAACAAATGTACACACACCTCGGCAACCGCATAACACAGCCACACATGCACCTCGGCAACCGCATAACACAGCCAAAAACTTAGTAATTCTTTAGGAATCGCTAACGCGCATAGCAAAGGTTACCACCCAACACTTTCCCGCCAAACGTTGTGACGTCATTCTGGACATGTCTATAGCAGCCTGCCGCTTCCCACCTAGAGGCGGCTGCTCTCAGAAGCTCTAAAAGTCACGTGTTTTGGACATCTCTATACTCTGTCCACAGTAATCGGCAGAGGGTATTAAGTACTCAGCTGGTTGGTTGTTGGTTGCCGAGTGATAGTGTGACACAGTGGCATTTAAGTTCGCATGTGATGTGATGTGTGTGAAAATGTGTGGCAGGTGTTTGACGTTTGATAGGTGCAGTCGAAATACAGGAGAATCCATTTAATCTACATGTTGCAGTCATGTTACAGTTATGTCATGATGATATTATTGGATGAATATATTCCTAGATAATATCCCGTATTTTACTGTATAATGTACTAAGAAGTCCTAAATCACTTATCATTATGAATAGCTTGGGATTGAGTATAATTTTAAGAATGGGCTGCATATGCTCAAGAGAGACTCTTCATGTTAATTCAAAGAAATATTACGTGGTGGAAAACTTAGGTGTGGGGTAAGTGTAAATATAAATATATTTCAGTATTTTCACCATATTATTGTCTGAACCATTCAATTTGAAAATTGTAAAATTTAGTATGAAACTTAAAAGGAAATCTGGACCTGACATCATTTCTTTGTGTTGATTTGCTTGTGTTTTATTATACAGGTATCCCTAAATATGATGTGTGTTCTGAAACTGTTTGTTGCACAAATTGACTGGAATATTATAAAGGCCAGGGGAAATTGTTACCTTTATGTATGTCCCTACAAGTTGATTGATGTCTTGACAATGCCTAATGAGTCTATTATGTTAGTTAACAAATGCAAGTTTCCAGTTACTTTGAATGGAATTAAATTAATCCATAAAGTATGTTACATTGTATACAGTAATTATGACATGAAATATTGTAAATAATAAAAGACATGAAATATTGTAAAAAATATTGTTACCTTGGGTATAGTTCAAATAGAAGAAACTGATGACAGTTGAACTGGCGGCAATAAATTAATTCCTTGCTAGGTTTACTAGATCTTTCACCCTCCATTTAAATCTTTGTTATTAGCAATAAAGTGTGGTCCCCCAGCTTCTGAACATATTATTGATGACTATTAGTCTCCCAGAAAATGACAGTCCTCAGCAAATTGAGATCCATGTAGGCATATAATATTTTTCCTTCATCTCCACGAAATTACACTTGGTTATTATTGCCAGTTTCATCACAGTTAGAAATTTTTCCAGCTGTATGTAACATGTATTTAGCACACATTTGCATTTAATTAATTCAGACAATAATGAAGCTTTCTATGTGCATAATCGTTCAGTAATTTTATTTACTAATAATTCATGTTATATTAACCAAAAGTTGAAGAACCATGTAAAATTTCAACACGCATCTATGTTGAACATATTTTAATTTTTTTTTTTTTTATTTTTTTTTTTTTAGGGGTTTCAGTACTGTGGACCTTGTAGAAGAGTCTAATACTCGGCAGCATTATGCTGTTAAGAAAATAGTATGCCATGGTATAGAGGACCAGAAGTTGGCTTTAAGAGAAATACAATATTACAAAGCACTAGATCATCCCAACATCATAAAGTGTATTGATTCAGCTATATCAGGGCATGCTGATCCTCTTTTAAATTCAACAAGTCAAGTTTTGATTGTTTTACCATACTATAAGGCAAGTTTGTTCTTAAAATAACTTAATTCTTAATGAAACAACTTACTCTTACTGGAGTAACTTATTCTATTTAAGAAAACTATAAGGTTGGTTCCTTTTGCTGATGATATGAATATTCTTTCAACAAGTAGTACAATATCAGATGTTTCAAATTGGTTTTGTAATAAATTAATAGTAAACAAAAGAAAAACTGTTTCAGTGTAGTTTTTCATTTCAAATAAACAATTGTATAAATTTTTGAAAATAAACAATGTGCAAATTATTGATATTAAGGTGACAAAATTTCTGTGTGAATTTCTCAGTGAAGTCTGGAATGGACATCCATTACATTCTACATGTTCAGAATTCTTTCAAATACAGTCAGACTTTATACAGCATGTTCTGTATATTTCGCAAATGTTCATTCCAGCCTAAGACATGACATAATATTCTGGGGAAACACATCCTAGAATTGTCAGACATTTTTATTACAGAAAAGAATTGTACAAATAATACGCAAATCCCACTCATGTGATTCCTACAAGTCTCTCTGTACCAAGCTAAGAATCCTACCAGTATCTTGTGTCTTCACTTATAAATCTGTAGTTTTTGTCAAAAATAACTTACTCAAGGGTATGAACATATTTTCATCTAATACAGATGTTTAAAATTATAACACACGACATAGGAATCGTATTCATCATGTGACAATATCAACAACTCGCTACAAAAAAATTACATACAATACATTTACGTTATTGTACAAAACATTGCCAGATGAAATTAAACAGGTATAGTTGATACAGAAATTTAAGTGCCAAGTAAAATCTTTCTTGCTGTGTAACTGTACTATTAGATACTAGATTGAGCATCAAAGATGAAAATAATATTAATTTTAATAATGATATTGAATGAATTAGTACTGTGTTATTGTAAAGAACTAAATATGCCTGTACCACATAATGTACTTCAGCTTCCGAGTCAATGAACCCTATCTCAATTAGGTTTTCTCTCCAGTTTTCCTTGATTCATTGAGTAAATGCTGAGATCCTTGGTTTGCTTCTGATTGTAAATATAGTTTCACTATTGGTGCAAGTTTTCTTCAGTTCAGTGTGATCATAGTTGGAATGTAGTTTTTTAAATAAGCATTCTGTATTTTCTCATAGCAATAAGTCAACTTCTTTATATGGAACTCAATAAGGGTTAAGAGCTAAAGTCTATTACTCATTTGCAGTTGCAAGTAATTACACGAAAGTGAATATTATCTATTTTCAAATTTTGCCAAAAACATTTTTGCTTATTTTGTTCATAATTCTTTTTAATATAATGTAAGAGCTAGGGTAGGGATCCTAGAGTTCAAGAAAATGTGCAGATTGTACTTCTCCTCCACAGTATGTCAGACACTTTAACTCTTTTTGATATTATATAAATATTAAATACTGAACATAAACATGCATCCTAAACATGATAAATACTATTGTGTTTAGGTTGAAAATGAGATAATTTTTCTCCTAAAAGAAATATTTAAAAAGTTAAGACAGTTTATTTTTTTGTTTAACTATTTCAGAATCTTGATATTTTTTTATTATTTTTTAATTTTCCCCTTTCATTTTATGACTAAACTTATAATGTTTTTGCTGTGAAAAAATATTTTTATTACAGTTTATGTTTAGACTTTGATTGAAAATCATCTTTATTTCTAGAAAGGTACATTAGCTCATGAGTTGTCCAGACGAAGTTGTGAAAATAATTACATGAATGCTGTGGATGTTCTTCACATGTTCATACAAATATGCGAAGGTGTAGCAGCCTTTCACGAAGCAACACCTGAACCATTATCCCATCGTGATCTGAAGACTGCCAATATTCTGATTGGAGATGACAACATCCCCATCATTATGGACTTAGGTAAGTAACTTTTTATGTAAGAGCTGAAATTTGTCCTTTCAAATACCAATAGCATTTGATATTGATAAGGTATAGTAAAACATGCTCGATGCAGAATCTTAAAGGACTGTTACTTTTTTTGCATTATACAATGTAATTCTCTAGAATTTTTGTTTGCCAAGGCTGCTGCATTTTATGTTCACAGTGGACACATTCTGCATTACACACTTTTTGTAATGAGCTTTACTGTATTTGTATTCAATGACAATGGCATGCACAAAATGACTGCAATGGTCTGGCAGTGTTCTGGTTCTGATGAGTTTGTGTAATTTCAGTTTTGTGCAATTTTTGTCTGTATACTTTGCATCAATCACTGCTCTGTTTTTAAATATTACACAATCTGTAGTGTGTTCTGTGAATTCTAGTTACTTAGTTTTAAGGATTTGGAGTATATAGCTGTGAAAAGTACATTATCAATCCAGTTCAAAAGTATTCAGCGGTGATCTTTACTCGATATTTAAAATATAATGGGTTATTGGAGGTCTGCTTTAATTAGCAGTCATCTTGGTTTTCTTCCTAAGGAAAGTAAATATATATCAGATTTTTCTCAGCATCTCTTTGATAAATTGAATGATCTTTGTAGAGTACTTTTGTCGTAATAGTTACTTTTCATGTAGGTTATTCAACAAGGAAGTTATTTGGAACTACACTAAATTTAGCGTGAATGAAGAACCTATAATAGAGCCTATGTGATTAATAAATGAATTCTATTAATTGTTTGTTGATTCTAATGCTAGTTTTAGATTTTTAATGGGAATCAAGAATTGTCTTTTGCAAGCCTCAATGAAGTTCTGTTGGTTTATGTGCTGTGAATAACAGTTCAGAGAAGACATTGGAATCTAAAATTTAGGTGTACTTTTGTTCAGGATCTGTGGCTGTTGCTAGAGTCAAAATCTGTGGGAGTTCCGAGGCCCAGCACCTGCAGGATGAGGCGAGCGAGAAGTGCTCAATGCCCTACCGAGCTCCTGAGCTCTTCAATGTGGAGAGCTACTGCATGATTGATGAGCGAACTGATATTTGGGTATGATCATAACAATGTAAACAAAGATTGGCAGCATAAGGCCAGTAGAACTGGTGACTATGAACAAGAAGGCCCTCACTGTAAATTGGGCTCCCTTGGTAGACAGGGAGATGCTTCCCACTCTCCCATGACACCATTAATCCCGAAGAAAGCTTCCCTCAAACTGGTCAAAACAAGTCACCTTATCAGAAAATGAGTTTTTGAATCGATTTCATAGTTGTCAAAACTGTAATGAGGGAAATTTTCTTTTGGAATCATTGTTGAATGCCCTTGGTTCATTCTCATTGTTGTTGAATTTCAAGGGCTATTTGGGAAATTTAAATATAACCATTTATACTTGACTGACCTATAAAAGCCAGTTCCTCTCCTCATTCTAAAATATTTTTTTCCATAAATGTTTCTTTGTGACTTGTATCTTTGAATAGGTAATTAATTGCTGGTAGACCCAATAGGTTTGAAAAATAATCGCTAACATATTTTGCACCATGTAGTCATATAATTGATTAAGGAAATTTACCCTGAAATTGTAGTATAATATTTACTATTCTCATGATGGGTTGTATTGTACAGTTTATTGATACTTTGTACCTACAGTTTATTGAAATTTGGACAAGTTTGGTCACACAGGGAATCAGTATTCGAAGTGAGAACCTTATGACATTTTAACTTCCAGTGGCGTGCATCCAACCCCAGCACTGCTGGGGTAAGCAAGACTGAGAATTTAATGAATATTGAGAATTAAAATTATGATGAACCGTATGTTACTTGATCAAAAATATTGCACCCACTATGTATTCTACTGCGATCTCTGCGCCGGCCCGCTGTGCAACCCCAGCTGTGAGACCTTCACTGGAACTACGAGCTGCGTGCGCATCTTATTTGCTGGGCCAGCGGCGATCGGGGAGAAGGCTTTGCATGAAAACACATCTTGTGTAGGAGTGATAAATTGCATGTTGGAATGGTTTATTTTCAAAAACGTTTCTGTTTCACAGTTGTGGTAAATAATCTCCTGTTGCGTGACTACTTTGTCGGAGGGGAGGGGGAAACTAATTGTTCTCTAGCAGCTGGGGTATACAATGTAATCACTGCACGCCCCTGTTAACATCTTTAAATAATAAATTTACCCAGAGGAGAATCTTGAATGTAATGGATTGAAACATTGGAAATTATGAATTCAGTTTTTAATAAACATGTAACAATTGTTTTATCTATGTACGTGTTTGATTAATTGACCCTAATAATGCTCTTATAAAAGTACTCAATTAATTCAGTCATTTGAGATGAATATTGAAATGTTTACTAACAATATACATTCAGAAAGAATGAAAAGGCTACTGATAGAATCCCTTGAGTTGCTATTAACTATGGTGGTGATGGCAAAAGTAGAATTCAGAAACAGGCAGATGAAGAAACCTTTTAAAAAGTTTGAATTTTCAGTTGAAACAATTTGAAAGAGTAGTATCAATCTCTCCTTGAAATAGAAATTGTCACATTTGGAAATTTGAAAGTAATTGGTTTCTGTAATTGTTTCAAATAAAGTTTCTTTCTTTTTCAGTCTTTGGGTTGTGTGTTATATGCTATGTGCTATTTCAAGTCACCCTTTGATGCTGTGTATGAGCGGGGAGATAGTGTTGCATTGGCTGTTATAAGTGGAAATGTTACATTCCCTGATTCTTCACCCTATGATGAGGTAAAACATGTTTGATATATTTTTGTTGTGTTTAATTTTTCATAGTTATGTGTTTGTATATATTTTGATAGTGTGTACAACATTAATTTATATTTTGCAGGATATGCATGATCTTATCAAGTATATGCTTAAAGTGAATCCTATGGAGCGACCATACATCTACAGCGTTGTTGAAAAGGCGAGAGATATCTTGTCAAAATTGGAAGCAAGAGCTTAAAATCAAGTGTGCGGGTCCCTTTTGTAAAATGCTGAAACCTCAAGGTCTGAAATATAACTTGAAAGTATTTTGTGATTAAATTGTAAATTAACACATTTTTCCTGCCATTTTTATTCTAAAAAATTCTTGCTTTTATAACTGATGAGACTTATATTAATGCAATATGAAAATAAATATGCCTTTTATAATTAGTTTAGTGACAATTTTCAGAAAATATGTGATTACAATCCTTAAATATTTGTCCAGAATTGAGCATTAACTCGTAAATACAGAGAAGTATTACAGATAGATGTAAGTTGTGAATAATATTGAAATTACTGTCTTTTCTTTTCTGGAAATCCGAATATGAATGGCATTGAGAGAGATGTATTAAATAATATATTATGGTTCATGTTATGTTGGATGGTATCAGAACTGAAAACTGCAGTTTTGAAAGTCAGGTCCAAACATGTTATCAGTAACTCCTGAATAACATGGAATTGCAGCTACATGTTTACACAGCGCATATGATAGATGGCCTTAGGGGCTCAAAATTCAAAGTAATATCAAAGTGCGAGTGCCTTAAGGTCAGACTAACATACTGTAATTTTTGTATTTTTGACACTTCCAGAATCTTAACATTTTTCTGCAACTTAGGATCAAAAAGTTTATTGCTAGGTATGTAAGTGTAGAAGTTGGGATTGACATATGTACAAAACTATATATTTAAGATTCAGATAATGACATTATAAAATTAAGAAATGAACACACATTTGTGTATACTACAATTAAAACATGGTGAATTGACTTTTGATAAGCTGGGATGTTATTATCCCATCAGTAGCTTCAATACCAAAAATTAAGTTGTTACAAAGCTCAGATTGGATAAGCCTGTCCTAGTTGATTGCTGTCAATTCAACATTTCTTTTAATCGAATATGGAAATGTCAGTCTGGCCTTAAGGTAACACTTTATAACAAAAAATGAAGTTTTGTATGATGAATTTTTCTCTGGACAGAGAGTTTTATTTTATTTATTCCTCTATTTTGAGTTATGTAGATGTACATAGTGAGGATAAAGCAGCAATCATGAAATAATTAAATAATACTTGATCAGATTAATTTTCTTGTGATGTGTGTAAATTTTATTCATTACTGTGGTCACAATGTCCTTATTTCTGGCAGCGAATCATTAACAGAGGTCCTCTACATTGACATCAGTTTTAAGGATTAAAGAAATGAAATGCTAAAGTAGTGACACAATAACAGACGTGAAAAGGCAAGACAACATGAATGTGACTTTTCTGTTATATTTACTTTTAATTTAGGGGGACTTCACCAAGACCCTAAAATCTCATGCTCTCCTTCTTTTCTGTCCAATTGTCTGTCTCTTTTTTTTTTTTTTTTTTCCCTCATCACATGTCATATCTGCTGTTTGTTGTCAGTGACTGCTTCTTGGAATAGATATGTAGAATGTACCTTCATTTTATTTACATTGATATATTACAACTTCAACTTGTTCCTGTTGATTTCATGTTCCCTTTTTATTTATGGTGGGGTGCGTCAATATCTTACATGATTGCCATTTAGTGGTGTGAGAAACCTTCAAAGGCACTTGAAAACCAATGCTTCTTGGCTGGTTCAAACCTAGCCAAAGATGTCCTATCTCCCTCCAAGCCCCATCTTCAAAGTAGCCTGTAGGCTTGTCACAACTAGAAACTTGCATACTTCTTGAGGTAACCCATTTGCCCAACTTGGTGCTTTGCACCTTTTTACAGGAATAGGGGTCAGTCTCTGATACAGCATTGCTGTTGTCTGAATACCCTAAGAATAGTATAGTATATTGTTTTTATCAGTTTTGGATAGTGCCATGGGATAAGAACAGGGTAAGTGATGTAGTGCAAGTGGGACTAAGAATGCCACAGTTGCAACTGAAATTAACAATGCCTTGTACAATAACAATGATTTGTACCCACTGCCTTGATGTATTGTGTGCTTGGGTGGATTTGCACTTGTGCCACCTGGCACCTGTTGATTTAATATTCAGAGGTATTCATTTCTCAAGTATTATTTTATCTTGCACAAACACAACATTTTGGGCCCCTTCTGATATACGAAGGGCAAGTAAAAAATAAGGTTCCCACATTTTTTTCAGGGTTAAGGCATTTTTTGTTGCAATAAATATGTATACCATCTGAAAGCTTGTATTTCAAACTATTTTTCTACATAGTCGCCAGATCTTTCAACGCATTTTTTCTGGCGAGTTATCCACTTCTGAAAACACGCTTCGAAGAACTCCGCCGCTAGGCCGCCAATGTACTTGGTGACCGCTTCCTTCACCGCTTCATCTGTACTGAATGCGTTGTCCACCCAAGTGTTGCTTCAATTTCGGGAACAAGTGGAAGTCGCTGGGAGCAAGATCAGGGCTGTAGGTGGCATGATCAAGCAATTTCCAGCCGAATTTGCCCAGTAGGGCGGTGGTCTTTCGAGAGACATGCAGTCGCGCGTTGTCGTGGTGCAACCTAACGCCCTTGCTCAGTCTTCCTCTCCGGCGATTTTGGATGGCTCTTTTGAGTTTCGTTAGCGTCTCGCAGTACCTGTCCGAATTTCTTCTTCCAACTTCTTCCAACTGTCTATGAATTTCAATAGGTGTAAAGTTCTTCGCGTTTAAAAATCGAATCACTGAACGGATTTCACACCTGGCGGTGACGGCGATTGCGGGCTCCATCGCGGATGGCTGTTAGACTGGCACTAAGCTTCGCAGTGATCTTCCAGGTAGTTGGAATGGAGTGGGAGGGATCAACAATGAAGGCGGTGTTGCCGGATTTCTCCTGGTATCTCGCGTGGCGAGTGTACAGCGTTGGGAACCTTATTTTTTACTTGCCCCTCGTACGTGATTTTTAGAGTCCAAAAAAATACATAGCATGAAACAGCAAAATATGTACGTAAATGTGTAATGAAAATGAGGACGGTCCATGCCATAGTGATAAGACTGCCTTCCTTCCACCGCTGGTGCCTGGGTTCAATTCCAGGTGGTTCCAAGTGAAATTTGAAGTGGACAAAGCAGGTTTTCTTGGGGTACTCCTGTTTCCCCGACCAATATGCATTCCACCAGATTGCTCCATCAGTCATTCCCTACTTTATCCTGACATTATTCACCAACCACCATTAAGAGCGAGCCTGATAGCTCGAGTCTCGCCATATAAAATAAGGCATTAACTAACTAATTCCGCTAAGGATCTACGGATCACAGTGACGCCTAGGCAATAACCAAAAAGTAGCTGGGAAGGTCTGCGGTTACCTCAGTGTGTTATTGACAGGTATGGTCCCGGCCTGGAGAACTAGAGAAGGGGGAATGGTGAGAGAGAGGGGGAGGCCCCCCTCCCAAGACTCTAAGAGACTAGATACGGATATCAGAGAATGGATGTAATGCCAGGCGGGGCAAGGGGTACAGCTTGAAGCTGGCCCCTGAGGGGCAAAAGCAGGTTGTGTGTGTGTGTGTTCTTCTTTTTCTTTTTTTAATGAAAGTGATAAGAATACGTAACAAATATGTAAAAAGGTTATAATATGTATTATCAAAATATGCTCTTAATTTATAGAACATTTACTAACAAACAAAATAAATTTACACAATTTGAAATTATATTAATAAAATATTCATTAAACCAATTTTAAAAATAAATATTGCTTTTCCTACTAAATTAAATTTGTAAGTGAGTACATTTTAATCTTTGGGAGCAATAATAGCTATTGCTCAAATACAGGAACTCATTGACTGGCAAACAATCACTGTAGCATTGTCTTATAGTGCCATACGTCTGCAACAACCAATATCCCTCGTAAATTGGGATTAAAAATCAAGAAATATATCACTGTTACTTTCCACACCTAGAAATAATAATCTCACTGCTCACACTCGCATGTCGCGATATAACAACATGCAGTGCAAATGGAGGTTATGTGCATCAAAACTTGTTATCAGCAAAGAATTCTGAAAATATGTAATAAAAAATGTTGATTTTTTGTAGTATATATTATATAACTTTAATTTTTTTATTACATTTATTACATACAAAAAGTTATATAAGTTTTTTGAGTATTCATTAAATATTTTTTGCAAAATACATTTTTTTTAAATTGAAAGAATAATAAAAAATGTTGTTTAAAATTTGTAATGTAGTACAAAACATGTAACAAAAAATGTGGCTGTTCTGTTAGGATTCTCCTGATTCACCAAGGAAACAATTTTGAGAACTGAACACAGAAAGCCAAAAATATGTTTTTACATAAGAATTTGAACGTGTGTGAGTTGGCTCAAAATGTATAACTACACAGTTGATTAAGTTGATGTAAATGACTCATTGCCGTGTTTCCTGTTGCTTCCAGAGTACTTGTTCTGCCTCTGTTAGCAGTGTCTTTGGTATGCAAACTAATATAAGTGATGATTGATTATAAGCAATACCTAATTGTATACATTTACTTGTTTAATGTTGGCTACAAATACTCCCCTTTCCTCTTCTTTTATATCTTGCAAAGAAAATATAGTTGAGGGACATAGTTTTGAAGGTTTCACTGCAAAAAAATATTTGCCTTTAATTAGATAAAATCATGATGGACTTCAGTATTTAAGTACTTCATGTGCCGTGGCAGATACAGGACACTCATAATTTAATTCTAGAATTGTTTTCGGGAAAGATGAATAGATCTAATAGAGTGTGATCATGTTTCTGTTTTTTCTGTTTGTATTAAGGTTTTCAAAAATTGATTCACCAACTATTTCTCTTGTCCGTCTGTAAAAGATTTGTCCTCTGGTAATTCTTGCATGGATTTCCTTACATCTTTTAATAATATATACTTTGTCAGAAGAAATACTGGTAAGAAACATTTATTTTAAAAAAAAGAAAGTAAACTACTTCCTTAGACAAAAAACAGCAGTCTAATTAGAACTGGTAGCTTATCCGCTCTCTCTTCTTATTTCTGGACTTATTTTCTTCTTTCTTTCTTTCCTTTTTTTTCTCCACCACACAATGTGCTTTTAAAGTTATGTGAGAGGACCAAATAAGTTGAAGGAAAACACTGAAAATCTCTGTTGTCAATACAGTTTCAGAATCGTGTCAAAGAGGAAAATGAAAGAACAGTGATTGTTAGGGGTATATTTTTTATTAATTTTTTTTTGTGTATGATATAGCCTTTTTGATACATCATTATTGTGAAACTTTTCACTGAATAAGGTAACTACTTTTCGTTGTATCAGTAGAGAGAATGTAGAGGTGTTAGCAGTTATACAAAATAAACCTGAAGTGCATGTTTTAGTTTTTGATTGTATAAAACACAGTGTTAAAGGTTCCTTTGTACTCTAGGCTAAAAACTGGAATATAGTGCACTTTACAAGTTGGCTAGATAGCCATTGCACCAAAGTATCAGGAAACAACTTAGCTCTGCAAGGAATTTTTCCATTTTAAATGTGTTTCTTATCGTATTTATGCATTTCATATTTGGTGATTAATATGCAAATTAAATTGAAATGTGCTATATTTCTCATTACTTTGTGAAGGATGTGCAGTTCTGTGAGTTTATATATAGTTGTAATTAAGCATATGTAGAAATACATAAACTTAACAAAAATGGGATAGTGGTAAGATAGGCATTTCATGTACAACTCCCGGATGATCTCTTTTGATAACTCTAATTCTTGATGATCTCAAAAGTGGCCTTTCCTTTTCCCCCTTCCCCCCCCCCCCCCAATCTTTATCCATTCCTGCAAAATAAGTCTGAATGTGTAATTTATTGTGAAGAAAAAAAATGTGTGTGTGCAAAATTTTGTTTAGATGATATTTGCATACTTTCAGAGTTCAGGTAAATATAAAATTTAGTTACCATACCAACTAAATTAATGTGATCTTTTTACACAATTTGTGTTAACACTCATTTTTTAATTTTTCAATAAGTAATTATTCTAATATTTTACATACCTGTTTTCAAATTCCAAATTAATATTGAAGATAATAAAAAATTCCAAAAAAATTCTTGCATCAGAACAATCATAACTATCTTACTCCTCTATCGCGTTTATGTAATTTCCAAAGCAAACTGAAAGTTAAGCAGTTAACAGGAATCCAAGAGCAAAATATTTCCAGATCTAATTATACCTAATAATTACCTCACAAAAGTCTCCTATTGTCCTTTAACTCTGCATACAACAAACTCACAGTACTGCTTTGGGGTATATTTTTTTTTAATAGTGAAAGGCTAGTTTTGTTGTCTAGGTTATTGTTATGTGGAATTTCTGTTTGTTGTTTTGATAAAACAAGTAAGGGTAAATAATGTTATAACTTTAAAATATATTCCTGCAACCATTAAGTGCTAAGTTGTTTCAATATCATGAACATATCTTTGTAAGTATATAAAATTTGTGGTGAGACATTTTCTTATCCTATGCATCATAGAAAACAGGAGATCATGATACTGATGATATTGAGTTTCTTCAAACCATTAAAGTGATTGAATGGTAACTTTCAGTTTCGGGAGATCATGTAACTTTCCATCATATTGTTCCTATTATTTATGATGACCCATCTCTGGTTTGAAATGATTACTTTTTAAGGGTAAGTTTGCAATAGATCTCTGAAAAAACAAGGAGTTGTGTGGTCTATTGAAATACATTCCTAATGTATTTAATTTTAATCAGAAGTTCTTTGTGTGTTTGTGAGCTATTGTTGAGTTATGGAATTGTGTAATAATTTTGATAATCAAAATCTTCTAGTGGAAAGATTATCTTCAAACACTGCTGTATTTTTTATTGTAATGTGGATACTGCGTATGTAACTTTCATGTTCACTATTAATTTTAATTTCTTTTGTGAACCAGAATATTTATCATGAGACTCGATGTTGTGGTTATTATCTTCATAATTTATTTCTTGAAATTGATGGTGAAAGGTGGCCTTGTCAGTCTTTGTGAATTATGATTTTTAATACATTAATTTGACGATTAAGCTGATCAAAGAACAAGCTTTTATCAAGCAATCAGTGTTCATCCATACAAAATTATTTTTCATATCTGAACTATTGAACCAGTAAATTGTATTGTTGCTTTGATAAGTTATGTGAAATGCTTTTGAAAATTTAAAATATTGTAAAGTGGAAAGATAATACATTGGTAGCTTTCTTGAGTTACCCCTTGAAATCAAAATTAGACATGTATTTTGAGAAAGAATTGGATGAGAAGGTGAGGAAGTGCTATTTGTAGAAAATTTTTCTTCTTGGGAGTTCCGTTTCAACTTGCAATCCACAAAACTGTTGATTGTAATACTTGTGCAAAATAAGGTTGTTACATTAAAGTATATATATTAGAGAGGGAGAGAGAATGTCATTCCTTTTGCATTCCTTCAGTTACACACTTTTTTCAATCAGCATTGAATTGAATGTAAATATATAATGTAATTTTGAAGGAATTTGTGACTGGCACTGTGTGCTGTAAGTGCAATATTTGAAATGCAAATTGTGTACATTTTATGAAATACATACAAATATGTGAAAATTAATATTTCAGAGTTTTTTTCAATGCCAGCCTCCTGTTTCCGTATCTGTCATATTGGTACATTCTCATATATACTTCATAGAAAAAGTTATTCATGGAAAAAGTGCCAATTTTTTAACAGAAATGCACATTTTGTGGATCCTTATGCAGAGAAATACGTTTTTTATGCTCCTATATGAAGTAAATTACTATCTCAAATACGTACACTGCCAGAAATCATATTTTGTTGGACCTTGAAAGGGAAAGTTTTCTCCTGAGACGTGTGTCTGTCCATCCAATTCCAGCAACACTAATGCCCAAATCAAACAGTATTTCATCAAAATAGAGATTCCGTGGTCGATCTGACTAGTGTGGCTTGCTTGATTAGAACAAAGTACATTAATAATAATGCCAGAGGTCTGATTTTCATTAAATGTGAGAAGTTTTGAAAATGGCAAAAGTTTAAAATTCATTTAACATCTTTCTCTATTATTGATGAAGTTTTTCTTAATACAATTCCTTCCTCAAAATAAGATCTTTAGATAATGTCAAGTAGAATGTATCAAAAATATGAGCAGTTTTCACATTTTTAGTGAAATAGTGACGTTATTTAAAAATAAGTATAAGATATTTTCTGCAAATCAGCTCCAAATATCTCTTATGCTCACTCGCTCTCTCTCTCTTGCTCGCTCTCATTTAAGTACTCTAATTAAAAATGGAAACGGGTTGGGAAAATTCCATCTGTTTTATCATGCATCAAAACTTAGATGTTGTGATAAAATTTGCCACTGAAGACACCTACAAATATCTGTGAATGCTAGAGTTGTTGGGAATTTTTGATTCAGATATTAAGAACAAGATTGTACGGAATGTGCTATCGAGAGTAAATAAAGTCTGCAAAACATGGATCAATTCGAGAAGCAAAATATATATACTTGGGCGATTCCCTTAGCAACTTGCACATTTGGTGTAATAAAACGGACAGACTCTTAATGCTAATGGAAAAAACTAATAGATTTCTGTACTTTTAATTCAGACATAATATCTGACATTTAATCTGACACTAGTCAGAACCCGTCAAAATTTGACGGTGAGATCTGAGATAAATGTAAAATACTGTGCCCAGACTAATGTTCACAATATGTTGCGTTCTTTGGATCTTCAGGGTATAACGAAGATACTTTGTGATGAGGAGTTTCTAAAATTTTGAACATGTATGGCCCATGACCAGGTGGCAATGCAATATCGGCACCAAATCGGCACGAAAGAAAGAGCACTATTATACTGACGAATATTATTTCTAAAGTTTTTTGATGTGTCATCATCTATAAACAACTTTGATTTCTTCTGCCATTTTGCTCGAAGGTAAACTTATTTTCCCATTTAAGCAACACAGAGTGAACTCGTTAGCAGAATTCCTCTCACATGGGAAGTACAAAGCAGAACAAAACTGACATTTCATAGACAACGACCCAACAGAGAACGAAATGACCTCACTAACACGATTTCTACGCTCACTTTCTCTTATCCACAAACATATATGGGTAGTTCGAGGTATGCAATCAATTTTAGATTATGTGATTATAAATAGCAAACTCAAATCATTTATCATAGATACTGGAGTGTAAGAGGTCCAGAAATCAGTTCAGACCATTTCCTACTACAAAGCATTTTTAACCTTCCTTATAGATATATAAAAAGTAAGAGGAAAAGTAGGATCCCTTCGAAGAAACTGAAAGTTCAGCTGTTGGAGCAAGACAGTATAAGAGATTTGTACGAACAACGAGTGAATGAATATCTGAAACCACTTTCAGGGGATATAGAATCTGATTGGAAGAACCTAATGGATTGCGTGCTACAGTCAGAATCCGAATGTCTGGGTTACCAATGGAATCGAAAACCGGGAAGACTGAAAATATGGAATGAGGAAATTAAATCAAGCTCAAGAAAGATCCGTATGAATGGGCATGTATGAATTGCGCGCAGAGGAAGTGCTTCCAGTAGTGGCGTCAGCGAATGGATTGGTCACCAAGGAATGGCAAGAGATCGCAAAGAATTAAAAATTTACTGAAAAGCATTTGCAGACCATTCAGAAAGCTGCATTACTGGGAACAGCAAATGAAGTCCGTAAATTCTCAAGCCTAATTTGACGGATATAAAAAAACAAATATATTCTTGTTCCATTTTACGTGCAAACCATTATTGCCTTGGGAGATTTTGAGAACCGCGGCATCAGTGTATATCACCACCACCACCAACAACAACAATAGTAATAGTAATAATAATAATAATAATAATAATAATAATAATAATAATAATAATAATAATAATAATGTGCCCTATTCCTAAGAATTTAGGCTGTAGAACGCGCTGGAAATTAATTAAAATTTAATATAAATAGTTATATTATAATTAAATAATTGTCCATAATTATTAGTATTAATTATAAAAATACGATGTAACAATGAAACACTTGTATAAAATTAAAATTGCATTTAATAGTATTTTTTTCTAGAGCTTTCATGCAGTCAACAGGTTACCCATTACGTCCCGATGGGACACATATTAGACTATACACTGGACCAACACACTTGCGGGCTCCTCTGATCTGGGGGCAGCAGAACGCGAGGCCCTCCGCGACCAAAGTCAAGGGACAAACAGCCATGCCCAAGGCGGGACTCGAACCCGCGACCGTTCGGACCGAAGCGCTGAGTCGATACTACGCTCTTAGCCACCTCGGTCATCCTGGTCGGCTAATAATAGTAGTAATATATTAAAATAATTGAAAGTGTATTTATATATTTATGGGTTAATTATTAATAAGTTTATTACTCTAACAGACACTGTTATGAGGTAAAGTATTTAATTTTGTCTTTACGAAAGTTGGATAAACTTCAAATTGAAGTCTGTAAGTGTTTGCTCATTGCTTTTTGTTTGAATTATTTTGTTGCGGAGGTACTGGATCGCATTTCCGGCGCGTTCCGCGAGAAATTAAGCTCTGATGATGATGATGATGATGATGATGATGATGATGATAATAATAATAATAATAATAATAATAATAATAATAATAATAATAATAATAACGATAACGATAACAATAACAACAACAGTAATAACAGCAGCAGACCCCGTGGCGCAGATGGTTTCGGCAGTTGTCGTCTGCGCCGAGGGGGCTGTAGGTTCTAGCCCTGCGTAGGTAAAGTCGTATTTGTGATTGTCCCTTTCCCCCTCATCATCCTATCAACTCATAATTTATCATTCAAAGCGCAACAACTTTGCCTAAACAAGAGATATCGCTGAAAAATTGTTCATCATAATTACACCCGTTCATTCCGAGCCTTGGAAGATAACGTGTAGCGTGGTCACAAATAGATATGTAAACAATAAAAATAGGCTACAAGGGAAAGCACGAAACTGAGTAAAAGAGGTATTATTCATGATTTAATAATAATAGTGTTTTTGTAACAGGACACGCCGTCTCGTATTATTGTGACGTTTGCGTAATATAAATCTAGACGAAAAATATTTGTTGGACAAAGATTGAACTAGGCACGTAAGGTCCTCAAACAAGGAACTTACCCACTAGACCAGGGCTGCAAGTATTCGGATCACATTGCTTGTGTTGACCCGTGTAGTGACGGCAAATTTTATCAAAACATTGTTATTTCGATACATCACCAATAGGTTTTTGATGTTAACGAAAACATCGATGTTTTGAAATATAAAACAGACGGAATTTTCCATCCTGTTTCCATGTTTAATTAGAGAATTTAAATGAAATACTGGTATATTTTATTGTTTGGTGACGTATAAGTAATATGATAATAATGTTCATCAAATGCAGAGAAGAAAATAAAAAATAAAGGAAATCGTGTTTTTATATTATTCCATTTATTCACAATAATAATAATATTATTATTATTAATAATAATAACAATAACAACAACAGCAGCAACAGAGCCGGCCCCGTGGCGCAGATAGTTGCGGCAGCCGTCGTCTGCGCAGAGGAAGCTGTAGGTTCGAGCCCTGCGCAGGTCGTATTTTAGAGCATGCCCTGGCATGGTCGTATTTTAGAGCTGGCTGCAAGTTCGAGCCCTGACAAATGGCAGACAAATGATCGGTCGATAATTTCTTGGCTGGTATCTATCACCAGCTTTGAGCACCGTGTACGTTCTGCCTGCCATCAAGTACTTGTATTTATTTATTTATTTAACGTCAAAAAAAAATGTTAAAACTGCGTATGACGTGCCATGGGGAAAAGTGAATTGTGTACTTTGGGAATATAGTTGGATCTAGCAAAACTTCATTGAACAGCTGGGTGCGTGGCAGTGAAATACTTCCACCACACATTTTGGATACCATCTGGACCTGGCGACAAGCTTCTATTTTCTCCTGCAGCCAGTAGGCTCCATCGTATTGCTTTGGTTTAGCCCAGATATCAGTCCAATACTAAACCAGGGATTCGCTTCTCGGAAATGGCCCTTGATGGTCTTCATTGTCATTCAGCAGCTGTTTATAAAATTTCTTCTGGTCGAAAGCGAAGGCTGACTATTTATTTATTTATTTATTTTACGTCAAAAACAGTTAAAAGCTGTGTGTGGCGTGCTATGGAGAGAAGGGAATTCTATGCACATTTCCAAAATTATTTTATTCCTATCCTAAGCCATATACTAATTGAATTTTGAATACAGAAAGAAAACTCGGAGAAAAAAGAACAGTTGCAGTATACCTGATCCATTATACTGTATCAAGGGAACGCATGATAATATAGGCCCAACCAGGTTCACTGTTGCTGTTTCGTGACGGAGATAGTTGGAACGAAAAGTTGCATCGTAAAGAGTCCCTTGTTGCACCCCTCTGAATACACCTTGTCAGAAGTGCACGGATAGGAGCTGCAGAGCCCAAGCAACCTTGTCGGAAGAGTTGACTATCTACTTGGCGTAAGCGAGTAACACAGGTTGGAGGAACCAGCCTACCGTCATGACGCATTCGGACGAAACTGATAGAAGGAGCCGGCCTTCCGTGTCGGCTTGCACAGCTATACTGGTTGAAGGGCCAGCGTGTTGCCTTATGTAAGCATTTCTTATTGGTGTTACAAGTACTGATCGTTGACGGGTATAGGATGGGTTATGCGTAGTACTTACTATTAATAAAATATTCATTATTTATTTTGGATTCAACAACAGATCTGTATATTTACTTACAAAACCAGACATCGTAAAAACGGAAATAGTTGCATACAAATTACGCATTTAGTGATAATTAAATTTCACAATAAGCCTCAAAAGCCTTTAAATTCTGCAGTCTGACTGTTATTACAGTAGATATACATACATCAATAATGCCTGCATTGTTGTTGAATAAAAGTTATATATTATAGGTGCATTATTTATATAATGGATATTCTGAAACAGCATGTACCTAGAAATAAAATATTATAATTTAACATTAAAATATTTATTTAGTAAAAAAAAAGGGTAAAATATAACATAATTCACAATAGAATGAAATATATTGACATAAACTTAATAGCTCACAAATGATAATGAAACATTGATGTACCAATTAATCATTTATGTGATCAGGTGGATTAAATACACAAGGAGACCAAGAAAATGTTTACAGTCATCAGTAATTATTTAAAAAATATTTTATAACTGTTTCAAAATTATTTTAAAACTTTCACAAGTACATTTAAATAGCAACTTTTATTACTGATCACCAATATACAAATTTAATTCACATTTATTTTATAAAAACTCCAAGATTTATTTAAATTATGGCTAAATATGTAGCTGAAAATTATTTTCGAATGTATTTGTTGTTTATTTCTTTTAACCTTTCATTTTACACATTTAATATTCTCGTTTTATGTTTATATTAATTTTGGTTACAAAAGGTTAAATTCTATTAGTCCCTTCATCATACTTAGGGTTCTTGCATTCACTAGCACAAAATTCATCTACATATAATTAACACTTAGTTTACAATTACAATGAATTCATAAATAGTTTACATACTATTAAAATCAAAAAAGTATATGGAAGAAATCACCAACATAAATCATATTTATATTTTTATTTCTGTTATTTCAATTTCTGTAATCTAAATGTACAAACACTATAAAAATCGAATCCAATTAGTTAAATTAATTTAAAAACTGGAGGAAACACGGTTTCAGTTTCTTCATGTGTATTGACCCTGTTTCCGGAAGCACATGCACATTGTGTGAGACAGGTCGCATGGCAGAAGAAGTATGTGTTTAATTGACCTTGAAAGGCCAGATATCCTTGTCATGAGGAAGTAGCAGCACGGCGAAAAAAGTTTATTTATTTATTTATTTTACGTCAAAAACAGTTCAAACTGTGTATGACGTGCTATGGGAAGAAGATAATTCTGTGCCCATTTTCACAATTCTGTGATCCCTACACTAAATCATATACTATTTGAATTTTGAATGAAAAAACTATGTAATAAATGTAACCCATGTAATAAAATCTATTTTCAAGGATAAAGAAGCAATAAATTTTGGGCTCTTATCCATGACGTCCTTCGTCAAGGAATAGTACTTCCTGCTGCGACATGGAAACGATAATTTGAATAACTATATTTCCCACTGAATTCTAGAAGACGTGCACAGATAATGAAGTTAAATTTATGTCCAGAAGTAAGACAAGGGCCCATCTCAGCATTTGCTCAATGGATCAGGGAAACGACGAAAAGCCTGATCGAGATGGGGGTCATTGACTCAGAAGCTGCGATACAATACTTGTCACATATTGTTTAGAATTATACAGTCCAATGGTAAATAATACATTAAATATCACAGTTAAGATTAATGTTACTTTCCTTGTGATGCTCACTTGCAGGTATCAGTTGGAATATACTTGATCCATTATACTGTAACAAGGGAACGCATGATAATATACGCCCAACCAGGTTCACGGTTCCTGTTCCGAGCACTAAAAAAGAGGATACCATAAATCGCAACAAGGTTTCAATAGTTACACAAAACCTTCGTATGCAAAACGGAGAACTTGTTGCTTTACTCCCTTTCCTGGTTACAACAGCATATAAGACGAAAGTCGACCTTGCTAGACCAACCGGCCTGTGATTTCTGAGAGGGTGATGTTCCTTCATAAACGGACCTGTCGGCCTCATCGAGCCTAATCATGTTGGCCACAGCAGCAAGGTACCTTGTCAGATTAATTACGTATTGAAAATATACATTGAAAAACATTGAACATCTGTTAAACAAACACACGTATATATATATATATATATATATATATATATATATATATATATATATATATATATATATATATATATATATATCACATTATTTCAATTACATAATAGAAGCATGATGCGATAATTATGACTTTATCAAGCAAAGAAAACATATCTGTCATTCTTGCTCAAAACGGGAACGAAGTTTGAGACAAACTTTAATAATTATATTATTTTCCGTCTGCGTTGTTACACATGTAAATATAAATGTCGAAAGACAGACTAATTACGTTATATATTTATCAGCTACCAGTCCCAGGCCTCGGCGGGCTCTTGGAAGTGTGTGTGGGGGGGGGGCAGGAAGTTGCGCGCGCGCGCCAAAGCTTGCTGCAACCATGACCGCAACGCAATATTATCCGTTCATCCTAAGAAAAATCCTGATTTAAAGAAGTACAAGTGTAGGTTCACTACATAAGAACTAATTTGAGCCATCGGTTGTTAAATTAACCTTGCATCAAAACTACTGCAAACGAAGGAGACCAGTGCGAACTGCATGCGTGTTGCTGGGCGATAAGGACCTGATATCAGCCGAGGATTGACGAGGGTCAGCAGCGAGCGAGGGAGGGAGGGAAGCGTGGGACGCGGCTCGTTGGACCGCGGCGTCGCGCCGCCGATCGGCCTGCGAGGACATACTATGCAGTTCATTTTTGGAATGGCTAAGAGAGTGACTGGCCCGTCAGGAAAATTTCTTCGAAGTGGCGAAAAGCGCATCGTTCTGAAAGTTTTCAATTTGTTATTGTAGAGGAATACGTCGTTGGCGAAGCAAATCGCTGAACTTACTAAGAGTTCACTGGTAAGTACCGTATTGAAACTTGCCGTGCTGCATCAGTGTGAATTATAATGTAAAGGGTATTGGTGGATATCTTTTAATAGGCGCCAGACTACAGAGTCTAAATAACCTCATAATAAGTGAAAATCTTATTTCATTGGGAGTAAACGGGTGAATGAAGTTCGAAAGAAAATGATACCTTCACACACCGCCTATTTGGAATAAAGCAAGAATTGTCAACCAAGATTAAAAGAGAATGGTGGAATGGACTTGCAACTTTTAGGTACGTATATATTTCTACCATGAGTTGTAATAATAGAAAGGCATGTATTAGTTTATGTGCATTTCTTATGTACAAATTATGTATGTACAAGTTATGTACAAAACTTGGCCATTAATCCAGCTCAAAGTAATTTTAATGTAAATTGTAAAATTCCTCTAAAAGCTACAGCTTATGTCGAACAAGATTATTTCATGTTACATCATCGGTTTGAATCCTTTCAATTCAAATTCTAAAGTTGTTAAGCTGATATAGAGGGCTTGGCTTCCAAACTCATTATTTTGCATTGATTTGTGATTTTTCTAATAGTCAAAAAAGTACCTATTAAAAATGTTAAAGTTATTTGATTAGTTTTTAATACTCAATTAAAATGTAAAAAAATGTACTATGTTGTCAATTCATTGAAATAATTTTAATATAGTCTTGAAGTGACATTAATGGCAATTGGAAATTGTAGAATTAATTACAATATTCTGTAGTATTCCCATATGTTATAAGTGTACAGAATTTTGATTACCGTATTTAAAATGAGACTAAAGCCTATCATGTTAAGTAAATAATTGAACAAAAAACTAATGCATTCCTAAAAAAAACTGCTGTAAAACAACATTCTATTTTTTATTTTTTTAATTTTTCAATAATTATCACTTTAGTTACATTTTCAAATACTATAGTATTAATTTTATTTTTCAGGTAGTTTTTGGCACAGGTGATGGAAATTGGTCATTGAAACAGGTGATGGTTCATTGATGAAGATATTCATGAATATTGTTAATTCTAAATGCCTATTGCATTCTATGACAAGATTATGAACATGTATTTGAAGATGATGCCATTATACATTTTGCTAATTTTGCAAGCATCATGGACTTTGGTGATTTCATTCGTATTTAACATTCACAAAATGTGTATACATTAATGGTTCAATTTTTTTAGTGTGTATCATTTTTGACCAGGCAAGTTATTTTAAAATTCTCATTAGGTAATATAACTTGTGTTTATTTATTTGTTTTTATTTGTTTTACGTCAAAAAACAGTTCAAACTGCGTATGACGTGCTATGGGGAAAAGTGAATTGTGTGCACATTTTCAAAATTCTGTGATCCCTACACTAAGTCATATACTACTTTAAAAAAACACCTCCCATGTAATAAAATCTATTTTCAAGGATAACTAAGCAATACATTTTGGCTCTTGTCCATGCTGTCCTTCGGAATAATACTTCCTGCCGCGACAACATGAAAACATTAATATGAGTAATTGTATTTCCCACTGAATTCTACAAGACGTGCACAGAAAATGAAGTTACATTTATGTCCAGAAGTAAAACAAGGGGCCATCTCAGCATTTGCTCAATGGATCACGGAATCTGGACGAAAAACCTGATCGAAATGGGGGTCATTGACCCGGAGGCTGTAGTACAATAGTTGTTACAGGTTGTTTATACACATTTATACAGTCCAAATGGTAAATAATGCATTATGCATCATTGTTAAAATTAATATTACTTTTCTCGTGACGCTCAGTATAGTCTCTAATTGTATAGAAACAGTTATGCAGCAGAAACGATTTCACTTGGGATTTAAACCTTTCTATCGAATTTAATCGTTTAATGTCATCTGGCAAAGTGTTGTAAAATAATGTACATGTATTGTATGTGAATCTTTTGTATTGAGCTGTTGATACTGTCACCTGATGAATATGATTTCTACGTCGAGTGTTATAGTAATAGACATCGGCATTTTCTGAAAATATATTCCCGCCCTTAAGCAAGTCATTTTTGACAAAAACCACTGATTCGTAAATAAACAGACAAGGTAATGGTAAAATTCCTAGATTAATGAAGAGAGGCTTACATGAATCTCGTGGGTGGGATTTGGTAATTATTCGTACAATTCGTTTTTGTAATCTAAAAGTCTGGGAGCTATAAGATGTATTTCCCCAGAATATTATGCCATATCTCAGGCGGGAGTGAACATTCGCGAAATATACACAACGATCAGTATGAAGGCTGACTGAATTTGCAAGAATTCTGAACGCGTAGCATAATTAACTTAATTTTGTGTTCAATTCATTTAAATGGACGTTCCATTTAAGGTTTGACTGAATTAAGAGACCTAAAAATTTTGTTGCCTTAGCATCAGTCAATGGTACACCGTTCATTTTCAATGGAGCACAGAATTGTTTATTTGAAATGGAAAACTGCATTAAAACCGTTTTCTTTTCGTTTACTATTAATTTATTATTTCGGAACCAATTTGAAACATCTGATATTATACTATTTACGGTTTCTTTATTGCAAAGGATGTTCGTATCATCTGCAAAAAGAACCGTTCTTCCGTTTCGAATCGTCGAGGGCATATCGTTTACGTAAAGTTGGAACAGAATAGGGAGGTACGAACATAACCAATCTTGAGCAATACCACGGATTCCATATGAAGGTAATTTTGAAAGTAAAATGTCATGATCAATGACTTCAAAAGCTTTTGAGAGATCTAAAAATAATCCAATAGGTGCCTCGTTTTGATCCAATGATGAGGCGACATCTTTAAGAAAAGAAAATGTAGCTGTTTCCGTTGATTTTGATTTTCTAAATCCATGTTGGCAATCTGAAAGCGCGTCGTGTTTACTGAGAAAGGTTTCCATTCGTACGTAAAAAAGTCTCTCTAATATTTTTGAAAAAACTGATAGAAGAGAAATGGGCCGATAATTTTGAAATTAATTTTTGTTGCCTTTTTTGAAGAGCGGCTTAATTTTAGCTGTTTTGAAAATATCTGGAAACGTTCCGGTGCATAACGATGAATTAAATATGTGAGTTAACGGGTGTATAATGGCATACGCACAGGTCTTTAACAAAGAATCCGGGAATTCATCTAAACCGGACGAATATTTATTTTTTAGTTTACCGATTGTTTTGAGAATTTCATAGGAAGAAGTTTCGGAAACGAACATCGTGTCTAAAATTTTGGGTGAACTGTCTATAATTGAATTTTGTGCCTGAAGACCTTTAGTGAGATCGGCAGCAATTCTCGAAAAGTATTGGTTAAAGAGACTAGCCACTGTTGCCGGGTCGTTCACATTTATACCGTTAATTTTAAAACAACATTCTCTACAGGATTTCTAGTTGATTTGGACGTATTTTTTTTATTATATTCCACATTGCTTTTGTTTTGTTACTTGAGTCCAAATTATCCTGATCGTGTTTCATGATTTTAGCCTGCCTTATGTCTTTTCGTAGCAATGTTTTGTATTTTTTAAAGTAGATAAGGAAATCTTGAGATACGTTATGACGTTTAGAAATGAAAGAAAGAATTCGCTTGTTTTTACAAGATGTCCTAATCCCTTTTGTTATCCAAGAATTGCTTTTCCGTGAAATATTTAATTTTCTTTTTTGAAGAGGAAAGCAAGTGTTAAAATGAAATAAAAGATTTGAAAAAAAAGAATTATACTTGTCGTTTGTATCAACAGCATTATAAACTGCTTCCCATGACTCCTGCATCAAGTAATCAATAAATCATTTAATTTTACTTTTTGTAAACAATCTAGTCATACATGTATTATTTATTGTGTCAGTGTTATATTTCTGTTATAGTTTCAATGTGTACTATTTAGTAGTGCTCTCAGAATGACTACAAATGAGTATGAGTAAAATAAAAAATTCACATTTCCACTAGAAAAGTGTCATTAACTTCAAAATGCTGGTTTTTCAGGACATTGTTTTACAACTAGAGTTCTGAATCAAGTTCATGGAGTGTGACAATTTGTAATTTTCTTTTGAAAGATTATTAATTTTTACATTGGTTTCCAAGGAAAAAAGGTTTCAAATTTTTCATAATTTAGGGTTCTCCACTGTGTGCTGTTTGTGGCATATAGTATGGATAACACTGCATTCTCAAACATGCAATGATTTTGGCTATTATTCATTTTCAAAATTACCAGAGAAAAATATCTCAGATTGTGTTAATGATTCTTGGGCAAAGAAATGTCATTACTGTTGTAATAGTGTTGACCTTGATAATTTTCTAAAACATTTCCCTTGCCAAGTGAACAAAATACTTTCCTCTTGAAATAAAACAATTCAATATTACTACACATGATTTTCGTGCCCTTTAAAATGCTAAAACCTGCATACATATGCCAGATAAAATTTGACAAAACATGCACAATCAAATTTTAGCTTGGTATTTTTTTCATTGTCTTTTGAAACAGGAACACTAAACAATTTTTCAAAATTTTACTCAGTCAAATTCATCCTTTTGTGAGAAATGAATCTTTTTGAACATTCTACTACATTACCAGATGTAATTGGAGCATATTTGTAAGATGAAATCTGAGCCAATGTGAGGTCAAATTCTGCATTTTCTGTTCTTGAATCACTTTTTTTTCTTTAAATTTCATAGCAGTTTTAAATTAGAATTTGAATTTATTGGTTTATATAATTTTTCCTTGGCAGTCACACTTGCATGTCCAAACACTAATTTCAGACATTGTAATATCTTCAACAATATTTATTTCCACGAGACCTTTGCCCAATATTCTACTCTTAAAGGTACTTTTTGTTTTTGTGCAGACATTAGGGGGTTAATGAGTGTATGTTCTCTATAATTTAGATGAATGAAAATTGTATACTGATTCTTCAAAATATAATTTTAAAGTAGAGAAATAATTCCACGGATGAGTAATGCAAATTCGACGGAAAGACTTTTTATCGGACAGCAAGTCACAAAACTCATGTTGGATGAAATATTAGAAGAAAAATTGCGAGACATTGAGTCAACAGCTTGGCAATCGTTTAAGAGAGTTGTATATGCATTTCTCGGGACAAAGAAAGTTGACAACTACATAACATTTGTCACAGAATAGTTAGAAAGCTACGAAAATATGAGGTGTAGAATGTGGCTGAAAATTCATTTTCTTCACTTCCATCTTAATTTTTCCCGCAGAATTTCGGTGATATTAGTGATCAACATGGTGAACAGTTTCATCAAGATATTGTTACAGTGGAGAAGAGATAACAAGGACGTAAGGATCCTTCTGGGAGATTATTGTTGGTTTCTTGCCAGAAAGGGAAAACAGGAATACAAGAGTAGGTGACAAGGCGCAAAGCATTTTTAAGCAATGAAATAGGAATTTCCCCTCCCAAGATGTTTCAGTATGGGGCATGGTCATAAACTTTTGTAGTAATATATCCGGGATGACAATGCGGAATTTAGTATAGGATTTAGTTTATTTCAAATACCAAATATGTTCATATCTATTGAACCATGCGTGGTAGAAACTTTCTATACTGATTTTCGAAATCAGCAGATTGTTTCCTTTGATGTCGCCTACTTTCATCTTGGAGGTATCAAAAAAAACAACTTTTTTTATCCCTAGTCTAAGCAGTGCTGGATTTCTAGCGGAACGCGACGGAACGGCGTTCCGGTACCTCCGGAATAATAGTTATTTAATTTTTTTTTTTAAATTTCGATCATTCAAGCTCTGTTTCTGATGTAGAAGTTGCTCCCTTTACTTGAGGATTACAACACTTACACAACACGGCGAGTGTTTCCAACCCGCAAAATATTTGGTCGAGCTGGGTTTTGAACTTCAATGCATGGGTTCGGCGAGCAACGTTCTTATCGATTACCTACACTAACGCAGTGGTTAGGTTTGTCAACGGTCCAGAAAAATTAACCTTTGAATTTACGAAATTCGTAGGATTTTTAGTGAAAATAGGTCATATGCCCTATTATTAAGCAAACCTTGCTATTTAAAACCTTCCTAAAATATTTCTCTAGCATCCACTTCTTTAGAGATGCGGATCCAGATGGTGACATGCCCCCCTCCAATGGCTTGATTGATTGATTGATTTTTTCGTGTTTCCGGGCGCGTCAACTGCTTCGGTCATTGGTCCCGTTAATGTAGTGCATGTTTTCCCCGGGAGATGGGGAATACCAAATGCTAATTAATCAGCCCAATTAGTTTTTCTGCAGATAATTTTGCATAGAAATATTACGTTAATCACACAGAAAGCACTGAATAATTTGATCACTCATTAACGATTTGAAACACATCTTCATTACGTTGTATGAAAATGGGACTGTGGAAGTTAAAGAAGAAATTCCTGTTTTTTTATTAAATCGAATAATATAATATACTCATGTTGTAGAATTATTTGTGTAGCATGACTGGAATATGAGATTACTTTCTTTTAAATGTTCTTATCTTCCATTCTCCATATCTTTATCAATGTTTATTAATATAATTATCTAACGCATTGGCATTTGACCGTAATTTTAAATGGGCTGTCACGGGTATTGTTGATCACAAGATAGCATTACAGGAGGGCTATGCCAAGTCTTCGGACCTTGGTCTGGATCAGTGCTTCAGTTGAAAACTGCACTGATATACGCAGTTGCACTGAGTATACCAATAGCCAATGCCTGATTTTGACTTATATGTGCCCCAGGCTGTCAAATGTTTTAGCGCCTTTTTTTAAATTTTCTTTTTAATACAAAAGTTATATATAATATTTTGAATAAAAATGTACGATGTTTGTAACCGATGCAAATAGTATAAATAATTGATTATTATTACATTATAATTGATTACGTATAAATAATTGATTATTTATTTGAATTTTTTATAACATCAAACATTTTTAGGTCAATAAATTAAAAATGTAAAGTAATTATAAAATAATTTCTGTATTTGAGCATTATTTATATTTTGTTAAAAAAATTGGAAATTAAAATTAAAATAACATTTTGGTGCACATATAAAATATGCGTTGTCATACGGAATCTCGTCTTGCTTTAGTCTCGGCAAAGTTCTTAACATTAGAGATTTTTTGCAAGATGGGAAATTAATTGTCGTAGTACGTTAACATTATCGTCAAAAGGAAAAAAACTATCTTCAAAAAAATTAGTTTTTCCATGTCGTGCAATGGAAAACGTACGTGAAAACTAAGAACTAATTGCAACTGAATACCTCTCTCAGGATCTAAAAGATTTTATGGAACATCTGTGTATCTCTGACTCTATTTTTGCTTTTATTAGGTTTACAAGATAGTTAATTCATAATAATACATGAAATATCATTGTATCATACGAATATGTAATATTTGACTATCTCCAAAGGAAGCTATAGCTCCCTAGATAACCCCGCTATTTTACTATAACATATTTATATTGTTTATATTAGGAATTGGAAATGTTTGGCAATTATGTCTCATGGATAAATAATAATTTATTCGTGACAATCAATGTAGCCTCACTGTATAAGTAACGTCCAAATCCTAAACAGTAACATTTGTTTATTCCTGACATATTTGAAATAACTTGCGAAAAAAATAATCATTACGTTCCTGCCATATGATATTGGTAATATGGATATTGCAATTTTCATTACATCCATGCTCATTGTGTGTTAGTGTTGAATTCGTGTTTAGTTGTGGCGGCGATAACTACGTAAAGTAACTACGACAAACAATGTCGTAGACGACAAAACAGGGAGAATGACTGGACCCGACACTCGAAATCGCGTCATTTCATGCCGGCGCATGCACAGTACAATTCTCCCCAGAATTGTCGTGTTACGCCTTTCAAATCCACGACTTGTAAAAACTCTCTAGTGTCTTCAAACTCTATGCATTCCAAAATATCATTTTCTATTTAAAACAATGATAATGCATTCAATGTGTCTTGTTTAAGACTCGATTTCAGATAATGTTTTACGCTCTTCAAAGCAGAGAAAAAGATCGTTGGCCATTTGCATGTCACAGACATAATTAAAATAATCTTCTTAGTCTAGTAGTCTTAATATAATCTCGTTATTTTGAAATATATCTTGAATGGACAATTTCTTTAATAAAGAATACCCTCCGAAATTACCATTTTCTAAACCCTATTTTCACAAATAAGACCCTTTATTTCCATACGGAACGAGATGGCCAGTTATAAACGGATAAAATTTGGATATCAACTCAATGCAGCCTAAGAAGTTTCCATTTTGTAACCAATAATCTTATTCCGAAAAAGACCATCATCTTGATGCTCAAAATTTCACATTTTCTACATTTCTTTTCAGGACATTTCTCCAATATTCCACCCCTCTTTTTTCTGTTTCACAAGTTCTGTATATACTCTTTCAAAAACTGCAGACCTACATACAAATTATCGTACGCAATCTTGATGTTCGAAACTGTTTATCATGTCGAGAAATGCTGTTGTTATTTATTCTGTCGTTAAGCTCCCGGGGGGGAGGGGGAAAGTAAATACAGGAGTTTATTAATAAATAAGAGGTGGAAAAACATGATTCAAAATTGGGAAGCTATAAATAAAAGATTAATAAGAATACAATAAAATTTGTAAAATTACCCTTGTAGTTAGTGGCATATTTGTCCCTACAGACGATTCTGTGGTTGTGAAGAAAGATGATTTTTTGATGACTTAGTGGAAGTAATGGATAGAGTCCCTCCAGTGGATGAACATCTAATCATGGGAGCTATCAATGGGCGCAGTGGAAATAAAGTAGAAGGTGTAATGGGCAAATGGGGAGAAACAGTTATAAACGATAATGGGAAATAATTAATAGAAATCTGTAATAGAGAGAACTGCTCCATTATGAAATCCTATTAGTCACAAAGACATTCATAAGTTTACTTGGGAACTGAGAAAGATAAGGAAAAATCCATTATAGATTGTTACCGTTAAATAAAATAGAAAAATAATAGAGTAAACCGTGTTTAGAGGAGCAGAGTGCAGTACGGACCGCCATCTTCTAGTTCTACCATAGCATTCCCAAGGGTAATAACTCAAAGAGAGATGATGATTGCACAAGAAGGAGCCATTCTTACTGAACCGAAAACATGCTACGTCTGTTATAAGATAAAAGTTGCTATTAGGGATTACTATCAGAGACGTATTGCAAGAAAATGGAATATACAAGACGATGGGAGCAACTGCTGAGACTTATGGGACAGAAAGGGGAAACAAAGGCAGAATGGGATGGAGGAATTGAGAAGCCGCTGCGGCAATTGAGGATAAGAACTAATTAAGGATAAAATTGAAGATAAAATAAATTGAAGATAAAATTTAAGATGAAAATTAAGATTTAAACTAATTAAGGATAAGAAGGAAGCTTATAGAGTCTGGTTGAATTCTAATCATAAAAACCAAGGCAAGACTGGAAAACGGTAAGGAGAATAAGTGTGTCGAATGTGAATAAAATAGGTTTGAAAATTATCACATTACCGGAATTGTAATAAACATTTTTCTGATAAGCTGACGGAAAACAGGTTTTTGTGGAAGAAATTGGGAACAACTCCTCTCTCAAATCTTCACAAAATGGTAAACCGGCGTGGCTAGCTGGGATCGCTATGGATTTGTGAAAGTAGTGAAAAAAAAAATTTTTAGGATATTGACCAAACTGTTTAACCAGGTATTATATTAGGGTGATGTGACATCGAAATGGAATGTATCGTATATTTCGGGGATTTACAAGAAGAGAAGTAAGAAAGATATAAACTATTGGTGTATAAGTGTAATGGTATCAATTGGAAGACTCTTGAGTTAAATAGGGAAGAATAGCTTTTATAGTTTATATTGTTTTTGTCAGTTTGGAGAAAGCATATTACTCGGCGCCTAAAATGAACTGTTGAGGGCAATACATTTTGAAATTGGGGAATCTTTCTTTCGACTAATTTAAAAGATATATTTGGATCTTCGAATTGTGAAAAAAATCGGATACAAAATCTCCGATGAATTTAAACGTTTAAGTCACTTTTACGTGTTGTAAAACATTTTTACAACAAACTTTGTCTAAGGCAAACATCTCTACCTGCCATTCTGTAGTTTTGAAATGTTTACTTTTTGCAATTATTGAAAAAACTGAGATTTCGCCGATAAAAGCTTTTTTACCGTCTGTTGAGGGATATGAGAAGAAAATTTTTTTAAAAATCGGATCGGTTGTTGAGAAAAAATTGCTTTAAAAACTTAAAATTGCCTGTCTTTCGCGCAACATTACATTAAAACTCATATTTTCGAAAAAATTGAATCTGATCTTATTTCACGATCTATCTGTAAAGAACAAATTTCATTAAAGAAAAAATCTCTTATCTTAAATATCATAGTTGTAGCAAGACGCCCCCCCACCCAATGCACTTTCGCAATTTTGAAACAAAAAACAGGGATTTAAACGAACATGAGACCTGCAGCATTACCTTAAAAGCGTGCTTTGTGCTATCCGAGGAAAAGTTTAATAATACAATTTGGAGCCATTTTTTAGAAAAATTTGAAAATGCTTTTTAGGCTCCGTGTCTAGTATCCTAAAAAATCAAAATATCCGTTTGAAACTCCCCAAGTCTACAATTCGTTCAGATCAATTTTGGAGAAAATGCGGTCTAACGCTTGAGGCGCTAGTGTTGTCAACAGACGGACAGACAGGCAACGCGCGCTCTTTCCTTCCTCTTCCTTATTCTATCCTTTCCCCTTTCTCTCACACACATGTGGTACACACTTGGTCAATTCATTTTAACTAATCCAGAATTTAAGAAATTGCTCGCTGAACCATCTTGAAAAAATTCATATTTTGTGCATAAATTTTCTTATGTTTTGGCTGTTCAAAAACATCTTTCTTTTATTTTTATTGTATCTGGTTAACAAATAGCGGTCATTTTTGTTTTACGCCGTGCGCCATTTTTCGCGTTTGAAGACATGTACTCTTTTCTAAATTATTCAGCTCTGGATTGTTCTATCTTTCTATAATAAAAAGCATTGGATTTAGTGTACTCTGAGCTACAAATTGAAATATTATTTATCAACCTTCTGTTTTATTTGAAAAATATTTGCAACTAAATCTATGGAATGCGAATTAACCAAGTTCGATTTTCAGAGAGTAATTTCTCAAAGACGGAATAGAATCTCACCCTTAATTTTTCTGCGCTTTTACATATAGTATTGCACATTACCTTTTGTTAAATATCGTTGGTTAGTAACGTACCCCTTAAAAATTACACCCTCTTAAAAATTGAAATTTTGGATTTTTTCCAAATTTTGGACTGTAATATCTCTGTTGGAGGACAAGATAAAAATATGAAAATTGTTCACACAGTAGATGGCTATAATATCAAACGCCAGTAACAATTTAAACGTTTAGTTTACTCAAAGTTTTTTTTTTAATTGTAAACTTTCGCCAAAAAAGGCTTCGTTTCTACATAGAAGATACGTTGTGACAAGTGGTAATCATATTTTTTTGAAGCTATTTGAAACTAAAATCTGAATATTTTAAATATTACTTACGTTAAAACAAACTTAATCTTCACATCTACGCTTGTAATTGAAGATATGGTCATTTTGATGTTAAACGCTGAACGGGATAATATAAAAATAGTTTATAAAAGATAACAAATAAATAAATGCAGCGTTTAGCTTATTTTTTCGCGTTTAAATTTGCGACTATGCTTATTATTTCTGAACGTTTCTTCAGAGATACGAACAATTGCATAGTTTTTCTTAGATTTAAAGATCGCTGATGAATTTTAGAATAACATGTTGGACGCAATTATTTTCCTGTTAAAAGATTAACCGAAACATTTTTACTCGTATAATAATCAGCCAAAAGTATTTCTCTCAATACTTTTGATCCAGGCTTTTTATAATTTTTGTAAGGATCTGGGCAAGACTGGCTATAGAGATGAAAAATTTGGAAGTATTTTATCTCCAAATCTGTACTTACAGATAGATATGATATCAGAGTTATTCCTTAAATAAAAGAACATTTTTTCCTCTTCACCGAAGTCTTGAATTGACCTAATGTCCTTCTGAATTGATCTCCATAAACATTTTAGTGGCAAACTTCATTAGTAAAATCACCTATACAACATACACTCCGTTTGGATATACGGTTATACAACTGTGAACAAAGACACAGAAACACGTTTTGATGGAAAAGGAAAGCAACAATGAAGACACAAACTTAGAGACGATTCAAAAGCCTCTGCGATTTCGAAATAGTGTCAATCCTCGACCCATTGTGTTGGTTTCGTAAGATTCACGAACCTTAGGTTCTTGATATTCTAAGAAATGATAAGGAAGCGCGGACAAGTTTCGCACTACCTTGGGCTGGACATTCTTAAACTGCACAGATCTAGAGGCGTATCTAGGTATTAGAGGCGTAGGCCCATGGCAAGCGTAGCATTTGCGCCCACGGCTAGCATATAATTTGCGCCCCTGTCAGGATACTTCCAATTAGGGCTGTATTTATGTATTTAAACGGTTGTGCTCTAAATAGTGTTCCTGGTGAGTGGCAGCCATGGCACGTGCCCTGTTTTCCATACCGTACCACGTGGCATGTTTGCCTCTGCACTGACAATAATTGCTTATTCTCTTGCGTTGCTAGTTAACTCAGTCGCGTTATTTGCAGATGAGTACTGTGCAATCGTCCGTATCTCTGAAGAAACGTTCAAAAATAATAAGCATAGTCGCAGGGTGTAATTTTCAAGGGGTACGTTACCAACGATATTTTACAAAAGGTAACTGCACTGCTATGTGTGAAAGCGCAGGAAAAATTAAAGCTGATATTCTATTCCGTCTTTGAGAAATTACTCTCTGAAAATCGAACTTGGTTAATTCGCATTCCATAGATATGGTTGCAAATATTTCTCAAATAAAAACATAGAAGATAGATAAATAATATTTAAATTTGTAGGTCATAGAACACTGAATCCAATGACTTTTATTATAAAAAGCTAGAACGACCCAGAGATGAATAATTTAGAAAAAAGTAAATGTCTACAAACGCGAAAAATGGCACTCGGCGTGAAACAAAAATGGCCGCCATTTGTCGACCAGATACAATAAAAATAAATGAAAGATGTTTTTGAGCAGCCAAGACATAAGGAAATGTATGTACTAAATATGAATTTTTTTCGAGTTGGTCGAACGACCAGTGCTGGACCACTTAAAATGGATTGACCCGTGCAAGCACGTATGTATCACACATGTTGGGAGGGCAGTCTGTTGTTAAGGAGCAAGTTTCGGCTGAGGTGATGCTACACTAGGGGAGGTAACGGAGGGTAAATCCTTTGAAAAGCCCGTCTTGAAGACGGGAAGACAGGCAGACGGACAGAGAGACGTCTTGCCGACAATTGATTTTTCGCAGGACCCACAAAACATGGATTCTGGATCACGTGTTCGAGGAAGTAATTTACTTTGTAGAGGAACAGGATTTATCCACTTCTCGTTACCAGGGTCCGGCAATGCGAGTTGTTCTGCCGAAAATTCGCCTTTTTCCCACGCACTATTACAATACTTTCTATTCCTATGAAGTAAGTGCGACAAAGAAAAATAATTGAAATTAGAATTTTAGCAGAAGTTAGGTAAATGAAATAAAGTATGTGCGTGTGTACTTATTTGCGCTCCATGAGAAATTAATGGCTAGCGGACATTTTTTGTAGAGTGGTATTTTTATCCCATTGTGATTCCTACTATTGAATTGGTTTCACTGCAATCCTCCGTTATGAAATAATTTTCGGAGTGAAAACATTTATTACAATAAATCATTACAGAAAATAAATTATCCCTTTTGCAATTTCAAGATACAATTTAAAATTTAAATTTTGGTCTTTTCTAGCATTTATAAATTTATTAATGCCAGGAGAAATATTATTTTTTTGAACCACATCCTTTTTCGTGCTCAGTTGAAGTACGTAAATCTTATAGCATTGTACTTCGCAAATAATTTTTAATCAGCTTTAATTTTGAAAACGTTCTTTTGGCGCTGGCGACCGTGACATCAAGGGTCAAAAAATAATGTCAATATTGTACACACTTCGGAAAAACTTATTAATATGAGCTATGTTCAATAATTAATATTTTTGCAAGATCTTTAACTGATCTTAGTTTTGCAATTTGACTCTTCAAACAAATGTGCAAAGACAATAACTGAGACGAAATATTTTCCGTTACATCTGCAGAACATTATGATTGAAGTTTTTGTACTAATTCGTAAATTTTATCGTCCGAAAGAGATACCAAAACATGTGGCTGAATTACTTTGCAAATGGCCACTTTATTTTTAAATCCAATAAATCGTCGCTCCAACTGGTTAATGGCAATAGTTAGGCATCCTAGTCAAACTAAGTTTGTATCTTCGTTCGCCATCAGTGAGTCGTTGATCCTCGTAAAGTTCGTCAAAAAGTTTTTTCGTCTTCTCCACTTGTTTATCGCTAAATTTCACTTCTACTCTCCACCCTTTTGATAATTCCATTGCATCATTTCTCAAATCATTTGATTTTTTGTGTTGCCGGGCACGTCAACTGCTTTGGTCATTAGTCCCGTCAGTGTAGTGCATGTTTTCTTTCTCGGGATATGCGCGGCGATCTTTCCCCGCTGGATGGCGAGATCCGGCGCCGACCTACCGTCGGCTAGTGGCGTTTCCCCCTAACCAGGACTCTCCCACCAGCAGGGCACCGCTCCAGCCGGGACAAGCTCTAAGCTCCCGACCAGCCTCCCCGAATATCTGGTAGTGTAATGCAGGTTATTGTATGTGTGTGTGTGTGTGTGTGTGTGTAAGGGGAGAGGATAGGACAAGGAAGAGGAAGGACAGATCGCGCGCGGTCCGTTTGGTAAGGTACTGCTCCGGCATTCGCCCGGTGTTGATCGGAGAAACCATGGAAAACTACCAATCAGAGCAGCCGGCCTCTAGAATTCCCCTCCAGACTGCGACTGAATTCGACCTAGCTGAAGAGCTAGTGTCGAAAATCCTGCCGCCGTCAGGACTCGAACCAAGGACCTCCCGGTCAGAGGCGCTGCAGTGACATCTGTTGATGCACTGAGCTACTGCTCCCGGCTAGATCATTATAGGGATTCCGAACACTCTGTCAAGAGCTCAATCGAGAACATTCTGTTCCGTTTGCAAATCCAAATCAGGGCTTTGAAGGTACTTCGAAACTGTTAGTTGATGAAAAATTAGTACTACGTGGAAAACAAACTAAAAATTTTCCACTGTTTTTCAAGTTACAGCCTTTATTCACTTCAAACATTTGGTTAGAAAATCCGCTTCAGGCATTTTGTTAAAGCTTGCAAAATATTAAAATATCCAAATCTGAAAGCTATGAAGAAACTGTTCCGTGATGATCACCTTGTAGGACAAAATAGTTTCAATGTAAGATTATTTTGCTTTGTATCTAAATTCATCATGGTTGATAATATGTTCCACCGATTAATGCCATGACCACAAAATAAATTCGTTCCCGCTAACAGTAAAACGTCTGAATTTCTAATATCACATTCATAGCATCATTAAGCACAAGATTTAAATTATCAGCAGCAGAATTCACAAACAATGCATTCAATGTAATGCAATATAATTCATCTATTTATTTTCTAAACACCAATTCATCTATTTTTTTCTGAATTCCACTCATATCTCCTGCGCCGTCATAGCATTGACCTCTACATTTAGATAAATCAACGCCTCATTGTCTATGCCCTCGACAACATCAATATGTCATTGTTTAAATTTCCTTTTTCCTGTTTCTCATTCATTTTTAAACATGTTTACACATTAGACATATGTTCATTAAAGGCACAGTCGTCATCGCATTATTCCCAGCGATTGCCACAAGAGGTCGCGTTAAGCAAAGTAACTAGGCGTATGTACGACAACTTATTAAAGAATAAGTAAATAATATATTTGATCATGATCTTTTCTGTATGTAAGACTTCCTTCTTTGACACTGAAATTTACTTTCATTCATGCGCCCCAGACCTTCGGAGCCCCCGGACATGGTCCTGTCAGTCACTATGGAACTTATGCCGCTGCTACTATCTCCTTTTGCTATAAAATATGTTATTGAAATATTGTGTTTTAATTTTTCTTTGAAATTCAATGACTTTACTTGAAAGTGGTTAGGGGACACTAGTTTCCAAGTTAAGCATGTCGTAAGGACATGATAAACACTTTGGAAATAATAGTATACGGTCCTTTAAGGGCAAAACAACGCTTCTTAAATCGTATTTTTTCCGTAGGCTTACCAAACGACCTTCATTAAATGAGGTCGGAGCCCTTGAGGTCTCATGCCTCCAAGTACTGGGAACGAACCTGCGTAAGACACGAACGCTCTCTGCACAAAGGAGCGTCTGTTCCCCAGGTGGCCATTGCATAACGTCAGCCTCTCTTCGTGTGACACCTGCAGTCGTTTCATGAGGCCACATAGGAGAAGGAAACATCTTGGCTCTTATCTCCAAGCGCCCCACGGGGCGGGATTGGGATAGCCGTCCAACTTATAAAAGTCGCGTGGAGTCGTAGGCTTCCGCGGCCGGAGTCGTTGAATTCTTGGCTGTCCAGGATTAGCCGCGTCATGGTCGATGGAGCTGACGTTTCGGCCATCTTGCTGTGGCCCCTCTTCAGAGCTATACTGCTGATAAAAGTCGCGGCGGGAAATTAAAAACTCGGAGTCCCAACAGTCGAGTGAAAGTTTCGGCGCTAGCTAGAGAACTAGGTCGGATTCAACCGCTGTTCGAGGATAATTCTAGCGGTACCTTGCCACGGTTTCTCCGCTCAATACCAGGCGAATGCCGGACCAGTTCCCTAACAAACGGTCCCGGACCGCGCGTGCTCTTTCATTGCTTTTCCTTATTTTATCCTTTTCTCATTCGCACACTCACAAAAGTATGCATTACACTACAATATACCGGGAGTGCATCAACTGATGTCACTGCAGCGCCTCTGACCGGGAGATCCTAGGTTCGAGTCCTGACAGCAGCAGGATTTTAGACACTAGCTTTTCAGCTAGATCGAATTCAGTCGCTGACTGGAGGAGAATTCTAGCGGCCGGCTGCTCTGATCGGTAGTTTTCCGTGGTTTCTCCGATCAACACCAGGCGAATGCCGGAGCAGTACCCGACTGCACGGGCCACGGACCGCGCGCGATCTGTCCTTCCTTGTCCTATCCTCTCCCCTTACACGCACACTTACACTAACATACACTACACTACCACATATTCCGGGAGACCGGTCGGGAGCTTAGAGCTTGTCCCGGCTGGGGCGGTGCCCCGCTGGTGGGAGAGTCATGGTTAGGGGGAAACCCCACTAGTCGACGGTAGGTCGGCGCCGGATCTCGCTATCCAGCGGGGGAAGATCACCGCCATCTCCCGAGGAAGAAAACATGCACGACACCAATGACCAAAGCAGTTGACGCGCCCGGAAACACGAAAAAATCAATCAATCACTACCATACATGTCCATACACTACCATACATGTCGTGAGGTCAGTCTGTTGTTAACGAGCGAGTCCCGGCTGGGGCAGTGCCAGGGGCGGTGCCGTTGCGTGGGTAGGTAAAGGAGGGTAAATCTTTCGCGAGCCGTCGCGTCGTGGAGTTAGATCACACCATCAAGCTGAGTCACCGCTATCTCCCTGGATAAAACATTCACTACACTAACGGGACTAATGGTTACAGCCATTGTCGTGCTCGGAAACATCATTCTACCGATTAGAAACTTCCACCCTTGTGCCCAGATTTTCGGTTTTATATCGTTAGCAAAAAAAAGATTGCATCCGATCCGGTGGCCGAGATCGCTAAGGCAGTAGTGTCGTAGGGATCTCGGACCAAAGAGTAGCGAGGTCGAATCCCGCCTTGGGCATGATTGTATTTGTGTTCGTCCTTTCACCCCTTATCATCACCATATCGTTTTATCTTCATAGTTACCATACCGTTAACTCCAATAGTGGTTGCTGATGCGACCTTGAATAACAAAAAAAAAGTTGCAGCGAGGAGACGGGGTCTGTGTCCCCGGATGGATCTTGTTGGGCGTCCAAATTCGTTGAGGCAGTGCCCGATACTCGTGGTAATTGAGGAGGGGTTCGCCCGGTGCATGTGAGTGGCGCTGAGACTCCGGTTCCCAACCGCGAAGTGGCTCCCGCCCAGTTTTGGGGGAGAGAAGTGAGAATACGGCTAAATGCTAGGTGCCGGATCCTAGGGGCATGAAACTGGTACTCTGGTACAACGTAATTCTTGTAGTAGACTGCCGAAGAAAAACATGTTTCTGGGTGAGCAGTAGCCGCCTGCAATAGAATGGAGAGGGAATAATCCTTAAATTGCCAGTATATTTCCGAGATAGTCACGGTAAACACGAGAAAAATTGTGTAATTCGGACATGAAGCGAAAATGTCAATTGATATCATAAGATTACAAATATTTCGAACGTGTGTTTTCCTCCACTATAAAAAATAACCACCAATTATTATTTTGTCAGACGGAAGTCACAAAGAGAAAAACAAATTTAGGAAGGTAGAAATATTTAAAATTAGTTCTTCGTTATAACTTACCATGAACGCAAACATTTGTTGCACCATGAACGCAAACATTTATTTTCAGGACTGACATTTCTTATAATTGCCTCTTTTAGCTATCAGAAATATATTGTGCCGGTGTCTGTAACCCCATTTAGTTTTATGAAGACATTTACTCTGGGTTGGTAACTAGAGGATAGGTCCAAAAAGAATAGGAACGATAGGGTAGTAAAAATCTCTTGCGATCTCTGGCTCATTGTTCTCACATACTGTGGAAATGATCAGCTTGCCACGACTTTATTTCATTGGGGTGTCGAAAACCGGCCGGATACAGAGTTGGAACCTCTGCTCCACAGAAATAGAGTTGTCAACGGAACCGCAATAACCACTTTCCGCCTCGGTTTCCTACGCGGTTTCTGTTAAAAAAAAGTGCAGATACGAAAACCCGAAGAAAATAGTGGTGCTACAACAGTACAAACTACTTTCCCAGATTATTTTTTAATTGGCAATTTCGAACATTCCGAGAATTCAATAAAAATGAGACATGTGCCATTCTTTTAAGTGTCCCTTCTTCTATCCGTGGATAAAAATGGAACTGTTTTTGTGACAATTTTTTTTTCTAAATTGCGTTAATTCCAAGAAGAAATTATGTGCAAACTACTCGTTTTTTTCAAAAAAGTTGTACATGAATTTTTTAAAGACTTGATTTTTAGAACAGATTTGTTTGAAGACGAATATCTCTATCTTTTAATTTGTAGTTTTAAAATGATAACGTTTTGCAAGTTTCGAAAATACAGAGAGTTTGCCGGAAATGAGACTAGTATCAATTTTTAACTTACCTGAATTTTTTGTTGAATTATTTCCTGTCTCATATCATTGAAATATCAGTACCTCTTTGAAGATTATTTTTTAGACAGACACATAAAACATAAAACATTTATTCATAAAAAGTTGTTGATAAAATGTTGTCTCATAAGCATTGTTCAAGAGTTCACATTTATAACACTCTACTTTTTCTTCTTTTTTCCCTTTGTGTCTTTCAATGTCGGGATAGCCATTCTCCATATTCCTCCTTATTTTGTGCCTTGCGTTTTACTTACCTTGTTGTTATTACATTTCTATGGCTGACATCTGCTTATATAGCATTCTCAGGTTGCCCTGGGTCTTCCAGACGGTATTTTAATTTTATTATATTCCTCAGGAATTCATTGTAATTTATAACACAAGTAGGTGATTTCTTGCAACACGACGTTTCGAGATTGAGTTGTGACGCCATCTTCAGGTTAAAAGTACATTTTTTATACAATAGTTAACCTTGTGGAAAATAATCTGTTTTTTTTTAATTTAATGAAGTACATAACCCTTCATTAAAAGGTTACATTATTTAAAATCATAGAAATTAAAATAGACGTGTTACAGAATGGCACAGACTTTCTCGTAGAATTTTTTTCTAATTTCTTTGGTGTGGATTAGCTTTAAGGCTAAATGTACCGACACTAGTTCAATTTGCCACCACCACGTGGCAGCACCAAAATAAGCAAAATTTACTAGACCGATAACGTCTGAACAAATTGTCCGATTTTCGATCTGTAAACGGCATTGGACTCCTTTTTAAAATAGAATTCACGCTACGATGCCGTTTTTTCAAAAAATATTTCCAAAAAATTTTGTTAAATGATTTCTCATAGTTTCGGGAAGAAATTAAAAAATGTGGACTTATAGCGCGATGACGACGTGCTTCCTGAATCCAACGCCGTATCAATCATGCAAATCGGATGAATAGGAGCGGCGTAAAGTGAAATTTTGGAAAATATACCTGATCCCCCCTTCCCCCTTCCCCCCTTCCCCCCTTCCCGCAGTGAACTTGGAGTGAGCATTCGCAACGATATTCGAGAACCACTGTCCCAGTGCCATATCGGATTTGGAAATCCCGGAACCCCTCCCCCACGGCCACTTTAGCCTAGCCCTTCGCGGTGGGCGCTGAAAGAACGCCCGCCCGGTACCTCCATAAAGTTAGAATCGCAAAGTTTTCAAAAATTATTGAAACTAGGCTCAAAATTTGTCGCTAATTTGTTACGCAAAAAAAAAATTGTCGCTCTTCATTTGACCCTGGTATTAAGATTCGGCTAACTTGATATCAACTTAGCATCGCAAACGCAAGAAAACCAACTAATTACAGACATAAATAAAAAATAACACCATAGGAATTTGTCGCTTTTTTGTCGCTCCAGACTTTACAAAAAACAAATTTTGTCGCTCTTCAAATATTACCAAAAATGCAATTTTTTCGCAAACACGTGCCGGAAGTCGTGTCAAGTTAGCATCGCAAACGGAAGAAAACCAACAAATTACAGACATAAATAAAAAATAACACCATAGGAATTTGTCGCTTTTTTGTCGCTCCAGACTTTACAAAAAACAAATTTTGTCGCTCTTCAAAATAATACCAGAAATGCAATTTTTCGTAAACCCGGTGCGTTAGTCGTGTCAAGTTGATAGAATGAAGCTTTATTCGAACACATGTATTGACAGTGGTATAATGCAATATTATTTCATATTTTAACTTTTTTATAAAATTGTGATTATCGGTTCTTTTCATTCACAACAACTCATCAAGCACATCGATAATAAACATCAGGTTTCATAAATGTTTCATTTTTTTACGAAATATATTCATGTGTCTATACAAAATCTGTTTTGAAAATATCAACATCAATGTTGCATCCCTATTCTCGACACCTAGATGAAGATCGCCGATTTAATACGTTTGCATTCTGATTCCCAAATATGAGGTTTATCAGTGACTGGTATGCTACGTTTTACTAGTAGTATATAAATCTTATAAATTGAATTGCTACCCGATTAAATGTTATTGATAAGCGTGTACGATGTTTAGAAAAATGGTATCTTCATGTAGAAATGTAAAAGTTGCCGACCTGTATAACAAAACATAATTTATCCCCCTCATAGACGGATATTCCTCTTCTAGTGTGGTGTTCCTGTCTAAGGGTTAAAGTTATATTGCTTTCATGACAATTTAATGCATTAAAAAATACATTATATATGTAACAATACAATGATTTACACTACATCCTTTTACATTATCATTTACGTAGTTTGTATCAAAATGACGCGCCGGGAATTACTTATTCCAATCTTCAAGTTTATACAAATATAACAGAATCATTTTATATCAATATAACAACTTACTAAGTAAGCTGGGACATGTCACGATTCTTAATATTAGATTTTAATGTTTGTTACAGTGTTGGATTCAGGATGCATCTCACCTGCGCGCTATTTTACCACTTCTTCAATTTTGTCCGAAAGTACGAAAGTAATTTTAAAATTTTACTCAGGAAAACAGATTCATCAGGTGTCAGGTGAAGTCTATCAAGGAGACAAACGCCGTTTTGAGATCAAAAATCGAGTCGCAGTATAAAAGAGCTCGTGCGTAATTTCGGCTCATTCTTTCTGGTAGTGGAATGATAACGGAAGATCTTAGAAGTAAAATGTATGTAAACTAAGATGTTAGGACATGGAATATTGGTAATATCTACACAATTAGTTCAATTTTCTTTTTGAAATCAGTTTCTAAATCGGAATTGATATTTTGAGTAGTGCCTCAAATAACTTTTTGATGGTATGAAGACGGAAATATGTGAACAAGATATATAGTTTTATTCGACTATTACAGATGATATGAGACCGTTTGGTTGTGTTACAGCATCACTAGTTTGATAAGTGAAGAAAAATATATTGAGATTGAAAGGGACGAAACCATACACTGCCCGGCTTGCCTGCCTGTGAGCACGGCCTCCTCCCGTGTGGCAGGCCGCCGCCGGGTTTGGCTGCCGCCGCGCCGGGTTAGGCCGTTCGGCCGCGTCGAGGGAGCCCTCGGGTGGCACGACACACGGGGGGGGGGGTGTCAGGTACTTTTTCCGAAATTTCACTTTACGCCGCTCCTATTCATCCGATTTGCATGGTTGACACGGCGTTGGATTCAGGAAGCACGTCGTCATCGCGTTATAAGCCCACATTTTTTAATTTCTTCCCGGAACTATGAGAAATCATTTAAAAAAATTTTTTGGAAATATTTTTTGAAATAACGGCATCGTAGCGTGAATTCTATTTTAAAAAGGAGTCCAAAGCGGTTTACAGATCGAAAATCGGACAATTTGTTCAGACGTTATCGATCTAGTAAATTCCGTGTGATAGTGCTGCGATCTATTGATTTTTCCTATAAGTATTTTTCGGTGCATTTAGCCTTAAGGTCTTGCTCCATTTTCTGGCCAACTGCCATCTATCGTCGCCCAAGGTAATTGTTCTTGAAATTTTCTCACCTTTTCGGCTTCTTGATAGTAGAATCAAAATATTACTTCAAGAGTATTAAAGAAGAATAATACCTCTTCCTAAAGAAAAAATTTCATTGAAAAATTTGAAGCCGTTTTTAAGAAAATGGCGATTAAGCATTTCAGTAAACGCGAAATTTGAAGCTCTTATTCACAGCAATCTTTTGTGCTTTGGAAAAATATCTTTTAAAGTCATTTGAAGCACTTCCACTCACAAAGATAATAATTTATACAAATTGACGGAAATGTGCTTAAGAACGGCGTGAGAGATATTTCGAAAAAATTACATTTGTGTAATTTTTGAAAATACAAAAGAATACACCAAAATGAACTTCACTTGATATTAAACAGTGCAATTATCACTATTCATTGGAAAATTTTGAAGAAAATATTTGGAGCCATTTTTGAGAAAATGTCGTTTGATCGTTTCTGAAAATGCGACATTTTGAGCTCATTTTAACAGAAAACTGTTGAGTTTTCGAGAAATTTTATTTGACATGTACTCATAATTCTAATAATGTGAAGAAATTGCTTCTAATGTAAATATCGCCGTCGTAAGAGATAACTAAAGAAATTACATTTTTGTATTTTTTTGAAAAAACAAAAGAATGGAGCAATATGCCGTTTATGTCACCGAGTAGGGTATACGAGAAAGTAAAAATTAAAGTTATCTTCAAAGCGTAGCGAGACTTATCATATTTGAACTGGATCGTTCATTTGCAACTATCGTGTTTTACTTTTTATTTACTTTATTAAAATTATTATTTTCTAACACATTTTGCACAGTGACATAGAATTAGCACCCTCCCTCCATACTTTCGAACTAAATAAATTTTTAATTTAATAAACTTTTTAATTGAATGCACTTAAAGATGAAGAATTATATAATCGCATTATTACTTAATTCAGTTTCAGGCACTACATTGTGTCAGTTTGCACACAACAAACTCTGAATACCGATACTGAAATTTTGTCTGACATTTTTTTTTATTTGGGTAACGGAGTAACGGGGTCCAAATTGATATACTTATAAAAAAAAGGTATACTTATAAATATTTGTATGGAAAACGAAATTTTCGTGTCTTATTTTTTTTTGTAATTATTGTCAAATTGCCATAGAAATAAGTGCCTTTGATATACAAAAATTTTAATATCGTATCAAAATACGTTTTGCCTACCTGGAAGGGCATTATATGTTTCTCTTAATATTAGTGTACGCCTTTTATGTATTTCTTCGTAAGGAGAAACTATGGTATTGCTGCACCGAAATAACGCGATTTTTGGTCAGAAAAAGCTCATAGTGTGAGTCCCTAATATCAAAAAATTGAATTAATAGTTTCCCTTTCTCGCACTTATTTCGTAAGAAGAGAATGTTATGTAATCATACGATGGAAAACGGCGAATTTTCGACAGGAAAATTCTTATTGCCAGCCTTGGTAACGGAAAAATGAATAAATCTTCTTGTACTCGTATATAGAAAATTACTTCTCCTAACATGTGGTGTAGCTAGAATCCTTGTTTCGTGAATCCTCGATACCTAAAAAACGATCGACGCCAAAACGTCTGTCTGTCTGTACGTCCGTCCGTCAGGGGTCAACGCTAGCGTCTAAGCCGTTTGACCGATTTCCTCCAAAATTGATATTCCCCGATCGATATGAAACAACTCGAGTCTTTGTGAGAGTGAAACGGATATTTTGATTTTTGAGGGTACTTTACATGTAGCCACTCAAACATTTTTTAAACATTTTGACCTTGGATAACGTAAAGGACGCTTTAGAGGGTGCAGGTGGCATGTTTGTTAGAATCCCTGAGTTTTCGAAAACTGCAAAAGTGCCGTCTTCTTTCAACTATAGAATTGAAGACAAAGATTATTTTCCTTGATGAAATCTGTTCTTGAAAGACGTATTGGGAAAAGCCTATATTTCCGAAATATGTTGTCATGTTCAATTTTTCGAAATTATGAATAATTTCGTGTAATTCTGCGCGAAATACAGGCTATTTTAAACTTCTTTAACAATTTTTTTCTCCAAAATCGCTCCAAATTTTTCCTCGTATGAATCAAGGGTCGGGAAAAATATGCTGCTACTCCTATTTTCGGTGAGGTCTTCATATTTTCGAAAATTTGAAAATTAACATTTCAAAACTACAAAATTGACTACAGATATTTGGCCATAGACAAAATCTGTTGTAAAATGATTAATTTTTTTAGCTGATGCTCTTTAAGAATATCATGTAAAATGTTTTTAAAAGACGAATATATTTCACGTAATTTGTGTCTTAAATTTATGAAATTTCTAAAGACAAAAATTCTCAAAAACTGCCACACATATTTTTTTTAATTTTGTTTTTGTATGTACCAAGGAACGGTAAAAATATTGTACTAGACCCATTTTCGGCAAAATCTTCGTATTGAGGTTAGCGATTTATGCCTGTTATAAGAAAGGCAGCAAAGTCTGTTATAAAAATATCAGCTCTTTAAAAATTGTCATGTACAGTAATTTGAAAAAACGAGTAGATTACGCGTAAATTGGGTTTGAAATTATGCAATCTAAATGAAATATTATTTTCTCAAAAAACAGCATCAAATATTTTCATTAACTTTTCTCCTCGTATGTAACAACGGATGGTAAAAATTTAGTGCTAATTTCATTTTCGGCGAACTCTCCGTATTTTCGATAATTGCAAATTTACGTTGTGGAATATTTTTGGATTGAGACAATTCCGTTTTGAAGCGCGTCAGCCCGATATTGATCCGCACGGCGCTTCTGTAACATTGTAATACGAGTGAGGCGAGTTAACACGAGGCACGCGCGCGCTCGCGCGCGCACGCACACACACACACACACACACACACACACACACACACACACACACACACACACACACACACACACATAAGGGAGTAACAATTCCTATCGAATAATAACCAAAAATAGAAATGTGTTAGGAATTGCCTAAAGAAGAATACTTCGAAAGGGATCCACTTTATATCCAAAGAAATAATCTTCCATTTTTCAGAAGCGACACATCAGACGCAATCTTGCCATTGAGGGCAGCGCCGTTTCGAAAACAGCTTCCTAGGTTCATCGTTTCGACTCGTTGGTGTCGCCAATTGTTATTCGCACATCACGCGGACCTTTGCCCAAAGCACACGTGACATCCCAGAAGGGAACTTCTTTTCTGTATGGAGAGCGTTGAAATGCCAGCGACTGAATGAGCCCTCTGAGAACTTTTTTGGTGGTGAGTCAGAGGTGGAGGCCTCGCGTTTGTTTGTTTGTTTGGAATATGCAATAATAATAATAATAATAATAATAATAATAATAATAATAATAATAATAATAATAATTGTTGTGGATGATTTTAGCAATAACTTCTGCATGAAGTTTGGTCTTGACAAGTGTCCAAAAATCAATTTAAAGAGAGGCAAAATGACAACGTCAGAGAACATTGAAGTTGATATGCACGCTGTGGTTCAAGATCTTAAGCGAGATGAAACTTACAAATATCTGGGCATTGAAGAATATGAGACCATCTCGAAAGACACAATGAAAGAGAGAATTTCAGAAGATTGAGACTTGTCCTGCAGCTCGCTCTGAACTCTAGGAACAAAATATCTGCGATAGGTAGTTTGGTGGTGGTTTTAGCCGAATACAGTTTCGAACTCGTGAACTGAACTGAGGAAGAAATTCAAATCATGTACCGAAAAAACCGAAAACTGCTTACAATGCATCATGTTGCCCACCATCAATCTGATGTACATTGTGTCTCACGTAAGGAAGGAGGAAGAGGCCTCAGACCAATTGAAGTTTCTTGGCACAATGCAACAGTTGGGATAGGAAAGTACGCAGTCAGCCATCAATATGACCCACTAATGAGGCAGGTCATTAATTCTTACCGAAGAATGGGAAACAATGGCATTGGAAGTGTAGCAAGAAGCATTGCTAAAGAGGGCTATGCAAGACGCGCAGAATAACACAGACACTGAACTTCTGTTGCTACTTAACATGAAATGTGAAACAAAAAAAATGTTACAGAAGTCGTGGAGAGACAAACCACTCCACGGAGAATATCTAAAAAGAATGGACAAGGTACAGACCAATAAAGATAAATTATTTATGTCACTCAAAAATGGCTGAATGAAGACGGAATCGGAAGCAGTGGTAATAGCTGCCCAAGATCAAGCTTTGAGAACACATTATAATAAAGTGTGTGGGGCGTAAAAGTACATTTGGTCCCAATAGTTATCAGAGCTCTGGGATTTGTTCCACAAAATGTATGGAAGACTTAACTTCCAGGTCATTCAAAAGAGAGGGAAGTGCAAGACATTGTTTTATTGGGAACTGCCTACATTTTCCGCAGAATTGTAGAGGCACCGATTGTGTCTAGATTTGCTCCTTAGGAAGCTGGTTGCAACTCGGAGCAAACTTTATAATCAAACGCTCATAACATCCCTAGTCCTTAATTAGAGGAATAATAACAATAATAATAATAATAATAATAATAATAATAATAATAATAATAATAATAATAATAATAATAATAATAATGTGCCGGTCCGGATTGCTAAAGCATCGCGGCGATCTCGGACGAAAGAATCGCGGGTTCGAGTCCCGCCTCGGGCATGGGTGTTCTTGTATATGTCTGTATGCGTGTGTCATCCATTCACCCCACATCATCATTTCCATCTTCCATACCCCCAGGACTAAATACTTTGGGGGTTAAAAATCGGATTCAGCCTAATACTAATCCCTTGATGTATTTGTGCATATCTGCGTGGTCTGATAGGGCATATTCGCAAACAACAACAGCAATAATAATAATGATAATGATAATGATAATAATAATAATAATAATAATAAGAAGAAGAAGAATAGCAACAATGATAAAAATAATAATATTTTAAGATTTTACGAGAGAAACTGTAAAAATTCTAATGAACACTCAAGAGGGTCCGCACTCTTGAGTAGTGTGGGACTCTCACCCACTAAAATGACGAACCCTTTTTACTTTCTCGCTACTGAGCGGAAAGAAAGTTATGTAATGCTGTGCGAAAAACGGCGAATTTTCGACAGAAAATCTCTTATTACAGGGCCCTGGTAACGAAAAAGTGGAAAAATGTTGTTGGATGTTGGATGACGGCAAAACGTGTGTCTGTCCGTCCGTCTGTCCGTCCGTCCGTCCGTCTGTAAACAACGCTAGCGGCTAAACCGTTCAGCCGATTTTCTTCAAAATTGATATTCTCCAATCGATTTGGCTGATGTCGCGGTCTCTTGAATTTGGAAACGATGTTTCAATTTTGGGGGTACTTTACATGAAGCCACAGGGATATTTTCAAAATTTAAAAAAATGCTAGGTTTTTTATTATTTTTTTGTTGGATAGTGAGAAGGACGTTTAAGAAAATGATGTGTGTCTCATGTTCGTTGAAAACCATGATTTTTCGGAAATTACAAAAGCTCAAAATTGATGGATGAAAGGAAACTTCTCCGTGCTTACGCCCGATCCAAAGGGATATTTGCGGGATGAACCTGGTTGTCCATCTTTCTCTGCTTTCATTTTTCCAGGTGTTCTGCCAGTGCTCCGTTATGACTCCAGCCCATACGAGTTCTGCTGGTTCGCACACAGTTCTATTGGAGCAGGCCATTCTCAGTTCTCCTTTCCCCTGTAACACGCTCAAGCGTTGCTTGCGGTGTTGCCTTGCGAGTGCGTCTGGCCATATCTCTGATCAAGACATGATAACCGAGTACGCCACGAAGATGAATAGACGCCGCTTGCTTGGTCTCGGTCCTACAACATTGGCTATCAGATTGCTTAGTGCTCCAGTCACTTGTGAAGTCTTATCCGCTGCCCGCCTTATATGTTCGGCGAAGGTGAGTTTGGTGTCAAACGTGAGCCCTAGGTATTGCACGGACGGCTTCGTTCGGATAACCTCAGTATCGACAATCATGGGAATCAACGTCGGGATCTCCTTTCTTGTCAAAAGGACGAGTTCTGTCATTTCCGCTGCAAGGCAAAGCTCGTGATCTTCCAGCCATATTGTGATTCGTCTCATTACCTAGTTAAGCTTCCACTGGCGTTCTATCATCGTGCTTGCCTGGATGACGGCTGCAATGATGTCGGCGTACCTTATGAGGGCAGTGTCTTCTGTCATTTTTATTTGACGTTTGTCGTCGTAAGAGAAATTCTATAAGTCTGGCCCCAAGATCAATCCTTGCGCTACTCCCGCCGTTGCATTTCTGTTGCGGGAACACTCTGCGGTGTTCCAGACTAGTTTAACAATAACACAAGGCACACAAAAAAAAGTTGCCGAACCCAAAGACTTGACACATGTTTCTCTATATATTTCAACACACTGAATCCGAATCTGAAGCCAGAATTGCGCCACCACCTTCCATTTTTTTAAAATTTGACTAGACTTCGGAAGAGAACGTATAGTGTGGTCGTAAATGGCCGATACGCTTATAATAATAATAATAATAATAATAATAATAATAATAAACATTAGCTACACTTTCTTAGAATCTTCTTTCCTTGTTACATTGTGTTATTAATTGTGGAAAATGTTATTTTATGTTAATTAGTTGAAATTCCTTAATTTGTTTTGTAGATTTTAAATATGTCAGTGTTGCCATGCTTTGATGTATCTGTGTGGTATATGCGCGAGAACAAAAATTTGAGAATAAACAGTAATAATAATAATAATAATAAGAAGTAGAAGAAGAAGAAAAAGAAAAAGAATAGTAATAATAATTATAATAATAACAATAATAATAATAATAATAATAATAACAACAACAACAACAACAACAACAACAACAAGAAGGCGATCCGGGTAGTCGAGATCACTAAGATAGTAGTACCGTGGCGATCTCGGACGGAAGGATCGCGAGTTCGATTGATTGATTGATAATTTTTTCGTGTTTCCGGGCGCGTCAACTGCTTCGGTCATTAGTCCCGTTAGTATAGTGCATGTTTTTTTCTCCGGAGATGGCAGTGATCTTCCCCCCCCCAGATGGCGAGATCCGGCGCCGACATACCGTCGGCTAGTGCGGTCTCCCCCTAACCAGGACTCTCCCACCAGCGGGGCACCGCCCCAGCCGGGACTAGCTCTAAGCTCCCGATCGGGTCTCCCGGAATAAATAGCAGTGTAGTGCATGTTAGTGTAAGTGTGTGTGTAAGGGGAGAGGATAGAACAAGGAAGAGGAAGGACAGATCGCGCGCAGTCCGTGGCCCGTTTGTTAGGGTACTGCTCTGGCATTCGCCTGGTGTTGATCGGAGAAACCACGGAAAACTACCGATCAGAGCAGCCGGCCGCTAGAATGCTCCTCCAGACAGCAAATGAATTCGACCTAGCTGAAACGCTAGTGTCGAAAATCCTGCCGCCGTCAGGACTCGAACCTAGGACCTCCCGGTCAGAGGCGCTGCAGTGACATCGCGAGTTCGAGTCACGCCTCGGGCATGGGTGTGTTTGTATGTGTTTGTGCGTGTCGTACTTTCATCCTTCATTATCATCATCAATCCATCCCCCCAGGATCCAACAATCGGATTCAGCCTAATGCTGATCTCCTGATTAATCACATGCACTTGCCAATGCAAGGCATGTCTGCGTGACCCGAGGCGGCCTATTCGCGAACAAAAAATATTGACAGCAAATACCAATTGCAAAGCAAATGCCAATTGCCCTTTACGGGACATACAATGGCTAAATACAAATATAATAACAAATACCGGCCTCGGTGGCGCAGGGCATCAACTGATGTCACTGTTGTAGTTCTGACTAGGAGGTCCTAGGATGTGGTATCCAATCGAGGGCAGGAATCGGAGCAATAACCCAACAAACGGGCCACGGACCGCGCGCGATCTTTCCTTCATCTTCCTTCTTCCTATTACCAACATATACACTTACATGCATTGCACTACTACACATCGGGAGTCCAGTCAGAAGTTTAGAACTTGTCTTAGCTGGGGCGGTGCACCACTGGTGGGAGATACCTGGTTGGGAGAAAACTCCGTAAGCCTAAGTAAAGGCCGAAACGGATCTCAGCATCCAGCGGGGGGAAGTATTACCGCCACATCCCGTGAAAAATATGGACTACACTTATGGGACTAATGACCATTGCATTGAAACACGAAATAATCAAATAACTCGTAGCTTATCGTGATCCGCCTCTGACGGGTATTTTCATTTTTAAAAGGTTTATTTATATTTTGCAAGTTCTTAATGAAAAGAATTTAAACATTACACTTGCCCGCCTCGTCCATTTTCCGGCATAGACATGCATAGTTTTCATGAACAGTTTGGATTAAAATACTTATTTAAATTTTTTGGTTTACTACAAAACTAGGTTTAAGTGTCGTCAATGTCGTGAATCGAATCGTAACGATTCAAGAAAGGCAGGCCCCCTGATCATCATTGACCTCCCTCAAAATCTCATCGACCTGTAGAGGGTCGATTCCGATGCTGTTGTGAACCCTTCCTCTGAAGCAACATTTATGAGTGCACTCTTTAGGTTTTTCGCGAATATTTCGAAAACAATGAGTAATTTGACCAAAGTGAATTAAAACATTCTGAAAACCCGTACAATTTCCTATAAACTCCTTTTTGATTCATTTCAATAGCACTGATAGGTTTTGCATAATTGAAGGTCAGAATTGTTACTGAACGTTTACCGGGAGTATTCAACAGTAAATAGTTACAACTGTCAATAGCAACGGTGGTGGTGGCAACGATAATCGTTGCAAATGTCGAGCAGGCGTGTCAGGTGGCGCAGGACGAGGTAGGGGCGAACAGTGAAGATGGATGCGGTGGAGCTGGGCGGGGCAAGGTGAGATCGGGAGGGACGGGGAAGGTCCGTAATGGGGCAGGTCAGGATGGTTGAGGGCCGTATAGGTAGGGTAGGGAGGGGCTATATTTAAATTCATTCTTTTCCTGTAATGAACACAAGTCAGAGCCGCGGGTGATAAAGAACTCCCTATAATTCGCGGGCCCTGCGTCCAGAGCAACTGCCGAGAGGGTTAGAGGTAAGGGTTGAACAAATAGCTTCACAGTGGGGGTACGTCTCTCGATATCTGGCCTATGAGGTCTTTTTAAGAAGTCAGTCAACAGTTATTTTAACAACCCAAAATTTGACTGTATTAATTACCATTTTCTCTACTAAAACGAAGAAGTTATAAATATATAGAAAATACATCACTCATATTTTAACATATCAATTAGGAGTAAAATAAACATTTTGAATCGAAAGCATCTTGATTTTGTAATCTCGTTTACAAAAAAGGACAATTATTGCATTCCTAGGTTCACGTAAGGAACAAACATTTTTGTCTGTCAAAGGCTTTGTCCGTCCGTTATAATGATATACGGTGAGGAGGTTTTACTACAGCAGATAAACTATATACTAGATACTTGTTACAATAATTTATTTCACATTATTACTTTAATAACAAAATAATAATAACAAAATAAGTAAATTACACATATTTAAAAGACATTTAATAAAATAGAATACCAAAAGACAGCAGGCAAAGATTTTTCCATTCATATTCCTGCCCCTTAGTGAAAATCATTATACAAGGCAGAATTTCAAAATAAAATAAACATGAAATTAAGGCCAAGTAGTAAAATATATAAATATAATTCAAATCTCAGTTGTTTGATACAAAACAATTAGCAAACATGTTTTCGTATGGAGCATCCATGTGTCGTGATATATTTCGAGCTTGCTTTGTGATTACTAGGGGGCGGATTTTGATGACCTAAAACATTCTCAAAAATGACCAATAAAATGCTCGTAAAATGTTTTTAAAATACCCTGATCTTAAAATATTTTTAATATACCCTAAAAATAAAGAAAAATTACGTAAAAAATTTGATCAAAACCACTTCAGATGAACAACTTAAGCTGTTGGATATGTAATGGAGGCATCTTCCTATCCTTCTAGTGAACTCAGCAGGCAAACTTTTGCTTTGGACTGTTCTTTGCAAGAAAATCTCTCCTTTTATTTATGGCGAAATCGGCTGAACTGACAATGGTGCCGATAGACGCCGCAGGAACCTTTGAGTATGTAGTACTCACAACTGCTGACATTACAATATAAGAGCGAAGAATTCGAATAGGGTACTAAGGAATTGAGTCGTGAACATTGTTGCATCTCGTATATATTGTTTGAAGAAAGTACCATTAAAATAATATTAAAATCGATGAAATCAGCGAAAATGCATTAAAATGACGGGATAAGGTAAAAAAAATGACTTATTAGACGAAATCGACGAGAAATGCAAAAATGTATAAAAACGTGTCATTTCCTTTCTTCATAACATAAAATTCATTTCTTTACTAAACGGCAATGTTATAAAGTGAAAAAAAATGACATTTCATTAAAATCCGCCCCCTTGTGATTTCCGTCCCCGCTACAGCTTGCCTGTGTACTACATCGCTTTCTCGATTTGAAGGAGAAATGAGAACGGAGTCACAGGGTAAGTGGCCCGTGCTGGCTGGAGCAACGGGCTCCCAAGACAGACAAGTAGATCGTGCAGGCACATTTTGACATGTCTGCTCTAATACAGTGTGATTATTAAATACCCAGGCAACGCAGAGTACTTGAACTAGTAATCAATAAATTTAATGAGGTCAGCTTCTCAAAATAATTTAACAGTTCTCAAAAAAACTGTTAAACTCTTTAAACTGTTTTTTAAACAAACTTTAACTAAAAAAACTCGTTAAACTCTCTCTATAAGAACTGTAAAACCGACATCGAAACAGAAACTTAAAAGTAGTAGCTTGACTGATTGATTGTTAGTAATTCCGGGCGCGTCAACTACTGTGGTCATTAGTCCCGTAAGTGTAGTGCGTGTTTTGTCTCGGAGGTGCCGGTGGTCTTCCTCCGCTGGATGCCAGATCCGGCGTCGACCTACCGTCGGCTATCGGGGTTTTCCACAACCAGTTATCTCCCACCAGCTGGCCACCGCCTCTGCCGGAGCAAGTTCTAAGACACCGAGCGGTCTCCTGGTATGTGTGGTAATGTAGTGCATGTTAGTGTAAGTAGGAGGATAGAACAAGGAGTAAGGAAAGATTGCGCGCGGTCCGTGGCCCGTTTGTTAGGGTACTGCTCCGGCATTCCCCTGTTGGTGATCGGAGAAACCACAGAAGACTACCGATCAGAGCAGCCGGCCACTAGAATTCTCCTCCAGACAGCGACTAAATTTGGCATAGCTGAAAAGCTAGTGTCGAAAATCCTGCCGCCGTCGGGACTCGAACCTAGGACCTCCCGGTCAGAGGCGCTGCAGTGGCATCAGTTGATGCACTGAGCCACCGCTCCCAGTAAAAAGTAGCAGCAAATAGATTCGAACACACATTCAGTTCTTCCATTCGGCAACGACATCAATTTTTTGTTAAATGCAATTATTACCTAATCGAAAACAATAAATGCATGTTGTAAATAAATTTTTAATTTCAAGTGCGTTTTATATTTCAAACATGGTTTTACATTTTTTACTGTCTCATACAGAAATTTGCTACTGTCTCGAAAACTATCCGAATCCGGAGAGTTTAATTAAGCTGCGGGAAAAGTGTCGGTATTTTGACAGAAAAACATATTTTGTGGATCCTTGATATAATACTGGAGATATGTTTTTTTCTTTCTCATGTAAGCAATATATTACTTTCTCGTATGTACAGTAGTGTCAAAATACACGTTTATGGAGTGTTTTCTTGACACCTAAAAAACACCTTTCCGACTGTGAACATTAGCACCTAAATCGTACACAGGATTTTCATCAAAATGGAAATACACCCAATCAATTTGGGTGATGTGTCGATTACCGTGGTACCACAAAGAACATTTGTGGACGTTAAGGTTGAACAAACATTTAAAAATGACAAATTATATAACATTTGGAAATCGGTTAAAACTGTTTAAATTTCAACTTGAACTGCTCGTTATTTAATGAAAAACTGAAAAGAGTGCCTTTAATGAATAATTTCGTTTAAAAAAATATTCTCTAAAATGACTGAAAAAATATCCCGATTCAATCAAATTACGTTTAATTCAATTTTCGCTAGGGCAACCCAGCAAATGACTCCAAACATATTATACGTCACTACATAATAATCGTCATAGTTCCGTTGATTATCTGTTTACAGAATTGGAAATTCAGTGTGTTGAATTCTGACCAACAATTAAATTCAACACGAGAGAAAGCTAATATACAGAATGTTGTGACGAGAATCTTCGCGTCTCGGAGCATATTATTGGACCGGCACTCAACTATCTCTGACGAGATACCATATACTTTCTCTTCGCCTGAAAAGTTGCGTTTACACAGCTTCGTTCACGAGCATTGTGAATGAGAAAATTTCACCAGCAGAGGCAGCAGGGAAAAATTTGTGTTTCAAGATATCCAAGAATGTATCCACATCTAAGCAAATAAGTCGATGAAGGAAGATCTCGGAATTCCAATGAATTTTTATAATCGATGGGGTGAGACGGACCCTCTTGGCCCTGACGTGACCCCCCGAGAGTGACGCATGGGATTCTTGTTACCTAATATTAAAAATATTTAAGAATATTTTTAATTTTACTACCTTTTTATTTCATGGTAAAGTCGGCTCTTGAGGCATGGAGTTATCCGACTTCAAGGTTTCAACCACGGTTGAGGGTGGAGGGTTACCAAAGGGTGGACGTTTTTGTGAGCCCTCACGCTAGATGCATGAAAAAGAACCTCCTTAAACCGCTGGGGTTTAAGCCTCCTTCGCGTTCTAACAAAATTCAATGAATATGGGATTCAACCAGGAAACGACGCAAGAAACGGGGATGCCCTCACCCCTGATTTGCACCCACATTAACACGCACCATACTACCGTACAAGCCGGGAGACAGTCGGGAGCTTAGACCTTGTCCCGGGGCGATGCCCCGCTGCTGGGAGATACCTCGTTAGAGAAATTGCCGCTAGCCGATGGTAGATCGGTGCCGGATCTCACCGTCCAGCAGGGAAGATCACTGCCACCTCACGAAGAAAACACATGCACAACACTCACTGGACTAATGACCTTAGCAGTTGAAGCGCCTGGAATCACTAATGAATCAATCAACTGAATTCTTACCTTCATTTTAACATAACTCCTTATACACGTATTTCCACGGAAGTGTTTATGTATTGTTTTGTTCCTTCAAAATTCTTGTTGAAAATCTTAACAAAATTTTAAATTTACACATGTTGCAGAATTTTAATTGATTTGCCAAACGAGATGGGTTACCGACTGCTTATAATATAAGACCTCCAGAGTATATTTTTTACTGACACGTACACATACGTATATACAGAGTAATGTACGTAGTATAGAGAAAGTTGCTATGCGTAGAATAGAGAATGCTGCGGAAAATCGGTTTCGAGATTTCATCGGAATTACACGTTTTGGGATCCCCTGATACCGAAAAAGTGTTTTTTTCCAAAACGACCGTCCGTCTGTCTGTGAACACTACTAGCATCTAAACCATCCGTACGATCTTTCCCAAATTGAAAACATCCCTGTCCATCTGGCTCTAATTGAAGCTTTGAAATTTTGAAAAACATTCTTTAAAATTAGGGGGTACTTTACATGAAGCGGACATTTTCAAATTTTCTTCGAAAACAGCTCTAAGTTTTTACTTTAAATTTCTTGTAAGAATATAGTAACAGGAGGCATAGGTCCGATTTTAACGGTTAACTCTGAATTTTCGAAAATTACAAAAGTTTGATTTTGTTTCGGCGTCTTCCTACAACTGTAAAATTGAAGATAGAAATTTTTCCTTCAAATTAAATTTGTTGCCCATAAATAGTTCTTATATTAAGGTCTTGTAGATTTTTTGAAAAATTTAGGAATCTTTGTGCAAGAGTGCATGCAATATTTGGAATTTTTAAAAATTACAAGATTTTCTCAAAAACGGATGCAAAGATTTTCTTTAAAGTTTTAGCAGTGTCAGTGTCAAACAAACCCTATACGATGATATAAGCGCCATATGCATCTATTCTGTTGTTTTTTCGAAAATTACTTTTTTTACTTGTGTCTCACGTCGGTAATATGTACATTAGAGGCAATTTCTTCGCATTATTCTATTTAGAAGTAAAATGTGCATTAAATAATGTCAAATAAAGTTTCCCGAAAACTCAAGAATTTTTTTTGAAAATCAGCAAAATTCCGCATTTTCAGAAACGCTCAAACGCCATTTTCTCAAAAATGGCTTCAAATTTTTCTTCAAACTTTCCCAAAGATTATTGCTAATTGCACTGTTTAATATGACGTAAAGTTCATTTTGGTGTATTCATTTGTTTTTTTCGAAAATTACACAAAATTAATTTTTTGAAATATTTTTCACGCTGTTAATATGCCCATTTTCACTAATTTCTATACACTATTGAATTTGTGAGTGGAAGTTCTTCAAATTACTTCAAATGAAGTTTTTCGAAAACTCAATAGATTCCTGTGAAAAAGACCTTCAAATTTCTCATTTACAGTAACGCTTAACGCCATTTTCTTAAAAAGGGCTCCACATTTTTCAATGAAAATATCTATTTAGGACGAGGTTTTAGCTTTCTTTAATATTCTTAAAATATAATTTCGATTCTACTATTTGGAAACCGAAAAGTTGAGAACATTTCAAAAAAATGTTCATTGGGCGGCGATACATGGCGGCAGGCAAGAAGTAGAGACAAGACTGTATAATACCCGTGCACACCAAGGAAATTAGAAAAATGTACTATGAGAAAGTCTGTGCCATTCTGTGGCACCTCTAGTTTATTTCTTTTGAATGTTCCGCTCTGCCCTGTTTGTCAGCTCCCTTCTTAGCTACACCACTGTGAGTAAGATATGGTGAAGGTCTTTTCGATTACAACAACAAAATGTACGAATAATAAACAAGTGTCATCCACGAAATTCCTGGGTCTCTATTATCCTCTTTTAATTTTATTATCATTGCTTAGCGTGATCATTTTCAAATCAGTGCTTTTTGTCAAAACTGACTAACTCAAGAGGAGAGGCGCTTATTTCCATGAAATGCGGATATATGATAACACACGATACAGAAATCATGAATATTAGGTGTCTGTATCAACAGCGCAACTGTGAAAACATCCTCATGCAAGTTTAACTAAAAGGAAATGCACAGAATACGCTTCTCCCCATAGTACGTCACGCACATTTTTTGACGTCAAGTATATAAATTGCTTTACAACGAATATGAAATCATTAAAAATCGATAGACGAGTTCAAATGACGAGGAAAATCTTGTCTGCAGCATAACTGTCTTTACAGGATTAACTGTCTTGATATGAAGTCTTTATTCTATCATAACTCTACAGCTTCTGAAGATTTGAACATCACTAAAAGCGTATAGTAAACTTATTTTCTCATACAAGTTATACATCTAGAAACATTTCGGAGATATTCTCTCGTAGGGTCAGGTGATATCATGCATTACGTAACATGATGGCTATACAGTACTGAATCGAAAATAAAGCGGTGAGAACGGAAAAACGCTTGGCAGCAGCGAGTAATGAGAATAGCATTCTGTGCTACCGGCTCTGTTGTGCACAAAAGAAGTACAAAAAAAGAGAAAAATACTCCAGTATAAGCAGGAAGAGCGTATTTCATTTATCCTCTTCGTTATAAGGATCGGCGAAAAGAATAGAAGAAGAAGAAGAAGAAGAAGAAGAAGAAGAAAAAGAAGAAGAAGAAATCAGTATTTTCAGGGTTGTGAAAAATCCTTTAAAGTTAGTATTTACATACTTCGCAAAAATACTTTATAAATAAGTATTAAAATATATACACAAAATACATTAGGACTTGATGTGTTAATATATACGTATTTAAAATACTTCAAATACTCAAAATACTATAAATATATAATAATTGTGTATTGTATATTTTTAAGAGTATACTGAATTTGTCAATTGCAGTAAATTAGTGATTGACAGTCATACCAATTTCTGAACAATAACTATTATAACGTTTTGTAACAATACGTATAAACATTTTCAAATATAAAATGATATCAAAAAATCTCTAACACAAAGATTTGGGATTTCCTTTTAAAACGACTAATTTCTCAAACAAATTATCAGACAATCAACTCCTAGTTGGCGAATGTATAAAACCTACAATGGAAAACAGTCATTCAACTGGCGTGGATGAACATACAAATGTACCGAATAAACGCTTTTTTTTATTGCGGGTTAATTGTACAGCCTTTTTAATTATTTAGATTTATCATTAAAAATTAAGAGAATCCAAATTCAATAGCAGAAAGGAGCTTTTATTTTTGTTTTAATGAGGTGCATTCACAAGCGAAATCAAATAAAAAGAAACTATCCTCGTTCTAAATATCTTCTGTATTTGATATTGTATTCTGTATATCGTCTGTATTTGTAATACTTTAAATATTTTTTTTAATCCACCTTCTTTATGTATTTAAATACATCTCTAAAATACATTCTCAAAAAACTTAAAAATAGTTTTTTCAAATACAAAATGTATTTCAAATACAAGTATTAAAATACTGCCCAACCCTGAGTATTGACGTAAGTGTATGTAGGTAAGCTTCTTCGTTAATGAACAGATTAATATTTCTGGGCGCGCAGTATTTTTCCCAAGCTGTTGTTAGGCGACCTTCATTTCATAGTACATAATAATGAGCCGCATAATATACTCGGAACGCATGAGTAAACATCATATAAAGGCAATCGAGTAAGATAAATGACTATTATTTCGATATCAATGTTATTATTGCAAGTTTATTATTTTTCGTAGAAATATCATGGTAAAATCAATACAAAAAGAATTTTTACTGTGAATTCAGTGCTTCAGTCTTACGTTAAAAAGTATCAAGGAAGCAAAATGAAAAACATTCGAACTCTCAACAATTCTTGGCGCCGGTGGTTGAATTCGCTGTTGGCGTCATAGATAATTCTGTACGACTATTAAATAATTTTGGTTTTGTATATATGGTTTATAAGAAATGTGACAATTTTTGACATTGTCAATACCTGCAAGAAGTTATTACTTGTCGGACGTGACAACGACGGGGAATGTGAGTAAGCTTCAAATTGTTTGTTCTCTGTTAAAAATAACTCCTTTTCAACGTATAAAACTAGCATTCACTTCACCCTTTAATCTAAATGTTGGCATATATTTATTTTTTAAAATTTATTTATTGTTGTCTCTTTTTACAAATGTGTTCCTTTTTTCTTGCTTTTCCTCATTTGGTTTACCCGCGGGTCGTACGCAGCGCATACAAATGTTCAACTGTTCACAAGTGCTGCCAAAGTTAAAAATAACAGAACACACTCACGAATTGCTGTTCGGTGTCGGCGTCTATGGCAGTTGTGTTCGGCTTTTATTTCTGATTTAGTAAGTATAAGTGGATTGTAAAGAAGTGTGAGCTAAAGAATAGAGTTTGTGCACAAATTCGTTGCGTGGTGTACGCGATAGTGACCTGGAATGTGAGTACGCATACTATTTGGTTTTCCTGTAGTTTTATATATCACAGGTTATTGACACTGCAGTTTATAGTAAGCTGTAGGTTATAATGATGATGCTTGTATCACTGTGGTCAAATGTAGTGGTGCAGTAATGAATGGAGGAGCACCGAGCTTCCAAATGCTCAACACAAAATTTACATCGTACATATTTATCTTTTCTTACAAAGAATACCTAATTGTACCAGTTGTTTCACCATCAAACATTTTTGTAGAAAATTTTCGGCGGTCACGATAAATTGCAAGTACTCGCGATTTTTATTGCATCAGGTTAATTATATTGGATGATTTCTGTTGTTAATATAATACAGAAGTTGGCAATGTGGAGATGTAAAGAAATATTACAAATTGATTTTTTCATTAAGGATCGTCGAGGGATGCATGCATATTTGTATTTGGAATGTTTTCGAAGAGTGTTGAAGATATGGGGCATCATTTGAGTATCTGATCATACAATTGGAACATACATATCATCCAGTTTGATTTGCAAGACATGACATTGCGGAAACTTAATTGAATATGTTTAATGCAATGAGTAAATGTACAATGATACGTGTAACATTCAGATCGCTATGTGGAATACAGTAAATGTAAAGTATCATAGTTATTGCTTGTATTTGAATCTGTAGACTAAATAGAAGTAGAATCTTTATTTTTCTTTAGTTCACTTATTTGACATTGTTTTTCTGTTTGACATTGTTAATGTTCAATCTTGCGTGATTTGCGATTTCGACAAACGTACATTAGGATTTTCTTCTGGTTTGACTAATGCAACACGCCGCATCAGCAGAGATAATTTGATGTATACTGCTGTGAATGTCTTCTACGAAGAAAAAATGTATTAATAATTGTGAAACTGTTTCTGATTTTTGGGTGTTGGAAGTCGTGTAATGCAGTAAGTGAAGTATCTGAATGTGCTGGACTTCTCTGGTCTTGAATAATGAATAGTCGTCGGTTTCATGACGTGTCAGAACGTGTGTTCTTTCATGGTGTCATCTCATAAGAGCCGCGGGCACGCCTTCTCCCCCCTCCATGACCCCTTGATCCCTCCTTCAAGGCTCAACCATCCAGTTTTATTGCTAGATCCGCTTTAACACATTTGGTTCTAATAAATTATTACGCCAACAAGCAATTTATGCCGAAAGTGACGTTTGGGTAGGAGTAAAGCACTATACAGAAGTATGTGAATGACCATCGACCATCGGAGTATTCGCCGAGAAATTGGACAAAATCACCACGGAAATGGGGTTCAGTATCACGAAGCAGTTACTTGTTCAATGCTTTTATGATCTAACAACATTGTGAATATAATAAATTATGACAGTTATGATTGATATACCTAAAATAATAATTCCCAATAGTTAACGTCGCAAAATAAAATTATTTTAAAAAGATGCTTGAAGCTGGAACCAAAGTCCCCCACAAAATATTTTACTTTTTAAATGTATGCAGTTTGTATAAATATAATATTGTCAGGTACTGTATTACAAAGAACAGAATTGTAACTAGCATTTTTAACATCACTTTGTGACAGGTTTTATGTTTATTGTAATTCAACGTAATTTTCAACTTCATGTTTACAATTTGTCCAGTTTCAAATACATTTTGATAAGATGACTGACAGTAGTAAAGCAAATGTGTCTGCAAAATACTTACTGTTGACATCTTTCGCTATGAAAACGGAAGGATATTATTTGTTAACGTACTACATCTGTTGCCTTTTTCTTTTATTATATTCATATCAAGAAATATATTTTGCTTAGCTTACTAATTTTATTTTATGATATTAACCATTTTATAAAGCTGGTCAATAGTTTTTTTCATTTGATAGAGGAGAAACTCTATTAGCTTTAAAAAGTATCTTAAAGTTAGTGGTAAACTACTTATATTATATTTTCTCCATACAACTCTTTTTATAGGATAAATTTCTTACATTGGAGTGAATATCCAGATGAACCCCCCCAAAAAATAATAGAAGAAGAGAAGGGAGAATGGTTAAGGTGAGCAGGACTCCAAGTCTCGAGGAAAATATGCCTGAATTGGCCAATTTGAAATTTCTAAGTGTAAAATTTGTGTTTGTTCAGTAATTTTGAAATCAAATCAGTGTACTTTCAAATTTCAATTAATTTATTCTGTAATAAATAACTCTATTAGAGAAAAATACATTTTTTTAAAGTATTCCAACCTTTTTCTTGAAAAACAAAATCCACAATACTATTTTTTCCATATAATTTTTTTAACATTACAACCCTAATTGGAGTCTTTAAAAATGTTTTGGGTTCAGGTTTGTAGAAAAGACTCAAAATTTAAAAGTATTGGGTAGCATTTTACATAAAAATTGAAATCTTGGATGTCAGTAATATGAAAGGTATGGCTAAAATGTATATAAGAATTTGTAAACATCTGGCTGCAGTGAAGGATCAGTGGGAGGAGGGGTTAGAGTTTGGCAAAATTGTTTTAAATATTTGTTTATGTTACAATTACATAATTATTTGAAAAATAATGTTGTATAATAACATATATACACTACAAAAATAATATACAATATATTAACAAATATGTTTATTATTTAACAAAAATCTATGACGACCCTTCCCAGAAAGATCGGGTCGATCTGCCCCTGCATGGCCAACTGGCATGAATACATTTCTAGAAGATGGTAGTAGTATTTATTTGTATTTCCAAGTAAATATCAACAAAGCAAAAAGTGACTGATACAAGACTTTGGAACATAAATGGAACAATCAGAATTGTTAGTTAAATCATGTTTACATATTGTTAAAAAATCTAAAACCTTGCAGAGACTGATCCTTATGGTAATAAAATTTCATGATTAAACAATTCATTTACTGCATTTGGATTATGAAATAAATTCCTTTATTAGCAAAAAAGAGTTGCTAAATTACATTTATTTTCAACATTTATCAAAAATTCATGAGCCCTTCAAATTCACAGACTGACAATCCTGGGGAACCTATGCATGTAGATGGCTGGGCTTGCTTAAAATAATGTAAACGGTACATTCAGCATTCTAGCCATCCTACTCATTACATTTACACTGAATGTTGTGATATCGAGGAGAATGTTAAGGAAATTTCACTATATAGTGGGGAGGATCATATGTAGTTAGCTGCAAGCTCATTGAGGAAATACAAGTATATTATTACATAAAAATAAAATTTTATATTGTTTCATTCATTTTTTAACACTCATAAAGACACACGGGCACAGAATATCTTAAGCATATTGTAAGAAACACATTGGTCACATTTCCAACATAATTGTAGGTGGAAATCATTGATATCGTTAATTTTCTTGAGTCAACCATTTGTATCAACAATGGTTATTTTTGTATTAGAATCACATTATTGAAATAAGTAAATATCATTTCAATGAATGGGAGTAGCAAATTTACGTATGTAGTCAGATTGCTGGAAATATTTGTTTGATTTTTTAGTACAGAAAGAGTTTGATTATTGAAATTATATATTTGAGGTGTCCAAATTAAATAGAATGTACTCTTTCCCTATTTTAATTGTACTCTACATTTCAACCAGAACATTTTCATATACATGGGTGTCGTTAGAATAGGACAATAATGATCACATGCATCTTCTTGTAGAAATTGAGTAAGAAGTAAACAAAATAAAATGTTTCTATTAAACAAAATTTTTACCTAAATGCATTTGATGTTTATTGTGAACATTAGGCGTATAAAATTTTCTTTTAAATCATAATAATGCAACCCCCTTTCCAGCATAAATCCGTCTTATGACCATAGTCATGTCCTTTATGAAGTCATGAATTTTCTCTGTAATAGGAAGAAACAAATGAAAAAGTGTCATATTGATAAGTTTCAATTTTTGAAATGATACCATTGTAACCATGAGTAATAATGAAAGTTGTCGTTTCCGATATTTATACAAAACAGTAAAGACATATTTCGTTACGACAGTATTGTAATTCTAACATCCTTTTACCAGTATACACAATTCTGAAGTAGAAACTTTTACAAATTTTCTGGAACTATTACGGAACTAGTCGTCTGTAGTATTCATAGATAAAAGAATTATGGTGTATTGTTTTAATTGTAACCAGTTTTTATAATGATGTACGTACTCGAGTCTTATTCGAGTACCATAGACCACTAAAAGGTAAGAAAGATCTGATCGGGTAAGATTGTAAAATGCTCCCAAACAAAGTATGGCAAAATATGTTCCCCCTTCCCCATGCCGCGCCGTCCTAACCCACGCCGCCGCTGGCTGGACATGGGAGCGAGCGGGCCAGGCAGCAGCTCTTGAGGCCCGACTGCGATTCGCCAGATCATGCCCTCGCTATTTTCCGCATCTCAACATTCGTTTTACATTCTCATACACGTACATATAAACTGAGGTAATATAAGTAGTATAGAAAAGGTTACGTAATGCTGCGGAAAATCGATTTCGGGAATTCAACGGAAATGCATACTTTGGGGCCCCCTGATGCCGAAATAGTGTTTTTTCCCTCATTTTTCAAAACGTCCGTCTAAGTGCTTAAACGGTTGCCAAGTCTAAGCGCCTAAACTAGTGCCTAAACTATTCCTAGAATTTTATCGAAAATGTATATTCCCCTGTCGATCTGGCCTGTGTCAAAACTTTGCGAATTTGAAAAAGATTCTTAAAATTTTGGTGATACTCCAGATGATGCCCCTTGGACATTTTTTAAATTTTCTCAAAAATGGCTCCAAATTTTTTTCTTCCAATTTGTTGTAAGAATAGATTGAAATACGCTTCTCAAGATGGCATAGGTCCGATGTGTACTGTTAACTTTTAATTTTTGAAAGTTACAAAAGTTTGAATTTTTCTCAGCGTTTCCTCACAACTACAATATTGAAGAGAAAGATTTTTCTTCAAATTTAATTTGTTCTCCCTAATTAGTTCTTTCGTTGACGTCAGGCACTTTTCTTTGAATATTTTAGTAGTTTTCGTGCAATGTTGCGTGCGTGAAATAAGTGCATCACAAAAAATATTTTAAACAATTTTTTTTCAAAAACGGCTCCAAGTATTTTCTTTAAACTTTTAGTAGGGATGGTGCTAATTTTTCTGTGTAAGATGACATACACGCCGTATTGTTCTATTCTTAGTTTTTTTTTCAAAACTTGTACAATTGTAAATTTTGACATTTCTCTCACGCCGTTAACCCACATTACCTACATTTTATACATTTTTGCATTTGTGAGTGCATGTGCTTTAAATGAAGTCTCGTAAAGTTTCTCGAAAATTCAAAAGTAATCTGAAAAAATGAACTCGACGTTCCGCATTTTCAGAAACGCTCAAACGGCATTTTCTCAAAATATTTTAACGAAAATGTCTATATATGACGAGATGTACTCTTCTATAATATTCTTGAAATCTTGTTTCAGTTCTATCATTAGGGGATTGGAAAATTGAGAAAATGTGGAAAAAGTATCTTTGGCAATGGATGACAGGTGGGAAGGGGGTGGGGCAAAACCGAAGAGATAGTCCAGACCAAAGAAATTAGGCAACAAACTAGTATGAAAAAGTGTGTGCCGTTGTGGCATCACTTTTCTTTCCACAAATCACACTACTGGTGCTATAACTGAGGCAGACGTCGTATCCTCAGTGACCGAAGTATAGTACTGAATTTATCTTGAAAAATTATGTGTCCAAATTTACCCCAGTCATCTTTCGAATAAGCACCGTAAACTGAGGTGATTTGGTGACTCAAGAATGAACAGTAGCAGCAAAAGCGTACGTGGAGCGGCAAGTATAAAGCGAAAAACGGCAGCGAGCAAGCGAGCCAATCAGCATTCGTGAACTTGATAAGGGCATTCACAGAGTTGTCTATTTGCGAACCACAGTCCCAGTGTCGAATCGGATTGGAAATTCCCGCACGTCCTCCCCACGGTCTTTTTGCCCCCAGCTCTTTGCGGCGGTTGGCGGTGAAGGGACGACTGCCCGTCGCATATAGGTACCATGGAACAATAACCTGCACCATGATTTGACAATGGGCAGTTGGAATCAGGCGCGCAGAATAAATTAAGATTTTTGGCCTCAGATAAAAATATGAAGTTTCACAATTGTTATAAATGTAGGAGAATCAGATGGTTCCGAAGGAAAGAGAACAGTTTTGTCAATTATAAAGTTCGAGTATGTACATTTTACTTTGCTTTTTTCTCCAATAAGTTGTGCACATTATTATGTATGTACGACGGAGCCCTTTTATTTCGTTCCTTTCAAGCATTCGATTTCTCTGCGTGTCCAGCCGCCGCGAAGTGTTGGGTCTCGCAGGAGCTAAGGAAGGATTCTTAAAAGCTTTCTGATTTATTTGTTTATTTATTTATTTATTTTAGGGCTTCTTAGTGTAAATTCTGGTGCTGTCACTTGGTGGCGACAAATCGAACTAGTGTCGGTACATTTAACCGTAATGAAGTCGCTATGAATAGCAAAACCATGCATGCCCGCCTCTCCCCGCTCTGCCCCGATTCGTGCTTCGCCATGCCCGCCGATTCCCACCGATTCCCACCACACTCTTGTCTCTCACCATCCATTCTGCTAGCTCTCACCGCCCGCCCCCGCCCTTCCCTTCTCAGTGAAGTCTCGCCTCGCGCCGCCCACTCATACTGCCCCCCCCTCGTCTTGGTCCACCCGCCCACTGCTGATGCGTTCTTAGTTGCATTGCCGATTGCATTATGCAAAATTAAAAAAAAAAAACTTGATAGAATTTTGAGGAGAAAGTATCATGTGGAACTATTCCAAGTGTAGAAAGTATAGTTGCTGTATGGAAAGTTCAGGAAAATAAGACTATCTGCTCTGAATAATTGGAAGATCTATTAGGGTAATGCACATTAAAGTAAAAACAGGATTTATTTTGATTTTTACATGTAATTAGAACAGCATTTTGCAAAACTTATAGTTTTGTCTCTTCAGAATTAGTGCAGATTAAATTCAAGGTGTTCTGTTGAAAAGCTTTTTCCGGACATACAGGCACGATAAATTTTATAGTATAAGATCATACATTCTATGCACACAATGGATGATCTAGCACGAATCTAGTGTACGAGATGATGGAAAAAAGTCCACTAACTGAATTGAATTTTCACCTGCACGTAAGATCATCAATCTAATAAACTCACCGTCTCTTCTAATGTGCACCAGGGGAACCTGTGAAACTTCTTTAGTTAGGATTGTGTTGATGCTGTCGCTACTTACATGTCATCTTTTTGCTGCGGATTTCAACATGTTGATTGCCCACAAAGTAAGTAATTTTAGATAAATATTTTTCAGCCAGATTTGAATCTCATTTTAACACAAGGTCAAGCACAAGCAATATGAAGAATCTGAGAACAGGGCTGAACATGGATATCTGAATTGGGCGAAAGCCGATGCCACATAGTAATTCCTTTTACAGAACGACGTATTCATGGTTATGCAATCGTAAATTGGCATTTTTTCCAGTTGCAGAAATGTTGGGCAATAAGAATCACGCGATCAAGTCTTACTCATCCATAAAATTCTTTTCAGCTATGTAAAAGCTTAACTAATGTCCAGTTATTTTTTCTACTTGCTTGGACTGGTTACTAAGGGTACGAGAGCGGTCAGTTATGAGCAGTGCCCTGGTGGGATGGGATTGTCAAGATAATGTACTATTGCATCCTTTTGAATTTGTATTTTCTCTTATGTTGTAATCGGCATCTCTCTTTTAATGTATCACTGGCATATTCTTTTAAGCTTTGATGATAATTGGAGCCAGAGTATTGAGCCACTTGTTTTGATGAAAGGTATTTATTTTACTTTCTCGCCTTACTACATAATTACATAGTAAAGAGATACTGTAATGTTGCGGCAAAAATTGGCGATTTTTTAGACAGAAAAACTCGTATTATGAGGCACTGTAATCGAAAATGTGGATAACTCGTGATCTTTTATGCAGTAAATTACTTCCCCTAACACGTTGTAAAGTCAGAATCCACTTTTTGTGGGTCCATGATACTGAAAAAATCGATTGACGGCAAAACTGTCTGTAACGAGCCCTGCGAGTTTGAAACTATTTTGATTTTTGGATGTAATTTACAACAAGCACCAACATTGTCAAACTTTTCTCATAATAGCTCCACATTTTTTATGAAACTCTTTTATCGGATAGCGTGGAGAACGCTTAAGAGAATAGTGCAGGTCTCACGTTGAAATCCGTGATTTCTCGAAAATTGGAAAAGTTTCCATTTTTTGTCGTCTTCCTACATCTAAAATATTGATGATAGAGATATTTTCCGTGATTGGAATTGATCTTTTTGACGACACAATCAACATTTTACGATTTTTTTCATTTTATAAGAGAATGCATTTAAAGGGTCCCTTTGTATTATATATTTACGCTAATAAAAATATTACGGCTATAATAATAATAATAATAATAATAATAATAATAATAATAATAATAATAATAATAATAGGAAGTGAGGAAATGAACATTTTTTTCATTAGATGCATATATTGACAAAGAGGCCGTGATTTTGTCGATTCTGGAACGAGCGGGCAAGGGAACTTGTCGCGTCGGTAACAACGCACGGATTCTCCATAGGACCCATTGTGCCTTCACAACGTGAAAAGCAGTATAAATTTTCTGAAATTCAAACTGCTTCACTCAATTTTTGAGCTAATTGAGGTCCATGGTCAGATAAGAAAAGTTTTATGTCACAAAACATTGCTGACACTTTTCCTTGAGATAACCAACGGATGTCTGTGTGCAACAGTAGTGTTGTAGGTAAACTTCCCACTTTCACACAATAAATTGAGAAGTCTTCAATTTTAACACAATCCTGAAGTTCGTCTTTTAACTCTTCTGGCATTTTCTTCACTGCAAGAACTTGTCAGTGAAGACAACAATGAGTACTTCATATGTCAGGATTTTTTGTGTCATACGTGCAACTACGCCGTTCAATTTTCTAAGCATTGCCTTTGCTCCTTCGGTACATCCTTAATGACGTAAATACAAAGATATATCGTGATTTTTGAAATACGAATCTGTTCCGCAGTTGCTCTGGTTGGCAGACTTTTGCAAATTTGCATATCTTCTTGAGCAGTCGTTGGTTGTGTGTGTGTGTGTGTGTGTGTGTGTGTGTGTGTGTGTGTGTGTGTGTGTGTGTGTGTGTGTGTGTGTGTGTGTGTGTGTGTGTGTATATATACACACACACACATATCATAGTAACGAGCTAAATTACTAAACTAGCCTTGTGTGAAGTTTCAAGTTAATAGTAAACCCATGTTTAGAAGCTTGCAAAAGTCTTATGAGTTCATTTTCACAAAAATTAGACATATTTTTAACACGCCTTAAAATTGCAGTTTTTCGAAAGGGATATAAGTCAACTAATTTAGAATGTTTTTCCCAATCATGGTAGTAACTACATCTTTTACACATGTCTTAATTAATATTTTTGGAATCGTATAAGCTTCACCGTGATGAGCAATACGGTAACTGACACGATACGTTTCTTGCAAAGAATTATCATTACCGTTTTTGATAAAGTTCGTAAAGGTCTTTTTTCTACTTTTCAATTCATTACATTTTCTTTTAAAATACTAAAAACTTTTATTTTAAAAAAATGAATGATTTGTTTCCAAAGTCTTTTCAATTTTGCGAGATTGAAAGTACTCTTTTGCATCACATGTTCACATTCAACGCATAACCCGTTTGGTACATTTTCATCACCAATTAATGTAAAACCAAAATGTATGTACTCTTCATTATACTTCCGCGTTTTACGAATGGTTAAATCCGAATCACCAGACGACTTTTTGGTACTAACATCCGGCTTATTTTCAAGAATAGAAGCGGAACTAGTTCCCACATCCTTAGAATGGAGCTTACCAGTTTTCAATCACATGTCTATTATTGCTACGGTAGTATAAATAAAATAATAAATGTAAATAGTTGATATAAATTGTAAATAATATTTATAGATTATGATATTAAAACAAAATAAATACCTACGTGTACGCTTGTATGTGATTATAATTAAGACAGAATGAGGGTAACAGAACTAATATATAACGTCATGAATCTTGATTGGTCTATTTGAAGCACGTGACTTGCACAGAATTTTAAAATTTATTTTATCCTTATAATATTTATTTATATTTATTTTTGTAATCAACTGCCTTTATATTTTCTTACCCTCATTCTGTCTGTTAATTACAATCGCGTACAAGAGTACACACGGGTATTTATTTTGTTTTTATATCATAATCAATAACTCTCATTATTTCCAATTAATATTTACAATTGGTATGCATTATTTACATTTATTCCGCGGAACCCAGTTTGAAGACCCCTGTTAAAGACGATTGTAGTCAATTTTTAAATTTAAAATTTGAATAAATCATTTGAAGCCATGTTTTAATTTTTTAATCAATTTTGAGTAAAAATGGTTAAAATCTCCAATCTCAGAAATGTTATTGTTGACCGTAAAAAGGGGGGACTCAAAAAGTTTTAGCTTGGGCCTCGAAAATAGTAAGTCCGTCGCTGTTGTAAGGTGATACGGTATCTATGCATGTAAAGAAAATATCAGAATAGTTATCTGACACAAACGTATTATAGAATATTTTGCAGGTTTGAAGAGTACAGTGCGTTTGAATGAGGGATCTTCCGTGGGCCGTGTAGTGGTTTAATGCGACAAGCGGCAAACATCCAGTATCTATGCGAGGGAGACATAAATAATCACTCATGACGTCACGATCGAAAGGATTTGAAATCCGTTGCGGAAATTCGGGAGGGACGTTGGTTACGAAGTCGGGGCGATAATGCGGCGCAACGCCCGCGACGAATAGGAGGCGAGTGGGGCGTGCGCCATTATCATCTGCGTCAGAACCTGCCCATTGCATAGCATCACGCCTCGCCGGGATCGTCAGAAGACTTGTGAAGAGAGGAGATGCTCAGCACCAGGCATTGGGATTGTGTCCACTACCGCCATTCGTGCGCCTACGGTGCACAGGTGGCTACGAATTGCAGTTCCTTAATAATAAATTGATATTGCAATATATTGGAAGACAAACATTGATTTATGTATGTAATCCACAGCCTCTGCCAATATTTCAATAGATATCCTTCTTCGAAGATGTGACAAAGTGAGAAAGAAGAATGTTATTTGATTCGTCAATTATAGATTTGTAAGATATGGAGTTTTTTAAGGAACCACAAGAAGCAATCAACTTGAAGATAAGTATTGAAATAGAGCTCTTTCGCATTTATACTGTTTTAAGATATACTTAAATATTGGATACAATAATCGCTAATATTAGGGTATTCAAATATGACCGGGGCTTTTTTCCGAACAAACCGCAGTGCGCAACAGCCCTACGTCCTTCAGAATAGAGCCACAATCCTCACCATCGTTCCCGCGCTTACCGGAACCTGTCAGTCGTGTGTGGTATTGGTAAGGCGATGAGTGAATATAATGTGCTGCGGAGTTTGCAATAACGCATTGAGATCTCATACGGAAGATTGGTTCTGTGTGTTTGAATAAGAGCTTCAAAGAAAGGAGAGAACACGTAGAAAATTGACCGCATTATTGCTGGTTGTTTGCCAAAGCTAGGAAAGCGTGGAAGACCGTTTGGCAAGAAAAGACTCGGTCATTTTGGAACTAGCTGAAGATTATCCATGTATACATTCGAACAGATGCCAGAAACTCGTCTTGAGTTCTGAGTATTGGTAACAGAATTGAAGAAGATACGTCACCATACGAAGATACAATACGTCGAAGAAAATTGTTCTCTCAAGAAAATTCACGCTCTAATATAGCCAAAACAATCACGGAAAGATTTGTTCTAATTGCTGCTTTGGATTTCTAATAAACCTCAGTAAACAGTGCCGACATACAAGGACAGATTTCACGTCTTTTACTAGTGATCGTTAATAAAAATTAGTACGTTAATGATTTCTCTTTCAACCAAGAATTTGGTCTTATCATTTTCGCAATGCCCATATGTAACCTGACAGATGTGTCTTCATAATGTCGTGTAGTAGCGAATACAAGGTATTATTCGGGATGAAAGTTTCGAAGAGTTTCCTCAAATCCTGATTTAGATTCAAGCGTTATTTGCACCTTACATCGTATAAGTAAATCCTTACCGTACCTTACATCTTCGCCGCAAAACAACCGGATTTACTTTTCTTCCTATGGAAGGCGTACGAATGATTTCTGGGCATTTAACAGGTGGTTTCGAACCTGCGATTGTGGGTATAACAGTCCGATTCGCTAACTGTCTCAATGCCGAATACGCCTGTAGCACTATTTTCTTGGTTATCGTATCATGCAAGTCCGTCCAGTTCTCTTATTGGTGTCGCGAACCCCAGATGTCCGTATCGCTCTGAGCGAAGGGGGCAGGGCTTGCATCACGCAGTTGCATAACATGTATCTATTACATTCCATTACACAACATTGTCAACTTTATCGCACTCTCATCTCACGCCACACCGACGTTCCTCTTCAAGGAGGAAGAGAATAAGAAGGAAAAGAAGAAAGCTGCACAGAAGCCTCTTCCAAGAGAAAGTAGAAGGCACAGTGAGGGCATTTGCAGTGGTGAATGAACGCATGGACTACGGAGACTGTTATAATTGCTGGGCAGAAGTACATGTCTGTTGGCTGAGTTCCTCAGCACAAGTATATTGCAAGGACACATCACTTTTACAGGTTTTAATAGCTAGAAAACAATGAAAATAGGAATTATGACGAATTCATTAATACAAGTTATACGACAAAAAAAACTGTCCAAAGACACTTTACCTCCTGGCTGCGAACCTGTTGCTGAAGAGCTTATGCAGGTAAAGCGAACCACCACGTATTTAAATAATGTTAATATTATATGAATTTGTGACTGTAAAACGTTTGCAAATGAAACTGCTATACAGAATATACGATACGGATAATTATAAATATATAGCCGAGGTCGTTAGCCGAATTGCTTAACTACGTTCCGTGAAGTCACGGAAATTAAGCAATTCGTGGCACCATGGATTTCTGGGGGAGTGACCGTGTGGGAACCCCGGTTACTAACGGCGCTGACCTGGTCGAAGGGTTAAAAGGCACTGACAGCCTGCGACTTGACGAGGCAAATACACAAAATTCGTAGAGGATTACTCCACACGCTGAAAACCCAAGAAGGATTTAGAGGCGGGTTGCGAAGAAGCAACAAATTTATTTTTAAAGCATCTTTAAATGAGAATGTTTGTTAGTTCGAGAGTTATTGTAACCTGGCATTTTAACCTTTGGAACCGTTACTTCATGTTCGAAGAAGAGCCGTGTCAGCTCTGAACAGACTGCGTTAGGGCACCGGAAAGGTGTTGTTGTGGTAACCAGAAGTAGGCGTGGAACCATTGCCTTCACCTAAAAAATATTTGTAAGGCTAAATATATTTTTGTAAAAGTGCATATTAACCATAAGTTATAAATCTGTAGCTTAGATATTTGATTTGAAATTACTACTACGTACCGGACATTGAAAATTCATGGGTTGTCAATTATTCTTCTATTATAATATCAATATTCTTGAGTCAGGGTAACATTTAAATTTAATTATTGGAATGAAAAAAAGACCCGTTTTCTATACGTTACCTTTTGCCTATTTCCTGGGATATTTTCGATCACGTGACTATCAACTTGTGGACTGAAAGTTCTTAATATTAATAACTACTTTCGTCTGTATTTCGGTAGTGTAAATACGTTTTGCAACTCTTACAATCACCCTATCTTAACAAATGAGGTGTCGAAAGAAAGGGAATTTCACGCAGAGGTAAAAATAAAACTCTAGTAGTGGTCTTTCACGTTATAAATGCTAATTTTGAAAAAAAAAAAAATATAAAAAAAACACGTCGAAATTAGGCAGGTGCAAATGCAATCTCAAACACTTGGACCACTTCATGGTCTACTTTTGGCATTGATCGTGCTTAACTCGAAAACTGCGTTCTTTTAGGGTCGTAAAACCTTTTTTTATACCAACATTAAAAAAACTTTTCCGTTACAAGAAATCGTTAATTTTGTGGCAAAGACCGACCACCCAAACCAACCAACCAACCAACCCCCCCCACCCTACTCATCCGTCCCTCTGCCCGTCCTTCCAAACACCCACCCGCCCGCCTGCACTATGGTTGCTGAGACCTGATTCTGTGGCCAAAATGTAATTTTTCAACTTTCATAAATGAACTCTCTCTGCATTGTAATGTGAAGTAATCTCTTCAAAGTTAACTGTTTTGGGTCCCTTTTAGTGATTGTTCGTTCCCTTGTCTCGAGGCGTGCTTGTGAAATCAGAACGTGTAAGTTCTGTCTTCGCGCCAAAGAACGAGCCGTCGAGCCAAAGTGAAGTTGCAAAGTGCGCTGTCTTTACATGTTTATTCTGTTTTCTTTCAAACTGGTCATTTTGTTATCGTCCATGAATGTGTTGTTAATAGTAATGAGTTTTAATGCACAATTCACAGTTCTTAAAAATTGCCACTTTATCCATTGCTGTGAATTTTAGTTCTATTCAGGATAACTTCAAAATTTGATTTGACTTTTAAAGAATGACGGGGTTTGACGGGCTTGGGGCACGGTTTATTCTGTTTTTAAGTTATTAATCATGTTCCAACATGTTCCAGCTGCAACAAAGTGCACCTCTTGACAAATTATTGTTTTTACTTTCTTGTACACACGTATATACAGAGTAATATACATCGTATAGAGAAAGTTATGTAATGCTGCGGGAAATCGATTTCGAGATTTAAACGAAAATACACGTTTTGGGGTCCCCTGATATCGAAAAAGTGTTGTTTTTTCTAAACGTCGGTTCGTCCGTCCGTTTTGGTACTAACTTCCTCCCTTTCTCCTGGTATTAATCGTGGAAAACGAAATTCAAATCATTGATTTAAATCATGATCAAATGATTCTTTTAAAAAATCAATGATTTAAATCTATATTTATTATTTGTAGTATTTGAAAATGTATTTGTATTGTCAATAGTTGTAAAATGAAAATTACTTAGATTGAAAGACTTAAATCAATCAAGGAGTTGGTATAAATAATATATTATATTTCCTATGAACTTTTCACATAATTGAACAATTTTGAGAGAAAAAATACAGTATAATATACGTGAATTCCCTGCAGCCAACATCATCAGTGTTAAGTAATGCAAACTGGGTTGTTTATTTCAAGGATAATTCACGAAGGTTGGCGAGATAAAATTGTAATTGAAGATTTACTAGAACGATGCTTCCTTACGAATTTGATCTAAAAATATTTTCTGCAAGTGGGCCTAGCATAACTGTTGTCTTTATCATTTTGAACTTTGATTGCAGTTTAAAAGCACCATAACCTAGGACAAACTTCTCGTACTCATTGGGTCAACATTGTAGTATAGATAAGGAAATGCCAGACATTAAATGTGAGGCAAATCATCATAACGATAAATTACAGTTTTTGTGTTTCAAAAAATACTTCGTGAGAATGGATTTTGTTTGGACATGTAATTATTTCATACTACACTAAATTCAGTCACCTAACCAACAATTTAATCTGAGGGAACGGACAAAAGAACACGTTTACAGGTATGAGGGGGGTTTGTATTGTATTGAATGTGTATGGTTTGTATTTATTTCACAAACAAAGTGTGTATTTTTGCATTTTGTTATGGAATCTTATGGACAACGATCCCGTGTTGACTGAGAAGCATTTACTCAAACATAATACAGGTTTACGACAAAAAATATAAAATGTATAAATTAATATTTTTTGCATAAAGAGATCAACATTCAAATCATGTCCTATTTACTTAATGAATGACACATTTACCGTCTAATAAATTCATTTGTAATTAAGAAGCAAGTTTAATCATGGCATGGTGTTGTGGATTATTGTCTTTTGATATATCTAAGAAAATATTAGTTTGCTTTTACGGATATGAAAAAAAATTCTGTATTTGTATTTTTTCTGTCAAAGTAAGCCTGATGAACAGTTTTTTGATGTTCGTATTGCTATGGGTATTACTCCTTCCCCAACTAGCAAAAGGAGAGCTAAACTAAACGTACGCATAGTGAAGCTACATTGATGCCCAGAAACAAAGCAAGGGACGTCTCAGTATTTGCTCAATGAATCAGGGAAACGACGAAACACCTGATCGAGAAGAGGTCATTGACCGGGAAGCTCTAGCACATTACTTGTGCTAGGCATATTTAGTCTTTTATACTGTCACAGTAAAATTATTAACGAATATATTGATATTACATATTCGCAATGTCCAGAAATGCGAAGTATGTAGTTTCAGAAATTTATGCGTATTTTATCGGGTGAAAATTTTGCCATTACGGCATCGTTGCGGAGACGAATACAACTTTGAGTTCACGGCTCAGCGGCGTGAAAAATGTTGCATTATATTGTACGTTAATTGGTTCTTGGTCTTTTTTTTCTGAACATGTCCCAATCTATAACGCTACGTGTCGTTATAATACGGTGCGCTATGGACGACGGAAGATCTGGAAAGCTGGAAGACGAAGGACCGAAAAGCTGAGAATCGGAAGAACGGGAAGTCTAGGAGTCGGCAGAAGGGAAATGCTGAAAGCTGAAAGAATGGAAAAGCTGGAAGAAGAAAGATGGGGAGGATGTGAGACGCGAGAACGCAAGACTGGGAGCTGGAATAATAGAGAACGGATGGTGGGAGAGCGGAATGGCTGGTGGCCGGGTTGCGGTGTATCCGTGCAGCAATGCGGTCGGGAAGGTGAGCGCGGGACGGACGGGATAGGAGGCGATGTGACGGGCTTCGGCGCTGGCGTGTATGCAAACAGTCAACGCGTTAGCAAGTGTGTAACATCCGCCGAAATCTGCAGGTGCGAAGATCCTCACCAGGAATCGAAAAGTACAACCATCTGGCCATAGTTCAAAAGGGAAATTCGATGTGTCAAGAAAACTACTAGTTACTGGGGCTATCTTCGTTGCAATTGGAAACGTTTCTATGGAATACTGTTTTATGCAGACACTGTACTGACAATCAAAAAAGAAAATATTTTAACAACGATATATATATATATATATATATATATATATATATATATATATATATATATAACATTTGTACTGTATAATTTTAAACGAATACATATGCCTGTAACAAATGATGTACTTCAGCTTCCGTATCAGAGACCCCTGTCTCGATGAGTTTTGCGTCCAGTTTACCAAATTCATTGAGCAAATGCCCAAATATGCTCCCTTGTTTTGCACCCGACATAAATACAGGTTTACTATGCCCATGTTTTATTGAATTTTCATTCTATAAGTCATGCTTGGAGTAGACCCGCGGTGTGTGTTGTTTTTTTGTTAGCGATACTATAAAATCGAATCTACAGTTTGTTTCTCGATGCAAATTAGTTTTCCATTACTCAGGAGCGAAAATCTAGAGCTCTGGAACTCAAGGAAACGTGCGCACATTTATACCTCTCCCTCATAGTCACATGATGTTTTTTTTCTGTTATGGAACAAAAATAAAATAAATAATGGGAGCTGGGATGACAGAATCGTGTGTACGGGTTACAAACTCTCAGAAAAATGGGGGACCCATATACAAATCCTGAACACAGTTTTAAAGGTGCTGAAACACTGTGGGCTTTCAGTCTCATTAGGCTTATGTTTATTGGTCCCTATTTATTCACTCCCTACTTCTAAACATGTTCATAGAAGAAAGAAAATCCGTTTAACTTATGTATGTCCTCTATTAACAAAACTAAAAACCTTACTTTTCCGAAAATAATAGAAAATTAAATATATTGTATTATTTAAAAATTAATAAAATATTTTCTGTTGCTTCGTTTCTATAGATTTATGGAATGTATTGATTTACAGAAGCTAAAAGTTTTGTTTTGATGGACATACTTAAAGGATTTTACTTTCTCGCTACCGCCGCTTACGAGAGAATGTTATTTAATGCTGCGCGAATTTTCGGTAGAAAAACTTTATTACAGTGCCCTGGTAACGAATAAGTGGATAAATCCAGTTACTAAATTTAGAAAAAAATCCTCTAACACGTAGTGTAGGCAGAATCCATGTTTAGTGGGTCCTTGATACCGAAAGATCGAATGACGGCAGAACGTCCGTCCGTCCGTCTGTCCGTGAGCAATGCTAGAGGCTAAACCGTTCAGCCGATTATCTCCAAAATTGTTATTTTCCAATCAATTTGGCTGATGTCGCGGTCCCTTGAATTTGAAACCGTTATTTTAATTTTCGGGGCTACTTTACATGACGCCCCTGGGACATTTTCAAAATAAAAAAAAGGACTCCTCGTTTTTTATTAAATTTTGTCGTTGAATAGTGTGAACAACGTTTAAGGGAATGGTGCAGGTCCCATTTTTGTTGAAAACTCTGATTTTTCGAAAATTACAAAAATTCAAAATTTTTTCGGCGCCTTCTTGAAACTAAAATATTAAAGATAGTGTCTTTTCCCTAAATGAAGTCCGTCCCTTAAAGATAGATTTTGAGATAAGGTCGCATACTATTTTTAGAAAATTTTAGTACTTTTCGCGTAATTTTGCGTGAAAGTACGGGCGAGAAAGTATGTGCTGTTTTTAGCGTCACTAATTTAAAAATACCTTCATTTTGGTTTCATTATATGTCCTTCAAATATACTGTTTTACATGAATTATTTTGCATTTGTATCTCGAGAATTGTTCATTCGTTTTAAAATGTTCACGTTTTGTGTAATTTACCCATTCTTATCGTAGTTTACGTGTCCAATTATAAATAAAGCAATTTCCCCTGGGTGCCGGTCTATCGTTATTTTCTTCCTGTTTCTCAACTATTCTCTAGAGGAAATGCTGATACTATAGTATGTGCATTTGGACAGAAATTGTAGGTTTACTTCTCTTCAAACATTATATGCACAAGTAGTTGCTCTTTTCACGCAATAAACTATTAAGCCCTTTAGTCTTCTTATAAAGAGTTGTCATAATGGTTATATAACTTGACAGTTGTTTTCAAGCTACTTCCCTGCTTACTTCTTTTAGATATTGTCAGAAGATTAAACCCATGCTGGGAAGTTTATACGAATGCAGTTGCATTTATATTTTATGTTTATTATCGTTTAACATATTTTACAAAGTATATATTTAATATTTGTGCATTAAGGATATCTAGAAAAGTGTATACCGATTTCAACATGTCAAATGCATCCACACATTCTCTTGCACAGAGAATCCACAAAGATAAAATTAGTTCATTTAAATCATGGTATCTTGTACCTTGCATTGAATTGCGTTGGTGACAATTCACTTGTATTTTCCTCAGCCCGACGCTCCCGACATGTTTTTCAGAGTACAGGAATGAGGATAATCGCTCCTGATCGCTTACGCAGCGACGTTGCCTGCTTTTTCCCGGTCGCAACTGGACTGTCCGTTTTTTCCCTTCGAGTTGCTAGGGTGTGTAGTCAAAACGAAACCGAATTTTTCACAGATTGCTGGGGAAAAGCCATCGTAAACATGGCTTTAAATGTACCATTTTCAGTTTATCACGTAGTGAATATTGGAAGAACTAATAGAAACACAATCATTTGTAATTTCCGGACATCAATACTCTAAATCTCACATTTCAAAAATGTTAGTATTTTTCGCATAATTTGGCGTGAAATTACGGGCGAGAAAAGTACGTACTGTTTTAGCACCACTAGTTTTTCTTTAAACGCATAGAAGAAGAGCACATAAAAAATGACGCAGGTCTCATTCTCTGAATTTTTGAAAATTGCGAAAGTTAAATATAATGCTAGAAAGTATTTGTTCGTGAATCACCACTAGTTCAATAAAAATTGTCATGATCGAGCTTCTGAATCTAATGAAACTAAATACCTCTCACATGGCCGGAGGCCGCATGGATTTCGTGTGATTTCTGCGTGCATTAAATATTAGTAATAGATATACATGGTTATAAACAGGACGACAGCAAATACTTCAGGCGGAAAAAAAGAATTAGCGAAAGGGAATGTATATAATAAATTGATGGAACGTAGGACGTCTGTGATCTTTCTTCGCAGGATTTCCATCACCTATAGCTAATGGACAAAATATATTTGTTTATATAGTTTACTTGTTATGTTAATTGTCTGTTAATAAATTTTATTAATAAATACATTTATAATATTTATGAAAAAATACAAAGAGTATAAAACGATGGAAAGTAAAAAAAAAAGTTTATATCAAAACTTTAAAGAAATTATCCCACCTCAGGTCACATGTCAATGGCCTATGGATTAAATAAAACCCACAAATCAGGCTTTTCGATGAGACCGGTCGTATCTTCAATAGGAAGTGTGCATTATAATCTTTGCAATTTTTTTAAACATATAACTTAAATCCCTTATTGTAACTAATAGAGGTCTCTGTAATAAAGAACAGTTTTGAGCTAGTCAATGAACTTGTTAATTTATATGTACCCTCAAATCATGAATTTATCTCCTTGGATGTTGTGTCCATGTTTCCGAATATTCCCCACTCCCGGATTATTTCGGCTTTGGAATATTATTTGACTCACATAGACCAACCTTCAGTTCTTATAGATGAAATAATTATTGTAATAAGATGAATTCTATCCAACAGAATTGTTTTCGTTTAATGAGTTAATTTATCAACAGTTGACAGGAACTCCAGTGGGTGGTTCACTTAGTTCAGTGTTTTCAGAATTTTTTCTGCGTAGACATGAAGAATCAATCCTACCTTCTGTTAAATTGTTATATTACAAAAGATAATGTATGACCTATTAATTATCGTTGATAAAAATTGCACATTAAATTTGCTCAATATATTTAATTGTTATGACCAATCTATCCGATTCACGTTAGAAAAAGAAAATAATCAATCTATAAACTTCCTAGACATCTATATCAAACATGATAATGGAAAAATATTTACAAATTGGTACAGAAAAAGTAGTGCTTCCAACCACATCCTGAATTATTTATCCAAACATCCTATACAGCATAAGAGAGGCATTATTTATGGCCTAGTAGATAGACCAATAAAATTATCCCATACCATCCACCGAGAATATAATATAAAAATAGTACATGATATATTAATTGAAAATAATTATCCTGTTGCTTTTATAAAAAACATATAAACAATAAGAGAGCAATACTGCGTGAATATGTGTAACAACATACCTTATCAACCCAATTCTGTAGCCTCAGATGTAAACAAAAAAACGATATTTTTGCCATATGTATCTGCAATTACTAAGAGAATCGTAAAAAATCAAATCAATGCAATTTAAATATAATAACTAGACATATATTAACAAACAAACAAAATCTTATTAGAAATGTTGAAGATGTAATTCTAGCTTCAGAAGTGGAAAACGTATACTGTATTCATTGCCAAGATTGCGGCAAATCACGTTGGCCAAACAAAACTAAGAATAAAACAAAGAATGCGCTAACATAAAAATAAGAGAAATTCATTAAAAGTTGAACACGATTTCAAAACACAGAATTCATCTTTCACATAAATTTGATTTTGAAAATCCGTCATTTTTAGACAGCCAAAAATACAGGCCAGATTAATTTCTGAAACATTATTTATCAAATTTTATAACACGATAAATTTGAATCAAGAGTATAAGGTTTTTACTACTTCATATGATCATATTTTGAATAAAATAAAAAAAACTTAAAACACGATAAGGTGTGTCTTTCTCAATAATTGTATTTTGTATTTCCAAACGTTACTTGTAATGTTATCATTAATAGATTTTATTGTTATTGTGAAATAATATTTCGTATTACAGAACCTGATGATGGGAACAATTAGTTTGTGAAATGTTGTACTTGAATATAAAACAAGTTACTTCTATAAAATTACAAGAAAAACAATTTACTGATTACTTATGAAATAATTCTACTGATTGTCACTTTTATGCTTTTCGTTTACACTAGAAATGTTGTTTAATTTTTACTTGTTTTGTAATGAAGTTATATCTAATTATTTGAAAACATTCGTTTTCTCAAAATAATATCGTAAGTCTACGTATCTGTCATTGCGTTGTCCGTTCCGTGGTCTCTAAGAACGGTTGCTCGTAACATACAGAAATGTTCACTGTTGTGTAACGATGTGACTTTTCCGCCTATTTTTCTGGCTGCTTATTTTGAATTGCACATTAGATGGCCCAAAGGGTAGAAGTGGGGTGGAGTTTATGAAAGTCCTCGATTTCTACCATTCAGTGTAAACTCCTTCAACACCGGAAACAATTCCTAGCCATGCGTTTTCTACTTATTACAAACATGAAATTTAAAATTATCTGCCAATTTCTCTTTTGTCACTTTTCTCAAAATGTCAGAGCGGCTTTTCCATATGCGAATGGAAACTTTTCTCAGGACAAACGTTTTCAGAATCGCAACACGGATTTAGAACATCAAAATCTGAGGAAACAGAATTTTTTTCTTTTGTTAAAGATATTGCTTCATCAATGGCTCAAAGTGAAGCACCTATTGGAATATTTTTAAACTCTCGAAAACTTTTGACGTCATTGACCATAACATCTCACTCTCGAAAATACCTCTATATATAATTCGTGGTATTGCCCTAGATTGGATAACCTCATTCCTTAAACATCGATCTCAAAGTGTTGAAATGCCGTACTGGCATGAAAGACAATTATTTACATATCTTTCCAATTCTTTGCCAATTGAGCATGGAGTCCCTCGGGATTCGACCTTAGGTCCTATACCCGTTCTTTTATACGCAAACCATATACCCTCGTTCATTAAGAATGGAAGAACAGTTCTGTTTACTGATTACACTAATGTTCTTTGCAAGAAAGAAAATATAAATAGTACGATTTCAGAAGTTTGAAATTGGTTTCGTAGTATCAAATTAAGAGATTAAGAAGAAAAAAAACGGTTTCAATACATTTTTGCATTTCAAACCGGCAATCGCATACTCCATTGAAAAAGAACAAAATGCAATTACCTGATGTTAATGTAACAACATTTCTGGATCTCCCAATTCAAACCGCAAAAATGCATATAACTGAATTAAACACTAAATTATGTTCATAATGTCAGGCATTTAGGATTCTTTCGAACTCTGTCCGCCTTCATGCAGCTTGTTGCGTGTATTTTGTAAATGTATTTTGTATGTTATTTGTATTTTGTAAAATTTTCTTGCCAGAGATAAGGCATAATATTCTGGGAAAGCTCATCTTATAGTACCCAGACTTTTAGATTGCAGAAAATAATTCTAATAATAAGGAAATGCCATCGATATGTTTACTGGAAGCGTATTTGCGTTGCGATTGGAATCTTACCATTTATACACGAAAACTGATCTGACACACACACACACACACACACGTTACTTTACGACACATTGCCAGATGACATTAAACAATTAAAATCGACACTAATTTAAGTTCAAAGTAATATCTTTTCTGCTGCATAACTGTTTCTATATAATTAGACCACACACCAGCAAAAAGAAAAATATTAATTTTAACAATTACATATAGTGCTTTATTTTACATTTGTATTATTTAATTTTACAAACTACTTAACACATCTGTAATAAGAACGGCCTTTAGCTTCTGGGTGAATGACCCCATCTCTATCAGGTTTTTGTCCTGTTTCCCCGATCTATTGAGCGAATGATGAATGATGACCCCTTGTTTTGCTTCTGGACATAAATATAGCTTCACTATGCGCACGTTTAGTTAAGATTTCCGTTTGTTACTTGGAGTGGGATGTGAGCTAAGCATATGAGTTCCTATTTCCTCGTAAATACTAAAACATCAGTTCTAGTTCATTTGACAATGCAATAAATTTTCTATAACTCGGGGACAAGAATGTCTGTTTCCAAATGTTACTAACCGGAAATGGTAATAATTCACTAACATTCAACCATTTAAGGTTAAAAGGCGGGGAAGGGACTTCAGAGCTTATGAAAACATACGAAGATTGTACTTTTCCCCGTACGTCACTTACAGTTTTTAGTGTTCATTGAGAAAATACTAAAAAAGAGTTATGGCTAACAAGGTTGCTTGTAGCCGAGGGGCTCGAAAGGTTGATATTTGGTCAACGCACCGACTTGACTTATCGCAATGCCGCATCGCCCGCAACTGACGTTCTTGCTCTATGAGTGCTGTTAAACGACACGCCAATTCGACGTCTGAACTTCCACGTTCAGGAGTTGCTTCTCGTCGTCACTCACGCTTTCTTTTCGCTACTTTACCGGAACTAGGTTAAACAAGCGATGGCTCGTCCACCACCGCGCTTAGTTGCATGCTTTCCTCCGCGACAGGAATACTCTCCACACAGTCAGGAATCGATTGAAATAGTTTGAGGTAACCTCGCCTATGTCGACCACTCTTTTTCACTGCCTGCACTAGAACGTATGGCTAGCGTGAAATAACTCTGAACTCGACCACTGTTGACGTAGAGCTGTGTTTTACGAAATGCAGATGTATACCTTGAATACCAAGTAACACATAGGCTTGTTTACGTCGGAAAGAGAGAAGAGTTGACAGGGGTGTGTAATCGGTGTTTCTTGATGCATACGCGTCATTGCCCTTTTACTAGAGTTTTTGCATAGCGTGAAACTTATAGTGTGAACCGCTAGCAGGCAAATACGTGTCTTTTAACGATTCATGTGCTAATTGGGTTTTGTTCATTGTATTCCTTCTGAGATAATACGTTCATGAAAATGGTTCCGAATTAAAATTGGAGAGTGCACTGCTATTGCTAAAGTGTACCTCCGGATAAGATAGTAAAATGTCCTGAATGAAAAGACATACGAGTACTTAAACTTTGACCAGCACAAAAATAAGCTTTTTGAAAGGTTTCTCAGCGCAACCCCCCCTGACACCCACCGTCTCTAGTCAAAAATGTGTGTATTAATTTTATTTTTTCGCCAACTAGACATACTTTTCTAATGGAAAAATATGAAAAATAAAATAATTTATACCCTTAAAAATATTTTTTAATTTTTAAAAAATATTTTTTTAAAATATTTTTATGAAAATATTTTTTAAATATTTTTTTGGCTCCTAATTCAAACGAAAAGAAAATTGAAAAAAAAGAATAATGTTTAATGTGTCTTAACATACTTAAACAGGCACAAAAAATCTCAAAACTTCATTCTAAAACTCCTATAGTTGTGAATTTTTGTGAGCTTTTTCGATTTTTGGGCCTTAGTTTAAAAAAATTAAAATTATTTTTTACCTCTTTTCCGCCGTTAAAACCACTTATGATTTTAAATGTTATGGAAATGACTGCAACTGTCCTGTAAATTTATTTGAGTATTTATTACACATTTGTACAAATTGTGGTAGCACGCAGTAATATTTTGACATTGGGATTTAGTGACAAACTATACTTTTAAAGTTTTATAATCCCTCGTATAGTACCACGTGTGTACATAAGTTTTTGCAGGTTTTTATAGTAAAGAAAACATGTAATTTTGAAGGGAAAATCATTTTTTGTTTATTCAAAATATTGGCCATCGGCTTTTATACACTTCGCCCATCTTTCAGGTAAACTAGTGAGAACCCGTCAAAATTTGACGGTGAGATCTGAGATAAATGTAAAATACTGTCCCGAGACTAATGTTTGTAAAACAAATTCTTAAAAAGGGAGACGAAAAAGCAAATTTCGCTTATATAATGCTTATTTTTGCATCTGTATTTATTCGCTTTTATGGGCAGGATAATTAGATATTATGCAGCACAAAATCCATTATGTTTGATGAATTAACACTCACACAATGGAACACATATGTCCCATGACCAGGTGGCAATGCAATATTAGCACTGAATGACACAGAAGGCAGAGTATAATTATATTGACGGATATTATTTCTGAAGTGTTTTGTGTGTCATCATCTCCTCTAAACAACTGTTTCAATTCTTCCGACATATTGCTAGAAGGCTTTTTTTCTTTTCAGCAGCACAGAGTAAACTGGTTTGCAGAATTTATCTCTCATGGGAAGTACAAAGCAGCACAAAACTGGCATTTCGTAGATTAAGACCCATTAGTAAATGAAGTTACTTTACTGTCACATCTGCGTGGACATTTCGGAACGCGACATAACCACACGCATGCACAACTTCACTATTTCGGTAAAACTGAACGAACAAAACCCATTGCCCAAATGTTCTGTACAAAATACGCCACGAAAGCAAATACATGCAAAGTACCAAAATGCAATTGTTACTCCTGAAACAACCTGAACGAATTGTAAACAATGTACGCTGTACCAAGCGGGGAGAACTTACATGTATCGATGTACTCATATCTATCGACAATTAAGACAGCCTTTTGGGGGGAAAAACAATTGACTACTGATAAGCGTACTATTAAATAATTATTTATTTAATTAATTTACCCTGTAAATGCTAGTGAATCATCACAAACAATATCTGATAACACATCCAGATTCAAATGGATCCATTTGAATTCATCCAGATTCAAATGGATCCATTATTTCATTCAAAGGAAAACAAAATATAATCGGTTCGGTATAGGCTCGAAACGAAACCATGGCAAAATACCTTTTTTTAAATATATAGATGAATTATAAATACCATGCCAGAAAAAATGATAAGTCTTTTACGGCAAATCATTCATCGAGCCATTTTCCAACTTCCTCGGAATTGCTGAAGTGCTGCTCTGCGTGAGCATGCCCCATTGATGCGAAGAGGTGATAGTCAGATGGCGCCAGGTCGGGGGAGACGGCGGGTGCTGAAGGATGTCCCATCCAAGTGATTTCAATGTGTCTTTCACTGTTTATGCTGTGTGAGATGGCGCATTGTCGTGCATTTGCCGTTCATTTCAATCGTGTGGGAGGTGCGTCAAGCTGGAACAGACATATCAGCACACCGGAATGAAATGTGTCAAATGGTTTATTGGTATTTAATTGCTAATTAATTGCCTCGCTTTGGATTTAATTGCCACGTATTTTCGTGGCGAAAACGGATGTGAGCTGGCTTGACGAGATACCAGCTCACACATAAGTTAAATTCGGATCGTAGCCGAACGGAAACCCTCAAATGATTGATTGCTAATTAATTCCCCCAATAAATCATTTGAGGTTTTCCGTCGGGCTACGACCTAAATTTAACTTGTGTGTGAGCTGGTATCTCGTCAAGCCAGCTCACATCCGTTTTCGCCACGAAAATACGTGGCAATTAATTACAAATTGTGGCAATTAAATAGCAGTAAATCATTTGACATGTTTCATAAATGTTCATGTTTGATAAATAGCAATAAATCATTTGACATGGCTGTTCCAGCTTGACGCACCTTCGTGAGGGACCCATTTACCGAGTTTATTGATCTTCCCCATTGCTCGTAAACTGATTCTGCTGATTGTTTCTTATGACACATTTAATGCTTTTGTCATAGCTGTTGAGTTTGAGTTGGGTCATCATTCAATAACGCCTGCAATTGCACGTCGTCGCACTTTTGTGGTCTACCAGAGCGCACATCGTCTTTCAAATATAATTGCCACGTTTAAATTGTCGAAACCATGTCTCACATGTTCTAATCGCTGGAGCGTGTTCACCATATGTTTCTACCAGCAAACGATGACTTTCCACAGCTTTTTCTTTTGAAGAAATAAGAAAAGCAATGCGTACCGCAAATGTTCTTTTGCAGACACAAACGACATTTTTCTCAACTATACAACACAGACACTTGTGTTTAGCGGACTCAACTTGTGTGTTGGTAGGTTTATGTCAGACGAACAAACTGACGTGTCAAATTCATACGCTGCATACTGCTGGCTAGGGCCATCTCTTAGTGAAACCGGAAAAGGCTCATACATACACCTGGTATATCACCCACTAAGAAAAGATTATCGTTTTTGACAGTTTATAAGAAACTTTCCTTGTAATTGTGCTTGTGGTGGGGAAAGAGTTACACCCCAGTCTTACATTTAACAGGTATGAGACGAAAAATGGAAGTTTACAGATCATGACAAACAATATAAATTAGTGCAATACACGTTATAATCGACCAGGTGGGACGCGATTCATTTGAGCACAGGTGGGTGCAGACAGATCACGACTTTTGGGGGACGGGAAGGGGAGATGTGACTGATAGTGAAATGATGAGGGGCAGTTCGGGGACAGGTGAAGGATGGGGAGGGAAATGTGGGGAAATGAAGTGGGGCAGAGGGATGGGAGAGATGGAAGGGGTGCTTAGAAACCTTTCCAAATTTTATTTTTATGTTAAGAGTCAGTTTAACTACTCATATGTCATTTGATTTTAGGAAAATTTTTCCAACTTATCCGGGGGTATCCTTTCCGGGATCTCACATCGTATTGGTTTGAAATACATATGTCGTTTCTCATTTTTTTGCTTACATGACCACTTTGACGATTCTATCGTATTGAAAGTTGCAATTTGGAGCCAAATTCATTTATTGTACGTGTGACTGGACCCAATATTTTCAATGAAATATATTCTCATATACAACAGAGTTGGAAAGCAAAATAGATGGTATGAGGGTGAGTCGAAGGGCTGTTGTACTGATGGATTTGTGGAAGGACAGAAGTTACTACGAGAATAACAAAACGAGACGCACAGAATAGAGAAAACGGAGAAACGGATACAGCTAATACGTGTCCTAGAAGACAATCACACCCGAGAAAGACCAGATATCGCTTCTCCGAAGTTGGTGCTGAGCGTGTAAGATATCTTGCTTTACACTGATTGAAAACTCACTGCTACCTATTTATGGCAGGTGGGTCGTTGACACGTAAAAGTGATGTCTCGAGAGCAACGTATAGTTCTATAATGAATTAGTGGGGAGTGAATGATGTACATCATTTCTTTCTTTCAGTAATTAGCATTTCAAGATTACACAGCACGGATATTTTCAGTTCAGTGCATCTTTTGCATTGCGACCATCTAGCGTATTGACTTGGAGACAATGTTGGCAGAATGGTTTCAACGTTGATTGTGTGCAGAACACTTGAGACTACTCCAAAAACAAGAACTGAAACTTTGAAAGATTCGTAGCGAAGGCATTCATGGTAAAAAATGGACGAGAAAAGAAGGTGATGTTCATGAGAATCCGGCGAAGGGTTTTTCAAATTTATCATTGAAGGACAGTCAAGTAGAAGGCTGTATCTGAATACATGTCACCTCTATGCATGTGCCTCGGCCTTCATCAGTGCATTGACTCGGCCTTCATCAGTCTTTCTAATAAAACATCTAGTTGTCAATCTAGTGTGACGTGTGATGTTTGATAATATATATTACAGGAATTTTTTTCTCCCGCGATCACCCTTTTTTTGTTTTCGTGTATAATTTTGCCATTCTTTATACGCAATATTAGTTACTGAAAAATAAAACCATCGGCCTTGTCCTACACTTGGCTACCTAGTGTAGAGGGTTTTTAACCATACGATGTATTGTCATAGGAGTGGTCCAAGGAACAAAATACTCACAAATTCTTTCACAAACTCCCTCAAAAAATCAAATTATCCATGTACCGCACGGTTTCAAATGCCAAAATATGAAGGGATGGAAGAATATACGTTTTCAGGCAAGGGACCTGGGGTTGGTAGATGATGGTTGAAGTAGTCGCCGAAATATGGGTTTTGTCTGCAATGTAGACTCCCGTTCTAGAAGCTATGTATTTTTCGGGGAGAATTTCTATTCGAAAATCTTTAAAAATAATGGTCACTAATGAAATAATTCGTTATTTTATTTTCCGTTGTAGGATATGGATCACGGGATCGGTCAGGTAATGAAACACATTAGTTTGCTAACGTTCGGAATATTTAATTCCTTCATCAGGGCTACAGGAATTAAATATTCCGAAACGTTGGAAAACTAATGTGTTTCATTAATTGACCAATCCCGTGATCCATATCCTACAACTTATTAACGGTCGTGAATTTTACAATGGTGTATTTTATTTTCCTTTTTTCCCTTAAATTATGCAGCGTAGAGGACTTCCCTACCCACTGCTGTCTAATGTATATTTTGCAAATGCACGTTCGCCCTTGCGACAAGGCACAAATATTTTGTGAGCAGTGCATAAAATAGATTTTGCTTCTGGGTATTAAATGTGTCACGCTTCCCAAATGTCCCGTATAGTTTTTACTCTTTAGTACTAGCGGAGAGGCATCTCTACAAGGAAACTTCTGTTTGTTTCTTCCCATAAATGTCTTTTCATCTACGATACTGTTTTGACTGGACAGGTATTCCATTTTAGACAGCGCTACTACAACATAGGAAAAGTCTGATTTTTTTTTCACACGCTCATTCCTATTATCAATCAGTCACATTCGAATTCTCTTCTCATTTTCTTTTTCTTTCACTATTATTTCTCCTTTTGTTCTTTACTTTTTTCTTTACATTTTCATTCTCCTTTTGTCGCTTTCTATTTTTCGTCGTTTTCTTCCTTTCTCCTTTCCCTCCTTTTCTCTCGTTTGCTAGGGAAGGCGATATTAACAAGTAACGCCATGCGTCAACATGGATTTGTTCTGTTCTAGCAGCGCCTGTCTGCCATAGCGACGAGTCACTTCATTTACAATGGAAAACGAGGCCGTAAAGGTGACGTGAACTGTATTATGTTGAGCTCCTCGAGAAGTTGCGGGAAGAGGCGAACAGCGTTCCCGCCGATGGCCTCTGCATTTTCTGTAATACGCGAACGCACTTGAACACTGGGCTTCAGTTCTCGGAGGGAAAGGCCATATGACTGATTTCCCTACGATCGCCAGCCGTGCATTCTGTTCTAATTTTTCGGTGTCGTGCGACTGTGTTGTTGGATGGTTCGGAAGTGGAGGTTTCTTGGTATTTACAGTATTTAGAATTACTATCCAAAAGAAAACCGAAAATCGGGAAAAAATATACAAATATTGTGTGTAGGTGTATTGTGTTTATTGCATGTGACATTCACGCTCAGACACAGTAATATACACACTTACCTCTCCTTATACATACATTCATACATTCATACATACATACATACATACATACATACATACATACATACATACATACATACATACATACATACATACGTAATAATGGAAGCGCTTTCACGGGATTAACCGGGATAAGCTTTTGTGTGTGTGTGTATCTGCGAGAAGGAGAAAGAAGTCGCCATGCTTTACCGATGGCCTCGGCCGTGATGTGTAGTAGTTTTAATTGTGTTCTGCCGGAAGCCGCTTTGCGTAGTTATATGCGTGCAGCTATGTCGAATATAGTAAGGAAATACTTGATCAACTCGAAACTATACGGAGTATTTTTTTAAGATAATGGAAGTGAACGATCCGGGAATAGCGGTTTGTATCTTTAAACAACATTTTCGTTAGAACTGCACTTGATCTTTGTTAATGCCTTGATTTTTGTTAATGAATATGTGTGTGTGTATATTATATGTTGTGAATGTGTGTGTGTGTATATATATATATATATATATATATATATATATATATATATATATATATATATATATATCGTAATGTGTGTGTGTGAGAGAGAGAGAGAGAGAGAGAGAATAGGATTGGAGGATTGTGTTAGAGGATTGGTAAGATTGCTCCTCATCCTTTGGTTGGTTGGTTATTAGTGAATCCAGACACGTCAACTACAGAGGTCATTATTCCCATAAGTGTAGTGCATGTTTTTCATCGGGACGTGGCGGTGATCTTCCGCCGCTGGATAGCGAGATCCGGCGTCCATCTACCATCGGGTACCTCCCACCAGCTGGGCACCGCCCCAGACGGGACAAGCTCTAAGCTCCTGATCGGTCTCCGGCATGTGTGGTAGTGTAGTGCATGTTGGTGTAAGTGTATGGATAAGACAAGGAAGAGAAAGGAAAAATCCGCGCGGTTCGTGACCCGTTTCTTCGGGTCGGGATTCGCCTGGTGTTGATCATAGAAACCCCGTAAAACTACCGATCAGAGCACCCGGCGTATAGAATTTTCCTACAGACAGCCACTGAATTCGACCTAGCTGACAAGGTAGTATCGAAAATCTTGCCAGTGTTGATCTCGAACCTAGAACCTCTCGTTCACTGCGGTAACATCAGTTGATACTCTTAGCCACCTCTCCCGGTCCTCATCTTCTGAGCTAATGACCCCTATACCGATTAGGTTTTCTGTGATGGTCCCTTGTTTTGCTGCACTATCCGTTTACATTTTTTTCATTTTCTCGCTGCATTAAGTCGATTCCATCACGTAGAACACGAGATATTGGCCGAAATCCATGGTTGATTTGTCTTTGCAAATAGTTTTTATTACGGTGGTGTGAATATTTTCATACCAATTCTTGCTAAAAACGTTTGTTGCTACCATTATTCATAATTCACCTTAATATGAATGAGATAAGACAGAGATCCCAGAGCTCAAGAAACCGTGCACGTATTACACGTCTCCCCATAATACGTCACAAAGCTTTCAACTGTTTTTTAGATTAAATGCCAATATACTCGCACGTAAAATTCTCATTCCACTACAAAAAATTATATGTGGGGGGGGGCACAAGAATGTAGGCGAAATCTCCTTATTTTTGTTGTGCAATGTGACAAGAACTGTAAATCGAACTGGATTTACCGCAAACCTTATTTAAATGTCTATGACTTATACTGATGAATAACGAATAATACATAAACAATGTATTTTAAAGTCTATAAACCTATTTGTAAAATGTAAATTTTGGGACAGCGACCCTCCTCTTCATCTCCTTCGTAATTGACGTCGTTTGCCTTGGTCCAGTAGCAAATGACCGTACTTTGCTTTGTTTTAGCACATTAAAAGCTTGCCCAGGTAAACCACTTTCTAAAAAAACCGGGAAAGATAGACAATTCGGAGTTATTTCAGGGAATTTTCTGAAGGAACATTACAAGTGTCTCAGAAATTTTTGTTACAGAGATAAAACTCAGCTTGTTCTGTAATTAATATTGCGTTATGCTATATTAATAAGCGTTGTGTTTGCATAATTTTTATTTGTTTAAAAAAGTTTTCTTTTTCAAGACGAAAACAAAGTTGCCAGATGTATAAAGATAGGTTTAATTTGTAAGGATAATTTTTATTTGTTTAAAAAAGTTTTCTTTTTCAAGACAAAAACAAAGTTGGCAAATGTATAAAGAAAGGTTTTGAACGTTTTGAATCCTCATCTTACATGTATTTCAAGAGAATATGATATATTACAGAGAAAAAGGCTCAGCCGGTAACAGCATATTCATATAGTGTTCGATTACAGCTGAGAATGTGAAGTAACTTCTTCTGTCTTCACGTAAAGAAAGGTTGTTTAAACTCGTTCTGCCTGTCACGCAGTTCTTTCGAAACTCGCGCAATGATAAGACATTGGTTCTCAGGGCTTTGTTCAGTGTTTGCCGGGGGCGCAAATACGTATGTATTGGAAGGAATTAGGCAAATTGCAAAATGTCTGGGTGTAGTGACTTTGCCCGCATACCTTCCTGAGTGGGTCGCTAGGAATGAAAATCGACCCACATTTCAGGTGTTGAATTTAATTCTTTTTTTAGCCGGAATTTGTCGTTCGTGGAAAACGGTTCCTATTATGAATTGGAAAGAGAGTCTTTCGGCGAAACGTACACCGAGATTTTCTGAGCACTTTTTGGTGAAGTGATTCAACATCAAAAATTCATTTACCGTACTGATAGAACTTCTCACACTATAGTGTTATTGATGTTAAAGAATAATTGGGAGTGATGCTTAACTTCAACATATTGTCTAAATTAAAGACAGATATTCCAAATCTAGCTTTTATTTAATACTTGCAGTAGATTAAAATTAAAATTTTTAACAGGAATAAAAATTTGAAGAAAGTTGAGGATTTCAAACGAAAAACGGCCAAACTGTATTTTCCTGAATAGTCTTATGGTTTTTACTTTTTTTGCGTTAAATATACCAAACCATGGTTCTCAATATACTGACTATATATTATTTTACTGAAGCCTCCATGTAACAGACTTGCCTCAACTAGTACTAGGGCCATGCAATAATGTATTATTATCGTTAATAAAACATCTATTCGACCACCTTTTCTCAGTGCCTTACCAGACACGTCGACGGTTGGTCCTTGGATCTTCTCAACTTTGACGCATTGAGAAAGGCAGCGCAGGCCACAGATTTCGTGAGCTGATCGACCACCTCGCCACGACGCCAGTTCGTGTGATCACTAATACTACACAGCTCCTTATAAAATATCTATTATGTTAAATTTGGCAAATGGTACTCCTTGATTCAAATAGTTTAGCTAACCAACTAAATTACACCCCCTAATAAGTTAATTGCGCCGACCTGGATGGCCGAGGTGGCTAAGAGCGAGTACCGACTCAGCGCTTCGGTCCGAAGGGTCGCGGGTTCGAGTCCCGCCTTGGGCATGGCTGTTTGTCCCTTGACTTGTGTGTGTGTTGTCGCGGAGGGCCTCGCGTTCTGCTGACCCCAGATCAGAGGAGCCCGCAAGTGTTTGTCTAGTGTATGGTCGAATATGCGTCCCTCTGGGACGTAAAGGGCAACCGGCTGTCGGCTGGATAAAAGCCCTAGAAAAAAAAGTTAATTGCACTCCCTAACAAGGTAATATATTGAATAAAACTTAATATCACGTACAACTCGGGATACAACTCGGGATAATTCTAGATCAACATAATGAAATTGAACGCATTCGTGAAATTTCCTTCGGACTTTTTGGCAACGGCGAAGGGTGCGGTGCAACCTTACGGGAAATAGGAATGAACTTCAAAATATTCCCAGCCGTCCTGTCCGCACCATCCCAGTGCGCGCTAGGCTTATGTCGCTAAGTTATTTTTTCTTTTCATTAGACAAACTATGCATGAAGACAACGGCTAACGTATGTCGCAGTATAAATTTTTGTCATACGTTTAGCTGTCGAAATTGAATGTGAGGATTTTTCGTTTAAAGGAGAGTGTATCCGCTAAGTTCGCCAATACCCTCGTTAAATGTGGGACGTTCACCCACAACTCTTCGATCTTTATCGCCGCTGCCGGTGCTCAACGACTAACGTATGTCTGTGTGTCAATTATCATGCAGTCAGGAGTTGAAACTCGAAGAGGGGTGATTCAATTAGTATCTCATTTTGTTAAACTGGGGTATACCCGCCCGCACAGTCACACTCATATACTCGCAATCATTCACAAACATTCACCCACACTCAAATCACACACACACATACATTCATTTCCATATTCTCGGTAGGACTTTTACCCACAGGCCTTGGAAACGAGGCAACTAGGCGCTCGCATCTTAGTCGCCTCGGCTACTCTAGTCAGCGAAGTTTTTTCTTTATTTAAAATATTCTGCCCATTCATGGGTTGGAAACCTTGACTTTCGCGTTGACACACCAACCTCTTACACAGTTTCTGCATTATAGTTAGTTTAGCATGTCGATCGCTGTGTCGATCGGTAATATAGGTCGCATGGGCGTGTGCGGTTCCGACCGCCGCCGCAGACCGCAGAGGTGACTCTCGCGCGGCTTGGTGTGGTGGTGCCGCGGAGGCCGGTCGTTCCGAGGGTGCGCGCGCCGGTGGTGCACTGGTGGCTGCTGCGGCGGCGGCAGCGGCTGGAGGCGCCCCTGGCCCCTGGGAAGCGGGCTGGAGAAGCCAGCGCGGCGTGGCGGCGGGTCGGTCCCAGAGCCCCGGAGGCGCGCGCGCGCCTCGCCGCACACGCGGCCAGCGTGATGCACACTGGGTGTGGGAACGCCGCGGCCCGTTCAATAGCAGGGCGTTTCCGGCGCGGAAAGTTGCCACGTCGAGCAGTCGCTGCCGAGACCGCTGGCAGCGAGGCCCAATTCCCTGTTTTGTCTTTCGCCAGCGATCGAAGCACACTTGGGCTATTCCTAGTTAGTTTCTACGTGTGTGTTAAAGAACCGCTCGTGGACTGTGGTGCGTTTCGGAGTAGGAGACATGAAACTGTGATGACGTGAAGTTGTCGTTTTGGGCGTGGATAGAAGTCATGTAGGGTGCTGTGGGACATGTAGTGGGATGAACGATGTATGGTGACATGCCCATCTACGTCCTCCTACGCTCACGCAGTTTCCGGAGAAAGTTTAGACACAACCTCAGCGCTGGCGCAGACACTGGGTCTGACTCTTGCACGCACTGTCACACTTGTACTGGCATTGATACTGATACGCACTGGTGCTGGCAATAGGTACCGACTTCATCGACAATTACAAGATCCCCAGCGCTGGCGGTCACGGACACTCCGCGGCAATAGCACGGTCTCTTCGCAGGTAGATACTATCCCGAGTAAAGACCTCTACACAGATTCCTGCACTCACCCGGCACGCGCTCAGCGCCGCACCCCGGCGCACACGCCCTGCCACGTGCCTTGACGCACCGGGCCACGCACCCCGGCATGCATCCCTTGAAGCACCTGCCCCCGCATCCCGTTACGCAATATTTTGACCTAAATACGACAGTGAAACACAAATTATCTGCCCAGTGGCAGTCCCTTTAAAGGAGAATTTAATGTGTGTTTCATTTTCTACTGATCCATGAAATGAATTGTTGCGTATTTGGAAAAGTTTGGAGTCGTTGGAAAATAACTACGATGATCGGGGCAGAAGTCATGGCAACTTTTTTTTCTAAAAGAAGTGTTATCGGATCACACAATTTCGTCACGTGAAAGAAATGCTGTTTTAATGTGTGTTCACAATAACAGATGGCCATGTGAGTGTCTCTATTAGCACCGAGAGCCATGTGAAATCAGTTGTCTGACTACCGCCGTTTGAGATGAATGTAACCCGTTTCAAGCAACGCTCATAACAAGATAGTCGTTCTCCATGGGAAAAATAACCAAGAATGTCACAGGGAATTGTTCGAAGCCGTTGAGAATAATACCCTTCCGTACTCGACAGTCACGAGATGGGCAGGAGAGTTTTCTGCGAGGTGGCGTAGCAACCAATGATAAGCAACACACATGACGACCTGTGAGTGTGCGGACCGATGTGGCACGTGTGGTAATCGGTATCTGCCTAATCGGGCCTTTGGAACGGATATATAATGCTTCTAGCATGTTTTTACCTCGTATTGTCAGTTCAAATACCTTAATAAATTTGAGAAATCCAATTTTGGTGCATGCACTAATGTCTATGCACTTAGTTCATATCTTGCGCTTTCATGTGTATATTTCACATTTTCCACTCGTGCTCTCAGTCAAAACGGGGCGAGTAAGTAATAGTTGCCATGACTTACGCCCCAACCCTCGTAACCCATCATTTCTACTTCTGAAACGGTTACTTTTTGAGCACGTATAGTTGTTTTTTATTACAACGCCGCCTTTGTCAGTTATTTGGAATAATATACTTTTGTGCGTTTTTGTGCACGAATGAACAGTTTTCTCTACGTTACAAGAAGAGTGTACTTATAAAAGTAAACATCTCTTAAATACAATGTAATATAATATTCATAATCATTGGAAATAGTGCAGATGATATAATATTTGATGGTCAATTTTGCTCTCGAAGTATTCAATGTGGACAGAGTTATCAAGTTAACATTCGCTACAAAATGTACTTTTGAAACACCGACCTTCCGTTCTCACGACATGAGATCGCTCCTTCTGTAGAACACGAAGTTGAATGACATAATGGCTGCGGAATGTTGCGGAACAGATTGTTTTCCAAGTCATGACAAATTAAAAAGTTGTCTATAGCCTTTACTATTATGATTCAAAAAAATTGTTAGTAGTTTAGATGTAAATGTACAATACAAATGTTTCTGTGTGAGTACTTGGAAGTGTGATCATGAAGATTTGTTGTGGTTTACGAGCATTAGCATGTACCTGATATATTTGTTATACAAGACAATCCTCATAAGAGTTTTGTACTGATTTGTTCACATTAATTTTCGTTTACTGTACTAAGAAATAGTATGTAAGATTTGCTACCTTTTATTGCCAATCATTGACTTGAATTTCGTCATTAGCATATTCTTATATTGAAGTTCTCTAGGGAAAATTTTCTCTCGAACTGAAATTGGTTGTTTCGGGAAGATGTTATCGGAGATATTTAATATCTCAAATATTCATCGTAGAAGAATTTCCTTTAATTTTTATGTTGCGTGGACGCGAGGGGTGCAGGCGAATGGGACTCTTGCTTAGTGACTGGTGTATCATCTATATTACTAATTTACAAAGCGCGTAGAAATTGAAAGGAAACTATGTAGCCTCTGGTGTTTTGCGAGGTGTTCACTCGTTCGATGGGTGCCCAGGAACGAGGCAAAAATACAAAAACGTCGTTGTCCTTAAAAAAATATTTTGGAGCATCCTACTTATGTTTTTGTGAATGTGCAGTGTCATCATTAACTACTGTAGATACATATTTGAAATGTGCAAGCGAGGACAACTGAACAGTTATCTTGATGCCATATCTACATTGGAGAAGAATAAATGTACACTAATGGCCTGCGGCAGCACATATGCTGCTGAACACTACCACACAAAATGATTTTCTAAAATGTAGCATGCACACTGCTCAAGAACAACTAATAAAATGCATTCGTATAAAAGTGCAATATTTTTATACAAAGCAGTCTTATAGAAGTATGTATGTATTTGGCATTTTAGAATCGGATTAATCCGACTTTTACCAGCCAGCGTCGTTCCCAGACCTGGGACCTGTTTTTATTTGTTATTGCGTATATATGTTCAGGGTCCGTGTTCTGTATCAAAAGACGATGCACGGTGTCATTGTGTGCAGTAGAACAGTCCTTTACCTATCGAGAATTTCAAAAGAGTTGATCGTCCGTAATGCAACACGTAAATAAATATTTCGTGGCGGGCGGCCTCTTTCTTGGACCCATGCTGTCGCACGACGTCAGCTGTGTCGCAAGCAGTGGCACACTGAGTACGAGAAGTCAGATAGTAGGCGCACTACGAGAAATTGCAGATTAACATAAAATATTCGCATTTTTTTCAGTCAAAATCGAAACTCATTCTTCAGAATCTCCTTCCCCTCTCCCCAAGTTCCTGGATATTTAACGTAATCATTGATATCTCCCACATTGCCGGAGGCTGTGTATTTTTCAATTTCTGCGCGCGATGGAAATTAATAATATAATTACCAGAAATAGGTCTTATCTAATCCAGAGCGGTTTTCCCGTTTTGAGTAAACTAGTACATTTTTGTCAAGCCAACCATTAAAAAAAATTATTTCAAAAATATGAGTCTTAACCGAACCTCCGCCTCATCACTGAAATACTTTCTGGATCCGTTCCTGGCGGATGCAGTAAAATGCAACAGATCTTTTACATGGCAGCTACTGGCTCTTTCCGCTTGTCTTCCCCTCCTCTCCTCTTTGGCGTCATGCCCACCCTGTGACATTACTATTAATCCTGGCTACGCCCATGCTAGTTCTGCAACCATGCGACCGTCGAGGCCGGATGTTGTGCTATCGATTCGCCTTTCCGGCTTCTAGGAGACGCCCCACTTACTACTGGACACGTAAGTAGGAATGCAAGATACCAAGGGTCCTTTCCAATCACTGCGGCTTGACGGCCTTGGAAAATCCACCAGGCCCACATTCTAACTGCGCGTTGCCTATTTTGCTTCCGGGCTAGTCATTGGCTATGGTCATCAGTCCAGTAAGTGTAGTGCATGTTATTTACCGGGAGGTGCTGGTGTCCCCCCCCCCCCCGCTGGAACGTGAGATTCAGCGCCGACGAAGTCGGCTTGCGGGATGTCCTTCAGGTGTTTGTGTAATAGGGAGGAGGGGGCACAGTTAAGGAAGGAAATATCGTGTGCAGTCCATGGCCCCTTTATGGTAGGATACAGCTGTGGCGTTCGCCTGATATTGGTAGGAGAAATCACAGAAATGACCGATCAGATCAGCCGGTTGCCAGGATTCTTCTTCATACAGCGGCTGAATTTGACGTAGTCATGAAGCTAGTTTCGGAAATGCGTCACCGGCAGAAATCGAGACCTAGGACTTCCTGATCAGGGACGCTGTCTGGAGCCATCTCAGTCCGCCTGAGTGTGGCGAAGGCGGCCCTGTGGGCGCGGTTGTCCTGCTGCGGGCCCGTGCGTCGTTTGGCGCGTGCATCCCTTTGTGCTTGGCTGAGCGGAGAAAGCGCGGGGCGGCGCGCGTGGCGCGAGTGGCGTGAGCGGCCGGTGGCGAACGGTGAGCGGCGAGTGGCGAGTGGCGCGTGGTGCGAGTCGGGGGCGGGGCGAGGAGAGGCTGTTGTGGGCCGTGAGCCGGGCCGGGCGCGGCTGCTCCTGCTCCTGCCGCTGCCGCGCGCTTTCTTGCCACTCCGCTGCAAGCGATGCAAGGACGTCTAGCCACCGGGACACGCCCCCCTCTGCGCCTTGCGGGCGCGGCGGTGGGTGGACAGCAAGCGAACGGCGGGGCACGCTGGGCTTCCCAGGCTAGGTGTAGAGCTCTTTTGCTTTTAACTCCTTCACCTCATTCTTCTTCTCCTCCTCCTCTTCCATTCTAATCTTTCGCCTGCTCTCCTCTCTTTGTCTTTTGTGTTTTTCTTTTTCTTTTTTTTCTTTCTTTCCTCTCTTTCATGCTTCTTCCGCCTCTTTCCTTCTCTTCCTCTCCATCGTCCACTCCTCGCACCTTCTTCCTCTTCTTTAGATGACTGGCACTATTTCTGACCATCGGACCAGTGTTCTAAACACAGAGATCAGATATGTGTAGCAAATTTACTGGCAATTGTACTAGTGTAGCTTTAATATTTGCATTCCATAAATAACAAATAGACTAGGTTAAAGTTCTGAAGCGTGATTTCTCTACATTTCGTATGAAATGCGAGCCAAACTTAGATTTTATTTTTCCGTGTCAAAATTCAGCACTGTACCTTGCACAGTTTAACAACATAGTAATAGTTCATGTAATAAATAATAACAATAATAATAATAACAATGCGGTATGTAATAAAAAGAACAGGAAGTTTAAACGAAATAATTTAAACCCTGTTAACATTGATTCGTATATAGTTTAAGATCGTGTTCATTTCTTATCTGTATTAGAGCCTTATTGAAAACAAAACTACGTACTTTGTAAACATAAGTGTGACATGATGTGAACTGGATTTTGAATCACCCCCCCCCCCACTCTCGGTTCAGATCATTTTATTCCACTAATTTAATAGTTTTTTTAAAATTTTAATTAAATTAAAAACCTCTACAATGGGACCGTTTATTAGTAAGCAATAATACCTTTTCGTCTTTCCAAACGTTCCATTCTCTGCGCAAAATGGAGAAAAGCAATGGGATCGGCAATCTAATATTTAGCTATCTGAAAAGATCTCTGTAGCTGACGTTACAGAATTTGGATCTGCTCCACAGTTGACCAAGAAGTCCTAGGGTTCGACACCCGACAATGCAGGATTTTCGTCTCTACTGATTTGGGTCGAATTCATCCGCGATGTGAAGGAGAATTCTAGCAGTCGACTGCTCTGATTGGTAGTTTTTCGTAGTTTCTTCAATAAGTACCTGGCGAATGCTGGAGAAATTTCTTAACAAATGGACTATGGTCCGCGCGTGATCTTTTCTTCCTAATCCTTGTCCCCTTCTCTTGCCATACACTTACATGCACTACATTGCCACACATGTCGGGATCTTAGACTTTCTTTCGACTACTGCGGTGCTCCTCTCGGGGAGGGGTATCTAATGGGGAAAACCCCGCAGCCCAATGTGTGGGTCGGCACCGGATCTCACGTTTCAACGGGAAAGAAAAATGGCACCTCCCGGAATATAACATGCACTTTACATTCAGGACTAATGACTTAAGTAGTAGACACGCCCAAAAGAACATAAATCTCGCTAATGGAATTTGGCTGCAAGTTATATCCAGTACTCGTCTGATGCATCTATCATTCAAGTGTTCAAACGTCCTGTTGGTATTATCTTCAGGGGTCAGAACTTGATTCGATGTCAACGATCTGAGTTGAAGTGAGATCTTTTATAAGAGCACCTAGAGTTTCCCCGCTAACTTTCGCTACAGCGGACCTTTCAGATTTCCCCAGCGAAGAAAATTGTGGAACTGTTAATATTTGTTACATTTCAGTGAATCAGAATGCTTACTTTTTAGTTTGTGGTTATACTAATAGATATGAAACAATGCGCCCAATACACGTAACAATGACTTATTTGTGGATCTATATTTTAAGGAAAATGAACAGTAGCTCTATTTACAGCACGAGAAACGTTACTGGCAGTGAAAGTTAGAAAATAATAGAATTAACTTAAAATGATTTTGTTTTTTGCCTCTATTTAGAATTTTCGCATATTTGTGTATATATAGTATACATTTCAGAATCATAGAAGTAAGTGAAATTCGGAATCTTTCATTAGGTTTAGTCTAGGGGAATTCGAAAACATGGTAATCTTGGCAGAAATCTTTGTCAGAAACCTTCAATATATAATTTCATCTCTGTATATTTGTGCAAAACACCAAGGATAGATGATATTTATTAACAATTTATTAACATCTGTAAACTCAAAACTCTCTTCGATGGCCGGATAACATTTCTTTCATCAAACCGAATTAAGACCATAAAAATAAAAGTTTGCAAATTATGGTTTAGGGAACACGTTACTGCAACTCACTTTACAATCGCGTATAACTCGGAAACGATGCGTCATAGGCCCTTAAAACCCTGGTTTCGCGTCCCTAGGGGGATAAGTGGAGGGGCGGGTGAGTTTTGTGGGGAAACGAGTTTTGGAAGGACATTGGGGTACACGTGTGGAAATGGCGGGGACAGATGAGGGGGAGCAGGTAAGGCCCAAGCGATATTTCTTAAGAGTATATTAGATCTTTTTGTTCTCACATTTTTTAGATTAATTCTCCTGAGTATCCCTACTCCGTAGCATTGGTAGTCAGATTCGAGCGAGAATTCGAAATCTATATAAAATTAAACTGAAGGAATAGAGAGAAAAATAATATTCCATAGTAAAATGAAAGTGTCTATTTGATATTCTGTGAAATTTTTATCTCATCGCTTAGAAATATTACAATGTTTACTCGTACACAATACCGCGCGTATAATGTTATAACACACATTTCAGAGGCTCTACGTTGAAAGTTGGGATCTACTATGAAGCTAATCACTTTTAAAACGAGTAACAAAGTGCGGAGTTTTTACACGCGTTCTGCTTGTTATCTTTATTCTGCATCGCAGTTCTTCTGTTAATTTTTTACGCCATTATATTGTATTCTCATTTTTCGAACTGTTTGATAATGCATGACTCTTCCTCGCTTGAAAAATGTTTACGTGAGATATGATAACTATATATCATTTTGAATATCTTCGTAAAATATATTTAGTCAAAATATTTAAAATTTCAGCCAATACATTGTAATGAAATTCAAAGAATCAATGCAGTTAGGGAAGAAATGTCTGTTTTACTGTCACTTCCTCACATATTCCCTGCCTTCTCTGGCGCAACAGCTAGTACATGTGAGGGTCTGTCTAGCTCCTCAGAAAGAGAGTATTGTAAGCCAGATAAGTGATAGTTCGTGGCAGTTGAAGCATGCAAGTTGGGTGATTAGTTCTTTGCAAAGTAGAAATATAGTTCGGTTTAAACCAATGCACCGAAACGAAACAACCTAGCGAATAATCTTCAGATATCATCATAGATAAGGGGTTAAATTTTTCTGAAAGGCTTGAAGAGGGAATGAGTACAGGTACCCTGCAAGTACGAAGTAGCTGAAATGCTTACTTTTCAATGGGCGTTTTTCACCAAACTTCTTCTCAGACCCTGTGCAATTTTGCTTATGAAAAGTGATTTTTGTTTGTTAGGCAGTATATTGCTTGTATGTTTGATATTTCATTGTAGTGGATTTTCATGAACGTTAGCTACATCCATTTTTACAACGTTATATAATTGTACGACACAATTAGTATCATTCAACACAGTAAACACAAGGCTGTCTGTACTTGGTTATGCATGTGTGTCAGATATAACACGTATTGTATGCGTGTATATGAACGCAAGCATGTGCGAGGCACATGTAAGCAGGGCGTCTTCACGGAGTTACGATCTTTGTAAAATAATTTGCCTGATCTCGCCCGGCCTGGTCTGGCCTGGCCTGGTAACGCATATCATAACGCATATAACGTATATCATACCAGAGCATACCTGGTAACGCATATCATACCAAAGCCACTGGCTTCTTAGAATGCTTGATAAAAATCGAGTAGGAGAAATGAAAGAAAATGTTGAAATTTCCTCAGCCATCATTGTGAACTCACGCACAGAGCAAATTGCTCCTATTTATTTCCTCGTGTACGTAGTACAGAGAAAGTTATGTAATGCTGCCAAAAATCGATCTCGGGACTTTGATGGAATACAGGTTTTGTGGGTACTGGATAACGAAAAAGTGTTTTTTTTAAACGTCCGCCCGCAAACATCATTTAGCACCTAAGCGATTCTCAGGATTTTTACAAAAGTGGATATTCTGCATTTGATCTGAGGTTGGTTTGGTCCTGATTGGATTTGCGACTCCTCGAATTTAAAATGAAGCTTTTAATTTTTGCGAAGGGGGTACTTTACATGAAGCCCTTACGGAACTTACTCAAAAATGACCTTCAATTCGTTTCTAATTTGTGTTGTTTTTTTTGTTTCGTGTAACGCACATGTTTTACCTTTCCAACGCGGTAATACGTGTATCGATCGCGGTAGTACCTATGCGCTCAAATTCAAATCCCAAATTGGGCAAATATTTTTGCAAATTGAGAACACTGGCAAGGAGCATGTGAATATTTTTGGGAATTGAAAGCACTGGCAAGGAATATCCTAAGTGAGGCAAGCTATCTTTTGCATATATAATACATGCAATCGAGTTCAAATGTGCGAAATTTTCACGTTGGTTCAAGTAATATGATGTTAATAATGTACCCATTACAAATAATGAGAAAGTAGCACCACTATTTTGTCTTTTCGGGAAACTCGTAGTTGGATAGTTGTTAAATGTGAGTTATTTTTCTTTGCGTGTTTGTTGACGTGATCGTCTTCCCCAAAATGTTAGTCTATATTCAATTTTTAGAGTGTGGTCTTCTGGTTCTTGAACTATATTGAATGTGTGAGATGCAAACCTTCTCCTCCGCTTTGCAGTGTTTATTTCGTACATAGGTAGGAAATTATTCCTTATCTGCAATGTAAATAACTTAAAACAATTAATTATCACTATGGCAAATGAAATCTGACGTGCAATCAGACTTCATACGCACGTTTTTTGACTGCATGACAATATATTTTCTAATATACAGCGTATGTGATCGAAGATGCGTTAACGTCATAGTGTAATGTTTATTTATCGTATGGGTTTGTGTATATGGAAGGATGTCTGTGCGTCTCGTGCCTTTTAATTCTGTTTGCATGCTCGTGAGGACTTCCAACACGGTGGGAATATCACTTAGGGTAGTAACTGAAGACTTTAATTTTAACTTTTTCTTTTTCTTGAGAAATATGCTTTAATTACTTTTTTGAAGAATTTTTGTCGAAATGCCATTATCATATGAAAATTTCCATAGTATTGGGTGTATGATAATGACGTTTTTACTTGAGTATAAATTCATGTGCATCATTTTAATTAATACAAATTTTATCCGTGAATTGTAAGTAGTCCTTGGCACTTAACACCTTTGTGAATTCCAATTTTCGTATGATCAAGCGGTAAATAATGTACACGGAGATATTGATACCTGATGGAAACGCTGTTGTGAACCCGTTTTGATAACTAGAAAAAAACCATGATGTGGCTGAGATTTGAAACCGGATACTTATTGATGGAAATGTGCGCAGTGACCACTTTATCAGAGATTGAACTAGTTATGTATGAATGCGTGTACTCATTATACACAATTCATGTCTGTGCAACGTATACACTTCTTATACGTATCTCAACGTATACACAACGTATACACATCTTCACCGTAACAAATCGTCGCTCACTCCCTCTAACGGTTATTTGGTATGCCCGATGTCTACCTTGGACCGGACAATTTTCAGAGGGTGGCTCTTGAATGTAAACGGAATAGGAAGTATCCAGTGAACAAACCAGGTGTCAAAATATGCACCCTGCGAAGATTACTCACAGTTTAGAATCCTTCATTCCCGCGCCCTGGATCACTGGCCCCCCTAATGAGGTCTGACAGTATCAACAGCACCCATCTGGAATCACAATTCGTCCTTATAGGAACGGAACAGTAGGAGTGCGTAGACGACACGCCGCGGCGATAACCTTCAACCTGTCAACAGCACAGCAGCACCGGGAATGGGTGCAATTGCCTAAGAATTCAGGGCTGATTGGAGACGAGCGTGAAACATCCTCTTTACATTGACTTGCAGAGCTAGTGTTGGGGGAGAGATTTCGGAATGTATTCGATGAGGGAATATTGGCGTTTCGGGAAATTCTGGTAAGTATTTGCGTATTCGGTATAACAAATTATAAAAAATAGTTGCGGGAAAGTAAAATGAATAAATAAAATATGATAATTCTTCAAAATTACGTGGTTTAGACACAAGATATTAAAATAGGCGGCAAACCGCCCTTTTAGGACATTTTAGATACTTTCAATAGATCTTTTTTTTCATGATTTGTAAACATCTACAACACTTTTCCACAATCTCCTAAAGAAACTAAATAGGCATTTTTCCTAAAATCCGATGTCTAGTCATGAGCGACCACTGATATTTACACAATTTTAGAATTTACCACTGATATTTACAATTTTTGATTGACAGTAATAGGATAGGAAAGTAAATTTAACCACTTATATTGGCAATTCAAACTTAGCTCCTTTCAACAGTTTTATAATTTTATCATATCCATCATCTGATATGAATAAATCGGTTTAGTTGCTTTTGATACCCAGTAATGACCTTTCTCTTGTCAAGTTCAAATACTCAAGAAGACGATGGGATGTTGACACTTGTGCTTCACTCCTTGGACATGGCTCTGGGTCGGCTTTTCTAATCAAGTGATTCAGTAAAGATTCTGTCACTTTCGAGTGTCTGGGCGGACTGTCCGCTCGAACAGGGCGTACCGTTCAGCGTTTACCTGCTTTATAGTCTGCAGTGCAGTCTGCATTTTTCCATCTGGTCAAACAGCAGGCGGCTTATTAAGACGAAACAATTCCTGTGCGGAGACCCTCGGACAGAACGTGGCAATGTCGACTAATGCAATACCTTGAAGATCCCCAAACAGTAGTTGTGTATTTGTGTTGTTCGATTCAACATTTGATTTTTCACTGCATGCGCCTCGAATTTGAGATTGCAGAATCAACATATGTAGATGCGATAGTCTCAAGCTACTACTAAGAGCCGGATTTAAGGCAGGGCTGCAGAGGCTGTAACCCAGTTCCCCACACGTTTGGAGCCCCCACAAATCTGAAAAAGAAATGCAAGAGAAAACGTTTTTTCGTGGCTTGTAGAAGTGCGTAAAATAGATCAGAGTGGTGATAATCTTTAGAATATGTTTTACGCAAAATTTATAACAACGATATCATTGAAAAATGTATACAAGAAAAAGGGTGGAAAGTTCCTATCGAATAGATTGTAATATTCATTTGTAATATTTGTATATCATAATTATTTGGCTTACACACACACACTCACTCACATGTAAATGTAAATCGGTATAATGTTTTTACTATCTACAGGGCCCCCACATTTGGTCAGCCCAGGGACCCCTCCTTTTTTAATGCGGCCCTGCTACTACTTATTGGAACGAAAGAAATAACATTAATATTCAAAATTTTCTGGAAAACGTCTGTTTTTGAGTTACGTTTTATTGCATTTAATGAGTGATATGTCTGCCGGTATGGATGTGAATGTAAGCATGCGTGTACGTATGTAAATAGTGTCATGGAGATAGTGGAATTGCAAGTCGCAACTTCCGAACAGATACCTGCCGCCGGATGCGTCCGGCGCTGGGGAAAGCGGTTGGTCTTGCGCTTTCGATCGCTCACGGACGCGGTCACCAAAACATCACCGTCATTGCTTCATCTCCGCCGTCTCACCTCGATATCGCCATCGTGATACCACCGCCGCGGCGCCATCGCCGCCATCGCGATGTCAACGCCGTTGTGACATCGCCGCCATCCCCAGCAAGGCAGCACTCAAGGCAGGGCCTCGGACCAGGCGCAGTCTTTCTTTCGCATTTGCCCCCCCCCCATTATCATTATGATCACTATTATATTACCACCACCGTCATTGTGGCACCACTCCCGTCGCGACACCATCGCCAAGGCGACATCACAGCCTTGCGTTGAGAGGAAATTCCAAAACATTTCCAACCACGTCTGACATCCAAGCGCTGCTCTCAGCTTCGTGATAGAAAACTTTTTCATTTACGAACCTGTATTTTTCGTAAAAATGTATTAACTTAACGAAGAACAAAATGTTCTTACGGATCGCAGATATTAATAACTAGAGTGCCGATTTCTATGATTTTGCATATTTTTGTTCGGTGCTTTAGGGCAGTGAAATTTCATTACATTTGGTTAGAATTGGATTCTATGTATATTAATAGGTTAGTGCACACTTATGTATATTTGGCCGATTTTTTCCTGTTGGTGCATATTCTTGTAATTATGAGCGCGTATTTTTCATATTTCGTCAAAATAAAGACTTATCTCTAAAATGTTTCATCTTTTCATAGAATATTTTTATTTGTGAGCGTATGCGCAAGACCTTGTCACAGTTTCCGTTTATTTTTCTTCTTCTTTACTACAGATGATAAAATACTTGTGCAAATGTTGTTTGTTGTTTCTTGATATATTTTTTGAACCAGGCAGAAGAAATGTAAAAAGATATGCTAGATGAATATTTACTTCAATTATTTCTCCTCCGAAGTAAGGTAGACTTATATATTTGTGCAAACGAAATATACGTCTTTTCATTCCAAGCATGCTTCTCCTGAATTTTATCAAGGAAGTTTTATATGGGGAAATGAAATATTTTTAATTTTAATTACATATTAAAGTGCATTTTTAAGAATTTTTAAGTCATAAATGCGTATTTTTAAAAGCATATTTCAAGTTTTTTAGGGCATAAAAATCCTCTTCCTATTAATAATCATAGTTCACGACAACGAAGCTCTATACACTCGGTGGCAGTTACGTGTATTAATATATTGCGTGTTTAGGCGCCAACGTCATATCAGCTTATGCAACAAAGTTTGCAGGCGTGTTATAGTTAAAAGCCTTTCGTCTTTATTACGTCATATTACGTTTATTCGTCGATATTACATGTGTTTTTTTATTTTAATCGTTAATCCCAAATTCCCGTTTTCTCCAAATGGAATGTTGAAACTGTTGTCCTGTCCACAAAGTTGTTTCTTCAGTCACTTTTCAGTATTTCAGTTTTCAGTATTTGAACAAATAAACATTTTAAAATTCTTCGGAAATTGTATTTTTTTAATCACCTATCCTTCGTACGGATGGTGCAAGTCTTCGAGACCGCATACCTCTACAGCTTGAATATTTCAAGTTGGGTCAAATTACAATTCCGCCTGTCGCCTCAACGGATGGCTAACTCAGATCAAATGTAATGTGGTAGTGTTGGAAAATCACACGGGCAGACAGCAGCACTCAGTAAGGGAGCTTTCGTACCGAGTGTTCCTAAATATAGTCATCTCTTAGTGAAGATCTTGGATACCATAGAGATCTATTAGTTTAGTTTCTCTAAAAATATTATTACAGAAAGTTCAAGTCGAATCCTAGTGCTGAATCGCACCTGCCCCCCCCCCTGATATACTACCCAGCAGTTGAAGTTGCGCCTACAAGGGGGCTTCGCACATGGGTTTGTCTATCTGTGTCGGTTTCACAGCCATGGATGCGAAGAATTTCCTTCCGAAAATGAATACTGATTGAGATATGTGATTCCTGAGACTACGTACATGGTTTTTATCTTTTTCGTATTGGGCGCTCAACGCAACGACTTATGCCTTCCATTTAGAACATTTTCTCAAACTTGAAGAATAATATGTTCTAAAGGAATATATATGCTCGATTCTGTTAATCTTTTTCTTAAAGGCGTAGATAATATCGCTCATCTTGTCTTTCGTCGTGCTACGTTCATTGGTCATGTGTATTATGTAATTTTGGAAGCCCGGTAGTTTCGTTTTAGTTAGCTGTGTTTTTTCGTACTTATCTCACGCTCATACTGTCTCTTATATTCCGCTTTGATCCGATGATAGTCGAAGTAGCTTCCTTCGCACGTGCACTAACAAAAGAAAACGCAAGACATCGGGAGTTCTGGAAATTTTTTATACTCTCTCGAGAACAGGAACAGGAACTGAAGATAGTGCGTGTCTTTGCGTAGTACTTGCTATAGTTTCCTGTTTTAGACATTTCCACTTCTGATAGTTTTAGAGATCTTCACGTTATCGCTTCATAAAGAAGTTTCTCTCTCTTTGTAGCGATCTAGCTACTTCATGTAACGATGTTTCGTGTCTAAATATTTCAGCATTACTTGTCGTTTCGTTTTGCTTCATCCGCAAACTTAACCTATTTTCATGACGGCAATATTTTGTACACAGCTTTTGCTCAAACTACGAAACTCATTGAGGACCAGTTTTCTCTTGTTATTTCACATCGCGTTTATCCCGAGTTCCCAGAAACTGATAAAAGTGCATTACCTTAGACAATTTGTATCCATTCCCGAATTGAACTACCTTGCAAAATGCACGTGGATTCATTGCAAGTGGCTTAGCCGAAAACTATTTTAGAGATATCAAAAAACAGGGAAATTCAATGTTTCTGAAATTCAATCGTGGAACAGAAAAAAAATATATTTCTCAGTCAAATAGTTCCAAACATGTCACTCAAAAGGGGAGATTTAATTAATTTGTTTCATCTGTATACATTTACATACATTCCGAAATTAACAATAATTTTACCTGGAATTTCTCTGCATTTTAGAAGCTTCTAGAGATAGCTTTCAACCTCCCATTGCTTCACAGGTGGAGTTCTATTTCTGGTGACTCGGTACTTCGACATCCCAGCTTCTTTTAGTTTTTGTTTTTAACCTAGTATCTGTTTTTTCGATGATTTTGATGATTTTCCTTATTGATTTGCCGCACTCGTAATTGTAATTTCATATGTTTGCATGTTTCATTGCCAGGGCCGTTAGTTTGCGTGCCCTTTTCTTTGATTGCATGACAGTTGTATATAACAGTGAAACAAATGGCCATTGCTTAGCGCCATCCAAATATCTTGATTGTTCTCGATTTACGTTACACGCACGCTGATCAATCTGCAGTTTATCATAAGGTGTAAGACATACATACGGAAAATAATTGTGTGAAAAAAGGAAGGCTCAGTTGTCTTGGAAGTAAACTTGCATGTTAGCTAGCGTTCGGCAGTATTTAAATCTCGTCAAAACTGTATAATTGATCATATAGCTTTGTTTGCTGGAGACAAAATGGTGACTATTGTTCCACACACGAAGACTAGAGAACAGACGGCTAAACGTAGAGGCCAATCATTCTATATGAAAAGTAGTTTTGAAGTCTAGAAATCATCAATTCTAGACAAACTAGACATATGACACTTGTATTACGTTCGTAACCCCTATGAACGTCTTTTTTTTTTTTTTTTTTGTATTATAATGAGTTTTGGTCTTTTTAACGTTTTCTAGCGGTTTGTAGTTTTTCGTGTTTGGAAAACCCGAGAACACTTCTATAAGTTTCTGTTATAATGTCGAAATGCGACTCGACCATCCACCAAACTGTTCCAAAAAGTTTACTTCGTCCGAAGTGTAAGGAAATAGTGTAATTTTTTCCACTTATCTACTAGCCATTTATCTTCTGTAATGACGCTAGTGCAAGGCGTTCTTTGTACAGACGTATTTTGTATACTAAATGTAAATCGATTGATTCATTATTTCGTGTTTCCGAGTTTAAGTGTTATGGTCTTTAGCCCCGTAAGCATAGCGCATGATTAATCACGTGAGGTGACGGTGTTCTTCCCCCTCTGGATGGTGAGTCCCTGCACCGGCAAAGGTGGCTCAGGACATCAACTGATCACTGCAGTGCCTCTGACCGGGAGGTCCTAGGGTTGGAGTTCCGGTAGGGACAGGATTCTTGACACTAGCTAGATAGCTAGGTCGAATTCAGCCGCTGTCTAGAGGAGAATTCTAGCGGCCGACTGTTCTGTTCGGTAGTTTTCCCTGGTTTCTTCGATCAACACCAGGCGAATGCCGGAGCAGTGCCCTTAGATCTTTCCTTCCTCGACCTTGTCCATACTCACATGCACCACACTACCACACTTGACGAGGTACCAGTTGGGAGCGTAGAGCTTGTCTCGGCTGGGGCGATACCCCGATTGTGGGAGATATCTGGTTGGGAAAAATCCCCGCAAACCGACATAGGTCGGCGCCGGATTTTGCCAACCACCGGGGGAAGATCACCGCCACCTACCGTGATGAAAACAAGTACTACACTTATAGGTTAGTAACTGATGCGCCCGGAATCACTAATCAATCGAAAACTCTGCCTCCGTCGGGACTCGAACTCTAGGACCTCTCGGTCAAAAGCACTGCAGTGACCTCAGCTGATGCCCTGAGCCACCTCAGCCGGTACTAGCTAAATGTAAACATTGGTAGTCCAATAAAAACATTGTTGCCACGTTCTTTGTTCACCAGGGACGTAAGTTGTCTTGGGGTGTTTTGCGAATTCTGCGCGTGACCGTCGCTGAAAAGAATGTATGCGGATGAGTGTATGTATACGGGCGAATTAAGTCATCAAACGCGTGTAAACGGACAGGCCATAAATAACGAATTTCAAAGACCCCACGTTGTTTTTTCTTTATGTCTTTAATTACACTCGCAATAGATTAAATTGTAATCAAATAATTATGCATGAAAATAATATTTAATAAAAAGGAAGTTTTAAAGTACTTTTGTAGCATTCTAGCTACATAAACGCATTGCTTTCATGTGAACATTTTACAGCTAGCGGAAAGACAAATATAATAAGGAGCCCATCACTTCCATAACAAGTTACCCAACGTGTTTGAAATCACTGAGAATCGTTTTTACATGTTACATGCCGACCACACCCCACAATTTTCTTTCTAACTAATTATTCTAAAAGAATGCTCACATGACTGAACAGAATATACGCCTACAGAAATAGCTGTTGCGTAGTTTGGAAACCAAACTATTTTTCACAATGAACTTTGTCGAAGTGTGGAAAACATTATTAGCGTGTCTGTTCTTATAATAAGGTTTTTTTTTCGACCGAGATGTAAAATAGTGCACCTGGGTCGTGCTTTCGGTGCCGGGTCTCCCCCAGTACCCAGGTGAGTGTGCGTGGTGATGAACTTGGAAGGGAAGGCGTGGCGTGGTGACTAACTTCTACTGCATCATTGGTTTGAAGAGTGAAACAGTGTTTACTCACAAATTTAAAGCTAATTATATACGTGGTCGGTATGCACGTAAGATGGGTAAAGTAGTAGTAGCTCTTTTTTTTTTCTTCAAACTTTACATTTTTTTATTTCTTCATTATCTTTAGATTTAAGTGTCGAGGAGGTTTGTTGTTTCTTAAATCGAAAATTTGTTGTTACTGTTTTTTTTTCGTAAAGTGTTTTTTGCAAACAAGGTTTTTAAACTAAATTGCCCCTGTAATGTAGAGTCCTTATGTCCAATGGTCGATTTTTTCCGTCCGATGTCGACGGCGAATGATGATATTACCCCTTGTACAAATTCATTCTTTTCCCTCGGTATCGCTCGCAATGTAAATACTTTTCGACCCCAGAAATATTCTAAGACTTGTGACTATGCCAACACTGCGATAAAGAACAGGAGAAATGGCAGTAACCTACAACAACTTGCCGTGTTGCCGATTACGACAAATTCCTCGTAAGTCTACCGGGATTTGGAACAGCGCTCCGAGAGGTGAAAGGCGAGTATGCTGTTCAGCAGACTGCTGTGGGACTGCTCTTGGGTTGTAATAAACAGGAAATGAAACTACATTAAAAACTATAAAAATAACTGGATTTAAAAGGAAATGTCCAAATGGAATGAAATTTTTAATTATTGGGGGTGGTGATTAAATAGATTAAAATACAAGGACACGAGCTGTTTATTTTTGCGTCTTCGTACGAATGTATTGAACCACCGTTTAGCAGAGTATTGCATCACGTTTAGCCTGGAAGCATGCGGCGATAACATATGGCGTTGTCATAGGGACGCCTAATGCTTTTCTGCGATAAATAGCACGGCAGCTGTTGCAATGGCAGTTTTAGAATGTACAGACTTTCATGGTCAACGCTATTTCGACGTAGTCTTCTTTATGAATGGGTGAATTTTCTAACGATCGGTCGCATCTACGGAGGGTTTTTACTTACGACAAACCTTATGTGACTTATGAGGTCAAACACCAATATAATGGATTCTCGACGATATACCCTTAGGGCCGATGAAGCCTTGGCTAATGCTCCTTACACGATTCCACAAGCAGTTAATAAATGTTTGACCCAAGGAATTTTGGGATCTTTCGAATATCCTCACGTCTGTGAGGCATCCGTAACCATTGAAAATTTAGATTTTTCGTTGAAATATATTGACATTATTTAACAAACAGAGTTTTTCTCCAGTTTCTCTGATACATTGAGCAAATGAAGTGTGGTCCCTCGTTTTGCTCCTGCGCATAAATGTAACTTTACAATTTGCGCGCGTTCCCTAGAGTTCAGTGAATGATTGTATAGTTATTCAAATCAACGTTCTCTATGTTCTTGCGGCAGTAAGTCGATTCCTTCACGAAGGGCACGATGAGGAACAATAGCAAAATCTATAGCTTTTTCCCTTTGCAAGTAGTTTTTATTACGCACGCACTAATATTGTTTCATCAATTTTTGCCCCAAGTCCTCGCTTCCATACAAATTCATTATTACACTTGTATATGAGGTAGGGTAGAGATCCCAGAATTTAAGAAAACGTTCACAGATTAACTTCTTCCCGTAGTACGTCACACATAATTTTTAACCATTTTATTTCGTTAAATAAAATAATGGTATCTGCCTGCCCTTCTTTAGAGGAGTAAAGTGCGGTGCAGTGCGATGCTTCAATTATGCAAGACGCCCCGAGTCTTATGTTATGTAAGTAACTGGTTTATCATTACATTATTACGCGCTATTATTATTATTATTATTATTATTATTATTATTATTTTATCGGCCGTTACTGACTACGTTACACGTTCTCTTCCGAGGCCTAGTCGTATTCTATCCTGGAGAGAGATTAACGTGTGTCATATGGTGATCAGCTTTTCGGCTGTATACCTCAGTAAGACAAGTTTTTTAGGTCGCTTTTTAACAACTGGATTATGTAGCGACCACTGTGATTATTTTAACTGTAGTAAGAACACTTATGGACAACACGAACACACACAAGCATTCATGCCGAGGCCGGATTCAAGGCATCTAGGACCCTTCAGCCTTCGCGACCTTGGCTATCCAGACCGGCTAAGACAAGATTTGACACTTTCAATTATGAATTACGAGGTGATAGGATGAGGATGATGATGATGATGATGTGATTATTATTATTATTATTATTATTATTATTATTATTATTATTATTATTATTATTTATTAAATTTTTATTGTAGGTGTTTTATAATTGTAATTAACTGCTATATCATCACTGTTCAATTAAATCTATGCATACTTGCGTACCAACATGGATAGCGGCGAGTGTAAAGACCACAATTTATGGCTCGGACGTTCCAACAATAATAATATTGCAAATTCGATCCCGCCTAGGTGCCAAAATTTACTTCTTGTGTTTAACATTAGTGAGTTTGTGGCGCCTGCCAGAATCAAATTTGTAGCTGCTCTTATTGGTGTTTTTCTGGTCACTTCCAGGCGAATGTCGAAGCATTACACAATACAATGGATCACAGGTCGCGCGCGATTTCATTTATCGCATCCCATCCTTCGTGGGGAGTTCGTCGTTTCTAATCCACCTCGTCCAACCGGCAGACACCGGCGGGGAGACCTTGCGGACAATGCAATGGCGGTGGACGTTCGCTAGAGAAAATCAGCGTGGGGAATCTATCTAAACTGCTTTCGTCGTCCTGAGCTCTCGCGGGGACAATGTCTGCCGTAATGTTGCCTACACCTATCGATATTCAACCTTATTACTCCCTTTGCACGTTTCTGTCGTAATGAATTCATGGCAAGCAACATGGCTGCACCGTACGACAGTGAAATCCCGTTCTTTGAAGCCACTCATGTTAACTAGATATGAGGTTACAAGCTTCAGCTACTCGTTATATGTGGTCAGTTGCTGCAAAGTAATATTAGCTGAAGCATTAGCCGCGATGACCCTGTGTGCAAATTATTGCATTAATTTTATACTTTCTATGCGCTGGCCTGATAGCACAAAGTGTATAAATTATACCCGTAGAAATTTCTTTGTGCTCGAATGTTACGCCTAAATAAATGAAGCCTTGTATCCCTTGTTTCCAATCAACAATAATTAAATATTGAAAAACTAACAAAACGATGACTATGTAAATAATTCAATTTGCAGTTGGAAAAATTTGCTTCCTTGACGTGTTACTATTCAAACACACCACATGGCGATGACGGTCCGGCCTGCTAAACAGCCAAGGACACTGTTGTTTGATGTGAGAGTTCTGGACGTATTGCAGCACGATCTTGTACTAGGAGGATGTTCATCCAACTTGTTAAAGCTTCGTAGGATACATCAGTCGGCGACACCCACGTGACTACTCTCATTCACTAAGTTTTTTTGAATTTTGAACAGCGGGTGAAATGAACCCGCTGTTCCTACTATGTTCCCCTAGCGAGCCGGTAGGCCTCAGAATCTCGTAGACTGATGAACCTTTTATTTGGTAGATTGTTGCCAGTCCTCTTGGAAATGCTATTTGATAATGACAGTGCTTATCTATCATCCTGTGCGTCTATTCATATCTGCAGTTATACCACAATACAAGAAGCAAAGGAGGTGACTGATTAGATATACTTTCCGGAACCAATTCAAAGCAGTCAGGATTGTTATATAATTGAAATCCCAAAGACGAAGTCAGAGACGAAGTCAGAGACGAAGTCAGAGACGAAGTCAGAGACGAAGTCAGAGACGAAGTCAGAGACGAAGTCAGAGACGAAGTCAGAGACGAAGTCAGAGACGAAGTCAGAGACGAAGTCAGAGACGAAGTCAGAGACGAAGTCAGAGACGAAGTCAGGGACGAAGTCAGGGACGAAGTCACGGTCAGGGACGAAGTCAGGGACGAATTACGGAAAGGGAGGACCGATGTTAAGCCGATGACACCAAACAAAGAGAAAGATGTGGAAAGTTCTCTAAAGCCATGTTGCTCAATTAAGCAATGGAGTAGCTGAAGTGAATTATTGAAGTTTAGAACTTACGGAGTTAGATGGAGTTTTCGCAAATGTCGCGTAAAAAAATTTATGTATAAAAGTATAACATTTTGAACTTTTCCGATATCGTAACTTTTCCGAACATTCCGACTTTTTTATATGCCTTTACTTAGACCATTCTGCCCTTCTTATGGTAATTATACTCACGCTACCCCTTTCGTGAGTAATCATTTAACCTATACATAATGATATCTTTTGTAAAATCCTGTAAAATACATAACAATTCCACTATTTAATACTTTATTTAATACTATTGTAGATAATGATGTATCCACACTGATAATCCGCTCTGAATCCTAATCTGTAACTTACATGGCAGAAGGTCGTGCTTAGGGTGATTCCGAGTTTGCATTGCTGGGTGCTTCATCGAGAACTGAGAAAACAGCTTCTACCGAAGCAGTGTCTCGGTATTGAGGAAAGCATAGAAGCAGTTGATAATGTCAACTGCGAGGCGTGCTCAGGGCGTGTCGCGTGCCTGCCTGTGTGCCGGCCGCGGCCAAGCGCGAGGCGCCTGAGTGGCTGCATCGCCAGGGGCGGTTGGCGGCCGGCATACTTCGCCTTTTACTAGCATTTTGTTGATTGTTTACGCTGCAACTTAAAGCTTGTTAGCTTTGAGTTGTAATATATTTAAAAAGCTTTAGGTTTTTTAAATATATTTAGTTGTATACATGTAACTAATGTATTCTGTTCATACACGTGAGCAATTATTTTGACGATTTCTGCCAAATCGTATTAGGGGGCGTGGTCGTTGAGTAATATGTAGAAATGTGTCTCATTAATTCCACAAACTTCGGCTAACTCGTGCTGGGGTTGTGGTACTTCTTATATTTGTCATTCTGTCAACTGGAGAATGTTCGCATGAAACGAATCTATTTATGTAGCTAAAATGCAACAAATGCACACTTCAAACCTTCTACATCAAAAAAATTACTTACATGGATTGCTATTTGATGAAGTGTCGTTATATTGGGAATATAGTCGAAAGCGTGTTGAAAGTTAATAGCGTAGACTCATTGATACGCGGCGATTATGACCTGTCTATTTACCTTCGATGTGCATGGCCTCGCTTTGAATTTCTCTATTAAATAATTCATTTCAATATTCTCACATGTTTTTCGACATGATATGTATCAATTCTTAGTTACGATATCTGAACAAATATCGGGAAATCCCTTATCTCACGTACTGCATTTCACTAAACTGTCACTTCCGAGGCATGATCAGCTGACGGAAGAAGACATTTCGCAGAACGATGCGGTTTTTCATGGTGCTCAACTGTTTGAGAACATATCAATATAATCGTACGCTGCCCCCCACCGAGCTTATCTTTTATTCGTATAATTACTCCCGTGAGTTATAACTGCATCACAGTTTAGCTGCAAATCGGACTCCAGAGCTCTCCAATACTCCAATGCTCTGCGCAGGCACTACGGGAATGTTGATTTGCTTGGCGTTGTTACCTGTGAGTCACTTTGCTAAAGCGTAGACGGGAACAAAACTGTAAGTTGTTACCGGAGGCAGTATATCGTTTAGGGAGGCATAGGAGGCTATCTCATAGGCATAGGGAAGGGATCAGAGCTGTCAAATCAAGAACATCCAAGTGACCCGCGGTCAGCTTTTTCCTTGGTTCGTTGACATCCCAGAGAGTAAGGGTGGCGTTTGTATTTCTAATCGTTTTAATATCAATTGACATTTAAACTGGAAATGTACTAATTTCAATACTTACTCATTGCTGACCTTGCAAAAATGTATAAATACCTAACGTGACATGTTGAGAGCCACTCGACCCGTTAAACCGTGAGGAAGTTCTTGGAAGCTTTCAAAAATAGGAAGCAGAGTATTTATAGATACGCGGTCCTTAGCGGATGGGGTTTTCTTTGCTTTCCTTCTTTCTTTTCGGACACATAAGAATCATCTCAATCTGTATGGTGTTATTAGTATCTTGACAATTCTTACGGAACGAAGTAGAAAAGTAGGGAAACAGTTCATATTTTACATTGAAAAAAATGAAAATTGTATTTAAAAAATGAACCATTGTCAAGGTACGAAATCGTTGAGGTCACTGCCATCCCCTGGCTACTTGCAGTTTGTCATCGAGTAAGTTTGTAAGATAGCGACGACTAGGTTGCATGTAGAAGTTAACGATCGATCCTGGAATACAACCGCGAATCTGCTTTTGCTGTGAAAGGCAGGAAATTGTGATAACGATTATGACTCACGAGAATAATTCTAAATTTGGAACATAAATGATTATTACATGTACAACGCATACTTAAATAGCGAAATCATTTCATTGTATCTCGAAGACTGTACTGCGACGAGTCGCCACTGCTCCAACGTACTGCCTAGAGATGAGTGGGGCGCGTCGCCGGGGGCGGTCATCGCGCCGGTTATCTGCGCTGTGCCGCGGCTGGCGCGGGCGATAAGCGAGCGGCGGTGGGTCCCGCGCCGCCCGTGACCGCCCGGCCCTGCGAGCGTGGCCGCGTGGTCCGCGCGGCGCCCGGCGTGCTAGGTGCGTGCCCTCCCCGGCCGGGCGATGCGATGCGTCCCCCTTCGCGTCTTCGTCTTCGTGGGCGGTGTCGCCGCAGCCGCAGGCCGCGCCGGAATGTTCGGTTGACGATTGATTGATTGATTGACTTTTTCGTGGTTCCGGGCACGTCAACTGCTTTGGTCATTAGTCCCGTTAGTGTAGTGCGTGTTTTTCTCGGGAGATGGCGGTGATCTTCCCCTGCTGGATGGCGAGATCTGGCGCCGACCTACCGTCGGCTAGTGGGGTTTCCCCCTAACCAGGGCTCTCCCACCAGCGGGGCACCGCCCCAGCCGGGACAAGCTCTAAGCTCCCGACCGGTCTCCCGGAGTATGTGTTAGTGTAGTGCATGTTAGTGTGTCTGTGTAAGGGGAGATGATAGGACAAGGAAGAGGAAGAATAGATCGCGTGCGGTCCGTGGCCCGTTTGGTAGGGTACTGCTCCGGCATTCGCCTGGTGTTGATCGGAGAAACCACGGAAAACTACCGATCAGAGCAGCCGGTCGCTAGAATTCTCGTTCAGACAGCGACTGAATTCGACCTAGCTGAAAAGCTAGCGTCGCAAATCCTGTCGCTGTCAGGACTCGAACCCAGGACCTCCCGGTCAGAGGCGCTGCAGTGACATCAGTTGATGCACTGAGCTACTGCTCCCGGTTCGGTTGACGACTGGGTGTGGGTCGATGCGAAACGCCGCGACAGGCTGGTAGGCTGGCACCGGGCCCGAATTCCCCGCTTGACGTACCGTCCCCCACCGCGCCTTTTGTACTGTACGTCCGCAGTTCTAGGCATTGCTTTTAGTGACGGCACTGTTCGCCGAATGCTCGTATCTTCAGGTTACATTTATTTTTCTTTATCAATTATGTAATACATTTCATAATAAGCAAAAAACTAGGTTTTGCGATGCCTAGCTTGTAGTTGCGTTACTAGGCGTCGCGTATGCCCTCGAATGATGTAGCATTGAGTTCTACTAATTTACTCATCCCTTATACGATACTAATAAATCCTGCCTTGCTATTGATTGATTATTGATCTCGGATGCATCGATGGCTAAGGTCATTAGTCCCGTAAGTGTAGTGCATGCATTTTTCCGTGGTGATCTTCCCCCGCTAGATGCTTAGAACCGGCGCCGACCTATCTGTCGGCTAACGGGGTTTTCCCAACCAGGTATCTCCCATCAGCGGGGAACCGCTCCAGCCGAGATAAGCTCTAAGCTCTTGACCAGTCTCCGGACATGTGTGGTATTGTAGAGCATGTAAGTGTGGGTAAGTAAGGTTTCAGAATAGGACAAAGAAGGGGACGGAAAGATTGTGCGCGGTCCGTTGCCCGTTTGTTAGTGCACTGCTCCGGCATTCGCCTGTTATGCCTTTCTATTGTTCGTTAGTATTCATTATTAATACTACTCATCGCCAGAGCATTCTACCTCCGCTGAATCATCCGATATCTGGAGCGATGCAAGATGACACATACACTTGTTCCGAAGGCTGGGCTCTTCCGTTCTTCCTTCGCAATATTTCTTAATTATTATGTTAACACTTTTCGCAGTAGCTGGAAATTTGGAAACCTTTGTACTATCATACGAGTAGTCACCTCACATTTAAAAAAATAAGCCATAAACAATAACTTATCACCATTGACTAATGCTGTTCAAAATTTATAATGGTGATTGATATAATAACGAACATTTAATGTTCATTTGGTAATTATTTATAAATATTGTATTTATTAGCTAATATGCCCTTCTAATTTCGTGATAAAAGAAAAATGTCTTAATCAAATCCAATATAAATTTGTTTACGATTTGATAACTCTTTCTTTGCGAGTTCGAAACATTAAAATTTAAAAGAAAAATGAGCAAAAACATAAACTAGTATTGTGATACCCGGGTGGATATCTTAAGTATGCAGCTCTTGTGGGTAGGAAGTTGGCTGCAACGCAACGCTGTCGCAGGAACGCGGCGACCTGTGCGCGTTAGGTGGGCTCGTAGAAGTTTCGTGGCGAAAAATTAATATGCAAGTGGAAGGCGGGGGCGATGTACGGCGTGAACCTTCAACCCAGAAACCGTGCTCCCACACACTCAGTGAACTTGCCCTGACAGTAAAATGAAGCGAAGCCCTCGTGATCGTGATTAACGTTCTCGTCTTCATACTATACTTGTTTCTAAAGCCCGGGCCTTCGGAAACTCGTTCATTAGCCCACTCGCGGCGTGGGCTGTATGGCTTGGACGACACTCGAAGGGCTCCCCGCGTTCAGGGTGCGAATTGATAGAAGCGAGGGCTTCCGGAATCTTCCCTGCCAAGTGGCCTCTACTGGAAGAGTATCAATTTGTCCCTGGCAGGTACAATTTATCCACACGTAGCAGCCTCGTTCATAATTTCCACTCTTTGAAATGTTCAAATCAAATAAATTGAAAAACTTACTCCAGAGCGAGTTGTTAGGATGTATTCAAACATGTGATGCGAACGCGAAGATGACCATCATTTCTTTCACCAATTGGTCGATGCATGCCCTCCTCTTGGTATTTTGCGGTTGCGAATTTTCCGCTTTAAAAAACTCCACCGCCCCAGATTGATTTGAAGTGAACGGTTGAGCTTAGGTTTTGAAGTCACTAGGCCTCCTCTACTGGGAGCGACATGCCCTACGTTGGGGGTGCAAATCCGTAGTCTTGTTGAACTATTTTCTCTCATACTTTTAATTAATAGTTTATGAATGTGTCATTCATACCTATCGTTTCCGCTTTGAGCTGCCTTTCGGTGTTTCTCAGTTGCTTTACTGAGACATGTTAGTAGATGTTTTTTCTTCTTTAGCAATACCACCCTGCTTGGTTTTCGCCCTTCTGCCGAAGACTTTTCTTATCAGCGAAAGGGTGTCTAGGAGTGTCTAGGATGAGAATGAGGATGTGAAATTGAAGACAGGAATGCGCGCGGTCCGTGCCTTGATGTTCCAGGTACTGCTCTGGCATCTGCCAGAAATTGATCGACGGAGTCCGCAGATACGAGCAGCTGGCCTCTAGAATTCTTACCCAGCTAGTGGTCGGTCTCTATCCCTTTGCTTCGTTCGTGACAAGAATCGTCGTCGTTTGAACTCGAATATAGGATTTTCCCTTTGTGTAGATCGGTCAAGACAAGATCAACACACATCGCAATGCGCACGAGATCAGAAGGGAGTGCGGCAGAAATGAAAGTTGGTAATTGTGGAGCTTATTTCCAACGTGACGTATCTCCATTTAAGTTTGTTTTACATAGCAATGAATGCTTCTCCATCATGCTGCCAAATATTTTGGTAAAATATTGCGTTTCTCCCAAGGTTATATGGCGTCCGAAACTCGTTGTATCATCTTAAACTATAAGGATGAATGTGAACTTTTCCTTCCTAAAAAAATATGTTTCATGTAGATTCGTCGCTTTGGAAATAAGCTGAGTTTCTGTGTCACAGTGGAATCACCGCTTTACTCTGTTGACCATCTCGCCACAAGAGTCCATTAGTGAAACTGGAACTTCCATGGGAGATGCGATTAGCCTAATTTAGCAAAATTAATTGTTCGTTTGTTGTAATTTTTATTAAGTTTTGTTTACTTTTATGATTTCATTTATTATGTCAACTATTTACATTTTTATTAGTACACCTTCTCTTTGCAGGTTTAAAATAATTGAATCGTTTATTTCATAAACCTGTCAAACGCCAAATTCCTCATGTCAAAAAAAATTGAGAAAAAGTGTCCCAATTTTTCAGATTTCAAAATATTTTTTAATATTAAAGCGGTTAATAAATGAATATTTTTCAGGTAAATGTGGAATAAGCGATGTGTCTATCCTCGTGGAACAATATTCCACCATTAAAGCGCATTTTAAATTTTGGCGTTTGACGGGATTCTGAAATAAACGATTCAATTCTTATCCTTTGATAAATACGCCCCTAAAGATGTCGCTGCGCCATCGCTATAAGAAAACAGCGTACCGATCGTTTCTTAGTCGCGCATACACGGTCTCTACGTTTTCTGCATGAATTCTGTATAAATCGTCCGTCTGCGTACTTTCAGTGGAAGTATTTCTGTGAGTGCGTGAGGCTATATGACCTTTATTAATTAATCATGAGGAGCATAGAGAAGAAAAATAGGAAGGCGGGAATAGGGAAGGAGGTAGTTTATCACAAATTCACGTCATACAAACGCCTTTGACACACCTAACCACAAAATCGAGGTGGCCGATTACCATGGCGTCAAGTTAGTGAATGATTGTGCCGCTAGAGGCGTTTGATTCAAACTGTAAGCTTTCTGCAAGAAAAAAATTACGAACATGCTCAAAAGTTTTCCTGCAGAAATCGTGCAGTCTGGACTGTGTTTTCTGCAGGTCCAATCTGCACGTAAACTGTACCGTGTATACCGCGCTTAAAATTTATAATATTCCTCGCTCTATCCTTTTCAGAATAATCCTTTCCTTATGTACATCGAATGTTACGTACGATATCAAACATACTAGGCAGTACATTTTTTAAGACACTGGTATAATAATAGTGATAATTTATTCTTTTTAATTTATTAATAATTCATTTATTATTTTTGGTTACGAATTGCTTACCTGGCATCACGCGAACGTGCACCTGCTTATACCGAGGCTTAGTTATTTTATCCTGTGGAAAAAGTATGCGACTCCTTTTGGGGGATCAGCATTATGCTGAATCCAATTTTTATCCCCCAGGTTTGCTAGTCCTGGGGATAGGATATGGAATGATGATGATAATGAAGGATGAATGGGCGACACAAAGATACAAACACCCATGCGCGAGACGGGACTCGAACACGCGATCCTTCGGTCCAAGGTCGCCACGGCACTACTGCCTAAGCGATCTCGGCTATCCAGATCAGCAATTATTATTATTATTATTATTATTATTATTATTATTATTATTATTCAATTCAGGACGGAATAAAGACTACAACAATTTGCTTGCGGGGCATATAAGGTGGTAGTTTTGACGTGTCTGCCCACGCGATCCTCTCCCTTTTGTAATGGGAAGAGTTTGCACATACCAGCTGTTGTGTCGAAGTATGGTTTACGACGGGCTTCCAAGGTATTTTCAACTCAATACTGTATTTAGGTACGAAGTGATTCCGAACTGAGCCATGGTAGAACGCGTTTATCTAAGCCAGATATTCGAGTAGCTGTAAATCTCGTTAAAAAAGTCACATACGTGCAAATAGAGTACAAAGTAAAATGTACAAAGATAGTCATACTTTTTACTTTCTCGCTACGGAGTTGAGCGAAAGTTATGTAATGCTGTGCGAAAACATGGGGAATTTTCGGCAGAAAAACTCTTTATTTCAGGGCCGTGGTAACGAAAACGTGGATAATTCTAAGTTACTAAATTAAGAGAAAAATCCTTTATCACATGGTGTATCCAGAATCCGTTTTTTGTGGGTAGTTGATGCCGAAAAATCGAATGACGGCAGAACTTCTCTGTCTGTCTGTCTGTCTGTCTGTCTGTCTGTGAAGAACACTAGCGGCTAATTCGTTCTGCCGATTTTCTCCCAAATTGATATTTCCCAATCGATCTTGCTGATGTTGCGGCCCCTTGAATTTGAAACCTATATTTCAATTTTGGAGGTACTTTACATGAAGCCCCTGGGACATTTTCAAATTTGAAAGGAAAAAGGCTTCATCGTTTTTAGTGAAATTTTGTTGTTGGATAGTGATGGATTTTTAAAAGAATGGTGCAGGTCTCATGTTCGATGAAAACCCTGATTTTTCAAAAATTGCAGAAAATCAAAAGTTTTGGGAGTCTTTCTACAACTAAAACATTAAAGATAGAGATGTTTTCCTTAATGAAATTTGTCTCTTTAAGATATATTTTTGAATAAGGTAATGTACAATTTGTCGAAACTTTGAATACATTTCGTGTAATTTTGCGTGAAAATACGCGTTGCGTCAGTTGGACGCTCTTTGGTTTGAAAATGATTTCATATACATCGATATTGCTGCAATATCTTGAATATTGAATGTCATTAAAAGGAAAGTATATATTCCTAAGATAGAAGATCTTTTTTCGATTTCCTGCGTGTTGTGCAACCGTGCAACCTAAAGACGAGTCACCCACTGCTTGGAATACCGACGGTAGCGAATTTTCAACACTAGCTATATTGCTAGGTGGAATTCAGCCGCTGATAGAATTCTAGCGGTCGACTGCTCATATCGGTTGATTTCAGTGGTTTCTTCCATCAAGACAAGGACAATGCCGGAACAGTTGTCTAACAAACTCGTTGCCGCGCTCGTGGCACATAGCGAAGTCGCTAGCCTTTCACCACAGGTCCGGGTTCGATTCCCGTCGAATCTCATGTGAAATTTGTTCCAACAAAACGAGTTTGGCTGCTTCACAAGGGCTAGACCAACCCCTGTGAAGTGTCCTAAACCCTACCCCTATCCTTATTCCTTCCCAATTCTGGCCGCTGGGTAGTGACGCAGGAGCGCGTAATAGGAGGCGCGTACGCGGAGATGCTACCTGGCGGTCTTCTTGACAACTGACTGCGATGTGACATGACCTTAAAGGTTATGGAGGATTACTCCCGCGCAAGTTCATGGAGGATTACTCCACAGCGCGAAGCGCTTAACGCCCCTTGAGGGGCTTGGAGACGCGTTGCGTCAATTTGTAAGACGCAACAAATTTTTAAAAAATTAAAAAAAAAACAAAAAAAAACAATTGGGCCGCGGATAACGCGCGGTTTTTCCTTCCTCTTCTTTGTTTTAACCAATCCCATTACTTACACAGCTACTTACATGCACTACACTACCACACATTTCGGTAGCTTAGAGATTTTTTCTGGCTGGGGTGGTGCACTGTTGGGGAAGATGCCTCAAGGATAAAATCTCCTGCAAACCTGTACGTCAGCTCCGAATATCACCATCCCGCTGGGGAAGAACACGGTCATCACGCGCCAAAAACATTTACTACTCTAATGGAACTAATGACCATGACAGTGGACGTACCCGGAAAAATCAGACTAACTACGATAAAGGTCGCGTGCAGCGGGGATTCGGTTGCGTGGTGGTGCGTCGCTCTGCACCTGCGAGGCCTGCCTGGCGCCGCACTCACGCACGCACCCACTCGTTTTCCTCGGGCGTGATCGAGGTCCAAGTACAACAGCGCGACCCGGGCCGCTGTTGTAAAGCGAAATGACGCGAAGCGACGCTCGTCTGTTGTTTCCCAAGTGAATAGCGTCGGATGAGAGGCCCTTGTTTCGACAGAGGTGGGCGAGCGTCGCGCGGAGCGGAGGAGGAAGCGCCAACGAGCGGAACGACGCGGCGGCGGAGGTGGTGACAGAGGCAAAGTGCGGCTCGATGTTTAAAGTCAGAAAGTCCAGAACGATTTTTTTCTCTTAAGACTCTTGGAATCTTGTGAGCAATATTGATCGAATAAGAACGATGTAGAAGCTGATTAATTCCAGTTATTGGTTGCACAGTAGCATGGCCACGCGGTCGAAAAGACCGCATCATATGTTTGTTGCTGGGAAATATGTTTAGCGTATTTCCTGCGTGTATTGACACGTTTATACGCGGATTCGTTGGTATAACGGTCAGCGTACCGGACTGTTGTACCCGAGTTTGCGGGGTCAAACCCGATCGAAGCCGTGGATTTTTAAGGGCGAAAAAATCCTTCGTACGCCTTCCTTCGGAGGGGAAGTAAAGCCGGCTGTCCCATGTTAGTAGATTTACTGCATGTAAAAGATCCTCAAGCCTAAATGAAGCCTCTGAGCAAAATTGAGATCCGCCTGTTTCGTCGCCCAAGATACCTTCTTTCTCCGCTAGGTGGAGAAAGGAGCGTAACGAAATTTGCGTGGTTAGACGGAAGAGCGGGCCTGATGGCCCGAGTCTCGCCACGTAAAATAAGGCATTAACTAACTAACTAACTAACTAACTAACTATTCTTTCGAGTTATAGGTGCAATTAAACTTAGGGTCATAAGAGCAGATCGGAGCTAGTTGTCACCATTGGTAGTTTTTTTTTACGCAACTCCAATTTAGTTTCGACTCGTTTCATTGTATGAATAGAAACTACACTTCTTAGGCTACCTTATGGAATTCATGGATGTTTGATTGTCAAACTTTTAGAGTCTTTAAAGTCACTGAGGCACGATATTCAAACCCACCCCACTTGTGTGATGGGTTGACTCTAGCATGGGTTAGGCTTTGCACATTACTTCCGTGTGGAGGAATAAATCAATTTCAAAATGAATTATTTTTCAGTGTTTTATGTACGCAAACAAAGCCAAGCACATTGATCACTTTTAGGTCTTGCAGAATAGTCTCACTTGCAAATTTAAGTATTTAAAAATCAGTCTTCAATTTGATTTCATCAGTCTTTTACCATATTAAAAATGCTTATCAATTTTTTGGGAATATTATATACGTAACCTCATTTAATCGTTTCAAGTTTAATGTTAAAAAGAAGCGATAGAGGTTTATTTCCCCATTTTTTATTTAATAAATACTCTAAAAAATTGTCTTAATATTAGCATTGCAATGAAGTACAAGATGAGCACTCATTTGGACGTTTTTTGGATACAGATACATTCAAGAGGCAGAGCATCGATTGGCTATTACTGAGTCCAGTACCTATCAAAATTTTTAATTGGTCACTATTGGTGCAGAATCTGGAGTTTGGAAATAAATTAATAAAAACTAGAACTAACTAAAAAGTGGCTATTTTAACAAGCGATATATTCAGAGAGTTATGTTAATTGCCCTTTGAGTTTCCCATCATGAATTTAGAACTTATCCCAAGAACTATGAAAACTACGAAAATGTGCTTGTCCAGTACTGGTGCTTTTATTCCAAGTGTGAATAAGAATATCATAAAAATAGTTTTATTTTGTGGAGATAGTTGTGAGATACAGAATCTGGCGCAGATTGACACAGCGGCCAATTGAAAATTGCATACCAGCCCCGAACGGATTTTTTTAAATTTAAAATGGCCGTAGAGTGGACAAGGAAACGTAAAACTAAAAAAATTGATACCTGAAAATCAAATTGATTTCTGCCAAAAACTGTAGAGAAAAAACTTTTCTTCTCATTATTACAGAAAAACAATATTGAACTACGAAAATATTACTCTCCCGACTCTAAAACACATTTGATATCACGGATTAACTATCATTGCACTGATTACATTGCGGCTTCTGTGGAAGATCGTTAATCGCGAAGAACACGTGACACAAAGCTAGATCTTACGGAAGCTACGTGGCCGATGTAGGCCCTGAGACCCAGCCAGCCCCGGTCTCCCCGTCTATACGAACTTGTATTATTCATTCTCAATAGTACCCGAAAGTAAGGCAGCCAGAATTTGTGCTTAGGATGGCAATATTTTTACGCGATATGCAAATAACGTGCTCCCGAACTAAAATGTAATTAGTTCGTAAAAGTAAAATGCAGAGTATGCTGAGAAGAGTGTTGGGTTTCTAAACGGTAATCTCTAAAACTACTGAATTGATGAATTTGTGTTTGCTTCATTTGAAAGTCTGGAGAGCTATATGCAATGATATGAAGCTATCAAGCTTAATATAATTAAAAATAATCACTTTTCGAAACGCCAGCCTTTGAATCAGTCGCGAGAGTTTATCAATCCGTGTATTTTAGCTATTTTTGACACCAACAGATGGTGTCAAAACTCCATGTATCATGTAAAGATAACCGAGTAATCAATTGAGGGGCGGGGAGGAGGGAGAGTACACAGAACAAGGGCATCCTGAATCATTGTCTCGACTCCATATTAGTGTTTTACAAGCACACTGCAGTGGCTACCCTACAGATCTGTGTGAACAGGAATTGCCAGTTGAAATATTACTTACTTTTAAATGGAATTCCCACTTGAATTTAAGGGCCTTCCATTTCAGCAGTCCTATATTGTGCTTTTATTTTAGTTCAAATAGAACGGAAGCTGTAGATGTGCATGTGTGGCAAGGCAATGCACGGCGTGGTAGGTGAGGGTAGAGTATGTGGGTGGGAGCGTGATCGGAGCCTAGCAGGATGGAATGGTGAAGATCGTGGCTGAGTGGAATAAGGGTGGACCGAAACGGGGCGAAGTACGTATATAACTACGTTTTTACACTATTGATAGAATGTGAAACACCATTAATTATTCCTTTTCCTGGGTAATATATGATTGTGAGAAATAAATACACAGGTAACGCCGGGTTCTTTAGCTCTTATAAAAATAAAGATGAATCTGGAGGGACGTTTTTGAGCGTTATTTTTTTTAATCTATAAAAGTAGAATTAAAACTATTTTAAAGAGAAAATTAGAGGACTCGTGGCAATTTACGTAACCCAACAGACGTTTCCAAGTGTAAACTATTTATATTCCTATACAAAGCTATTGCGTGTATATCTAGTGTCTTCAATGAAAATTTAATGCATTTGATCAAAATTTTGTTTGATGAATATGTTTTGAATGTTTATTTTTTTATACTTCCTACCCAATATCTAGTTGTCGGCAAGCGCTCATAGTTTGCCCTCCCCTCGCCCTCCCATCATGTATGTTCAAGGACAAACGTCAGTAGAAAACAATAGAAAATACGACAGCGCGGCAGAATGAATGTTCATAGACAGTTTGAATCGTCCTAACGACACGTAACCTTCACAATCCACGCGCTGATATTCTCTCTAATAATGCTACGAAGCGGCAGTGTGGCTCTTCAAGTACAAGTTGTATTGTGATGCTGATCTCGTGGTGGGTAGGAAGTGCACGTGCTCTATACTGCGATTTTTTCATAGTTGCCTGTGACATTTCATCAGCTGTTACGGTGCCGTCCAATCGGGACCTTATACGTCACTACAGTGACGTCAGTATGGTGGCGTTCTACCTTCCGATTGGATGACACCGTAACAGCTGATTTACGTCACAGACAGCTATGAAGTATAGATCTCCCGCGATGCGCCCCTTCCACTGTTGAATAGTGACCCAGAAGCTAGGAGGCTCGCGACCTCCTGTCGTACCACTTGCTCGGCTTAATATTATACTGACGAGTGCATCGTTTCAGTCGTGAGAGAGAGCAGCATCGCTGTTCTTTAGTGTGTTCGGAGAACATAGAGTTACAAAATAAGGTCACATATTCGTTAATTGTAACATTGATGTAGTTCTTCATGAACCACTTGGCTCAGAAGTGTATGTCTAATAGTAAAACTGAGTCTCTGGGCTAGCTAGAGGCAGTAAGAATGAATTTTGTGGTTTTGAATTACTCATTTCACTCGATATTACGAATGGCAGAACTAAATATATAAAACATTTCTTAACTATTTAAAATTTTATATTTGAAGAGTTTGGGGTAGTAATAAGATAAGCCACTCTAGCGAAAGGAAGTCGCCTACTATTTGAATGGTGCAAAAAGGGAGCAAATCACTCACCAAATTGTGTGTATCTTGTATTAAAATCCATTTGCATACTCTTTGAAGTTCCTCCATACTTTCCTGCAGAAAAATACTTCTGACAGCATGTCACAGCAAATCACAGTAAAATACATATGCGGTTTTCCAACTACAGTAAAAGAAGAGACCGTAGTTAATGACTTCAGTACCAATTTAGATATTTATTTATTTAGTCAAAAACAGGTATACGTATGTGACGTATGGGGGAGAAAATCATCTGCGCACTCTTTCTTGAGATTCAGAATCCCTTCCCAACAATTTAACTATTAATTGTTGAAATAATAATATAATAATAATAATAATAATAATAATAATAATAATAATAATAATAATAATAATAATAATAATTTTAAAAGCGAGATATTAACATTTCAAAAACTATATATTTTCGTTTCCGAGCTATAGAAAACTTATTTGTAACGGTAAATGAACTGCAGATTTGATTTTTCTGTATTCCTATTAAAATAGAAACTCACCCTAAGCTCTACTACCACTACAAGCAAAAGAAAAGCTCAACAAAACGTGCGCATAGTGAAGCTACATTTACGTTCAGACGCAAATCAAGCGGCCATCTGAGCATTTGCTCAATGGATTAGGGAAACTGGACAAAAACTTGATCGAGATGGGGGTCATTGACCCGGAAGCTGAAGTACATTACTTTTTACAGGCATATTGTCTTTTTTTAAAAATTATAGAATACAAACGTAAACTAATTCATTTACTATATCATTGTTTTGTTTAAGTAAACATTATTTTTCTTTTTGACGATCAGTATAGTCTCTAATTGTATAGAAACAGTTATGCATCAGAAAAGATTTTACTTTTAACATAAATTTGTGTACCATTTTGAATTGTTTAATTTCATCTGGCAATGCGTTGTAAAGTAACGTACATGTATTGTATGTGGATTTCTTGTAGTGAGCTGTTGATACTGACACTTGATGAACATCATTTCTACGTCGTGTGTTGTAACTATAAATATCAGTTTTTCATGAAAATATGTTCCCACCGTTAAGTACGTCAGTTTTGACAAATACTACAGATTCGTAAATAAATAGGCAAGGCAAAGGCAAGATTCTAAGCTCAATGAAAAGAGGCTTGCATGGATCACGTGGATGGGATTTTTTCATTATTCGGATAATTTTCTTTTGCAATCTAAATGTCTGGGCACTAAAGGATGAGCTTCCCCAGAATATTATGCCATATCTCAGGCGGGAATGTACATTTGCAAAATACACGCAACGACCTGTATGAAGGCTGACAGAATTTGAAAGAATTCCGTATGCGTAACATAATGAGCTTAATTTATTGTTTAATTCTGTTATATGTACTTTCCACATGTGGTTTAACTAAATTGAGAAACCTAGAAATTTTTTTTACATTAACATCAGCTAATTGCATATTTTTCATTTTCAATGAAGCATACGATTACCGATTTGAAACGCAAAATTGCATTGAGACAGTTTTTCCTTCGTTTACTATTAATTTGTTATTACAAAACCAATTGTTTTTTGACGAAATAAATGAAAACAAATCAAAACGAATATGAGACCTGCGCCAATTTTTTGAGGATCCTTTGCTCTATTTGTGAAAAAATGTGAAGAACAAAACAAATTGAGGCAGTTTTTGGGAAAAAGTTTTTTATAATTTACGTTAACTTCAAGCAGAAATAACTCGAAAACTTCTCCAATTTTCAAAAACTTGACCAAAACCTTTTTCAAAGATTACTTTTTGAGACTATTTAAGAAAAAGTCTCTATCATCGCTATTAAACTTTTGAAATGTTAATTTTCTGCTATTTTCGATGACACACTTCACCTGCAATCGGGTCAGTGTTTTTCACCGCAATTTCCTACACACGAGAAACAAATGAGGAGATTTTGAGAATGTAATTGTTGAAAAATTGCCTTTATTTCACGTAAAATTAGAGGAAAACTAAACACATTTTCGAAATTTTGTACATGAACTTATTTGTCTTGGAAGACAGACGTTTTGCCGATAATCAATTTTTTAGTATCAAGCGCCTACAATCGTGGATTCTGACTACACAAGGTGCTAGAGGAAGTAATTTACTACATATAGGGAACAAGATTTATCCATGTTTTCGTTACCACGTCACCACATTAGAAGTTTTCTGTCGAAAAATCGCCGATTTCAGCCATTACAATTCTTTGTCTTTACTATGTACGTAGTAAGGCGAAAAAGTAACAATAAGATTTTAAAATAAGATCATGTACAATTTTTCGAACATATCTGACATTTTCGCGTACTTTTTGCTTCAAGGAAATGCAATTTTTAAAAAATTCTCAAAAATGACGCCGTTTTGTTTCTAAAATGCAAAATCGAAATGTATTTATTTATTTATGCTATACAAGATGTTCACAATAATGGTGTAATAAAAAGTGTCAAAACAGAGTGTAACTTAGAATGTCATCAAGCGCACGGTATGCAAGTTTTTTTAAAATTTTTCTTAAAAATAACCTTATAGCGTTTTCCATTCGTTGCTCTGAAACCCACCCTAGTGCAGGGCAAAAACGTCATCGCTCCGCAACAGTGCTGCCCCTCACGCGTGAAGGGCAGCTACGAATGAAATTGATTTCGGAACTGAGTCCGTGCTTGTGCGCTACGCAGTGAAATTATACACAGTTGTTCTTGGTCAGTCACACTGAGGGAACTCGAAAAATAATAATTTTGAATTATGATCGTCGTTATAATTTTAATGAAGTCTTTAGGTAATTCTTACTTCTTAATTCATAAGTGCGGCGGCATAATTGCGACGGCGATGGTGTAACGGTTAGCGTATCGGACTGTTATACCCAAGTTTGCGGGTTCATACCCGATCGAAGCCGTGGATGTTTAAGGGCGAAAAAATCCTTCGTACGCCGTCCTTCGGAGGGGAAGTAAAGCCGACTCTCCCGTGTTAGTAGATTTACTGCATGTAAAAGATCCTCAAGCCTAAGTGATGCCTCTGAGCTAAATTCAAATCGCCTGTTTCGTCACCCAAGTAATACCTTCTTTCTCCCACGGTTGGTGAAAGGAGCGTAGCTAAATTTGCGTGGTCAGACGGAAGAGCAGGCCTCATGGCCTGAGTCTCGCCACGTAAAATAAGACACATTCAAATCAAATTATTAACGTTTGATTTCTTTATTTAAAAACTACGAAAACTTCAAATGCGTATGAGTCGTAATTTAATTTTTCGAGATTTGTCAGTGATCGATATAGTACACAAGATTTTGAACCGAAAGGCTACTGTAGAATTGTTTCATTACTGAACACAATAAAAATATTAACATGAACATTTCCGCTGGTATATGTATGGGCGTGCGAGAAATATTTCTTGGAATATATATTTGAATGATTTTGTAAGGGCCACTATTTTTATTTTCACTTTATTTGCGTTTCGAAATTGAGACGTACCTAAAACACTTTAGTTTCCAAATAGCACTGGATTTGTTAATATGAAGTTATTCAAGGTTAAATTTTCGGAAAACACAATCTGATTTTCCGAACTTCGTGTAAATCACAAACATCATTTTAATACATTTCTTGCAAAACATGACATACGCCATCATTCGAAGTATCCCTGCGTGACAGAAGATCCTCAATTGCCTTCACAATTTCACCAAGAATCTAAATCAGCATGGATAACTTCCGCATCTAACCTCACAATGGCCCGGTGCACTGGACTGCACTGACACGATCGTCAGTGCAGTTTAGGGTGCCCCGAGTGCGCCCTGGGTCCGTGTCGATGTGCGAATGGAACACGCAGTTCTTTGCGCTGGTGCGCCCTAGCGGTCGAATGGAACACGAAAGCTGCCCTGAGTGCGCACTGGGTGCGCACTAGTGCGGCGAATGGAAAACGCTATTAGTTTACGATAGCCTTACAACGGACTTCAGTAGAATTGTTAACGTTTGTACCTGTGCACTTAAAACAAAAACGTGTGTCCAACGGATATGGCCTTTGCCATCAGTTGTGAAGGGACGAATGCGCTAGAGATCTGACACCGGTTGATAAGCTTCGCGTACCGTTCCTGGCGCTGCCGATGGTTTCTCGGAATCAGTTGCCACTTCGGAAGAGCTGCGCCGTTGCGTAGGCTGTTTTCCGGAGGTCAGCGATTCGACCCACGGACGTCTCCGGTTCGGCCCAATCTTTATATTTCGCTTAGACAGAGGATAAAGCACTCAACACACTCCAGGCTAACAATTTCTTTTCGCAGTGTAGAGGGTTGAAATGTTAGCGACGGATGTTTGACCGTTGACCCTATCTAACTTTTTGCCGAATGTTTGTGGATGTGTCTGTGCGTGCGTGTGTGTGTGCGTGAGAGAGAGAGTGTTAGAGTGATAGAGGGTGTTAGAGTGATAGAGGGTGTTAGAGTGATAGAGGGTGTTAGAGTGATAGAGGGTGTTAGAGTGATAGAGGGTGTTAGAGTGATAGAGGGTGTTAGAGTGATAGAGGGTGTTAGAGTGATAGAGGGTGTTAGAGTGATAGAGGGTGTTAGAGTGATAGAGGGTGTGAGAGTGATAGAGGGTGTTAGAGTGATAGAGGGTGTTAGAGTGAAAGAGGTGTTAGAGTGAAAGAGGGTGTTAGAGTGAAAGAGGGTGTTAGAGTGAAAGAGGGTGTTAGAGTGAAAGGGGTTAAGTGAAAGAGGGGGTTAGAGTGAAAAGGGGTTAGAGTGAAAGAGGGGTTAGAGTGAAAGAGGGTTAGAGTGAAAAGAGGGGTTAGAGGGAAAAGAGAGGGGTTAGAGGAAAGAGGGGTTGGGGGAAGGGTTAGAGGAAAAGAGGGGTTAGAGAAAGAGAGGGTTAGAGGAAAGAAGGGGTTAGAGGGAAAGGGGTTAGAGGGAAGAGGGGTTAGAGGAAAGAGGGGTTAGAGGAAAGGGGTTAGAGGGAAAGAGGGGTTAGGGAAAGAGAGGGTTGTGATAAGTGAGAGACATAGTGTGAGAGGGTTGGAGAGAGAGAGAATGTGTGTGTGAGAGAGAATGAGCGTGAGAGAGTATGAGTGTGTGTGGGGGAGAGGGAGAGAATGTGTGTATGGGAGAGGGAGAGAGTATGTGTGTGTATGGGAGAGGGAGAGAGTGTGTGTGTATGGAAGAGGGAGAGTGTATGAATGTGGGTGTGTAGGAGTGTGTGAAGCATTTCACAAATTGGAAGTTATTTTCTCTTTGTGGATGGTATGAGCGACATTATTCCCATTGAAAATACCGGTATAACCTTTATGGACGTCCATTCCTGTATAGACGTCCTATAAAGGTATTTTACCGGTATAAAAGAATAAAGGTCTTTGATAGAGGTATGAAAAAATACCGGTATTGTATACTTTATCGGTCCCTGCTTGTATGGCTGAAACAAAGGTACTGGAAACTACACACGTCTCTCACTAACCTTAGAAACTTCTAAAAACAGTCTGATACCTTTTCATCACTAGTTATTCCTAGTTTCTGTATTGTACTTCACCTACCCTAGTCACTTCGTGTTGGCATGTCAACTTCATCCGGCCAAAGCTAGAAGTATGCTTCGTAACGATTCCTACGTCAATCTTTATCCACCCATTTCGGATAATGTAGAAACTAACCACCTAATTTGGCAATTAGCCAGCGTTGCCCGAGTATTTATTTGTGACAATCTAGTAAACAGCCGTGCCGGTCCTGCGTAGTGTCACCTACATACTCGTACATTCATATCTTTCTGTGGATTACGATTTTCAGCCATGTGTACATTTCTGAGGCAATGTTAACATTGACAGTAACATAAATTATTATATTATATAATAAATATTACATCATAATTTGATTATATCAAAATCGGGCGTAGTTTTGTATACATTTTTTGAGAAATGAAAATAAGTTTGTTTAGGAGTTCTAGCTCGCTTGGTGGTTAGTATAGAAATAAATTTTTCATTCAAAATATGCTGGGAATTCTTTTGTTGCTTCTTTTTCAGCAAATGTTGCTTAGTTTTCTCCAAGAGAAATCTCATATTTATATGTTGATCTCTCAGTAAAGAGAGTGCTAGATATATTTGTGACCAGCTACTGAAGTGAAGTATCAGTACTACAGGAAGTATTTTAATGAAAACTGCGAATACATTTTAAGATTTGGAAGGCCCCTCATTGACATCAAAGGCAATGAAACATATGTTCTCAATTTTCTCGAAACGCAAGTGGTGAATTGAATCCCTTTTTAAAATAATGCACCATTCATTTGTAATGTCTCAATTTAGATTGAGATTTACAGATAGTTTTCTATTTTCAATTCGTTTCTAATTTGTCTATTCGACACGTACCATGGTGCCTTAATTATACGTCTTAAAAATTTATTTTGAACGTCTTGAATTTTCTCTGCGTTACTTTTTGCGGCTCCACCCCAGACAGGGCATGCATAAGTAAGAAATGGTCTGATAATTAATTTCAATTAAGTTATACCACATTCTATGCTTTGTCTAGAGTGGCTATTTATGATTGGATATAGTTTTTCCAGCAAAAAATATTGAGAATCTGATAGAATTAACTTCAACTTGATATATCTCAAAACGAGGTTTTTGGTATTGAATTTCACTTATGCACCGACGATGTGTAGCAGTCAGAAGCAAACGACCCGATGGCCAAATCTTGTTCTTCTGTAATAATTTTGTTCTGTATATTTTTTGTAATATAATTGCCTTTCTTTTGGGCATTCTTGCCTTTCTCTGAATATTACACGTACACTAATTCTCTTTTAGCAACATGTGAGGAGTATCATTTACAGCATTCCCAAATTTTGATAGCTCCCAGTGAATTACGCAGCGTTGACTTTCTAAAAATATTTCGCGACCTGGGAGTGTGCGAAATGAAGCGTAGAAAGTAAGGTAACGTTCTGCCGCCCGGACGACCGACATTCGCCTTGTAGTCGGAGCGCCCGAAGGTATTTTTCCTCGTGGTTGATCATCCAAAGAAATGCCGGCACTTGGGGAGCAGCCAATTGCTTTTCGGGCGGGCGTCGCCGGGTGCGTGGAGCATCGCATAGTGGAAACCGTTAACTAGTGACGTAGATAGAGTTGCAATCACCCCCAGACAGTGTTGGTGATGTCACGTACTCCCCACTTCACACACTTCAGTGGGATATAACAGTATATCTTATGTAAATTATTATACATTGTTGTATTGTACAATAATCAAATTAAAATATTCTGACAAATAATTATAATGATTAAAGTAGAGTTTGCAGATAAAGAGGACTCTTCTTGATTGTCAGTTGTATTTGTATCAATAAAAGGCGTATCCCCTGTTTTTGACAATCATTTATTGGCAAACAGCACAACGTTTTGTAACTTGATTGGTTACAAATCACATCAGATTACTAAAAATTATGGGAAAATATAGAAACACTATCCTAAATACAAATGACAAAAATTAACGTAGTTTAAAAAAAATACAAAATGTCTCATAAGTAAAATAATAAATTACAAAGGTTGAAACATTTTTTAAAACATCGTCACCTATATTATTTCAATAGTACGGATACATACCATTTGCGGCTCTCATACGCAACCAATCTTTGCGATTTATGCGATTGGATTGCACGGGTATACCTCTCTGTTCAGTAATAACGTTAAATAATAGTTTCTATTGACAAGGATGTATTGTATTGTTATCAATTATAAATAGAGCTATATAACAAGTGACAGGATAAGAGGGTCTTGAAGAAAAATCTACATTACAGGCTTAATGTGGAAATGGAAAAATAGAGAAGAATTTAACATGCGTGAGTTCTCGCACGGGTACGCTAGCTTTTTTTTACATTTTCATTAAAATGATTAAATAGTGAACAAGTAAGGACGAAATAAAAGTCATATATGACACTCGCTTGACTATGGGAAAGCTGTTATTCCGTGTTGTTATATCAGTGAAATCAAAATGATAAAACAGCTCTAGGACACTGAAAACTTTCCTTTGCTCCTGACCCTAGAGGTGCTATTAAAGAACTAAAGGAGTCACAGAGAACTGGTATAACCTCACTATGGCGTAAGAATATGCACTGTGAAAAACTTTACTAGAAATATTTGAACTTAGCAAAATTATGTAATATGATGATTTAAAATACTATGTAATGAATTGGCAATGTCTACGTTAATGTTCTTTGAGGTGTTCGAGCAGCAAGTTATCAATGACTGGCGAATAAAAATAAACGATAGAAATAATTATTTCATAATGAAGTTGGGTATTCTTAATAATTCTTTATTTGAATTGAGAGAGTACCTTTCATAAGCATGAAAATGACTGGAAGCAGTCCCCTGTGCCGTTAACCGCGCGTCGCCGGCCCCGCGCCACGCGCTTTCTCGCTTTCAAAACAATCGGGACCGGCTGCGGATGGGGCCATCGCCGGCGCACACGCGACACACTTCCACGGGTTGTGTCGGAACTCGGAAAGGGAGGTGCGTGTCGCCGCGTACGCTCTTAGGAGATGGAGGCGGGGCAAGTTCTGACGGTTCTCGACTCCGAATCCGACTTCGAATTATGATTGCTTGGTTGAGTGGTTAATAGATTTAGTGTATTTCCGGCTTACAGTTGAATGCGTTATACCACTTTTGAGTAATAATGAATGAATAGCGATAATGTAAAACTTTGAGAAAAGGGCTTGTTGCGTTATGACTCGCGATGACATACGTGAACATCTATTAAAACAAAACCTTTCAAAACCTTTAATACGGCACTTGTGATGTTTCCTGTGAAAGACAATGTTTCCTGTGTAATTCAACTCGCAGGATTGAATAGGTAGCTGAAGGGACACTCGTTTTGAGGGAGAACGAGTGAGGAAATGAAGAAGAGGTGGAGGATATGTTGGAAATTGAAAGAACACAGATGGGGCTCGAATTATGTGTCTTAAGCTATGTTACACCAAATGAGATCTCCTTCAACTGCCTATTACAATTTTGAAGATTCCGCACTTCGTAGCATTGGTGGTATGAAAAGTGCAGAAACCCCAAGTCTATGTAGAATTAAATTGAAAGAAAAAGAAATAATATCCTTCGGTAAAATGAAAGTGACGCTTTGATTTTCTGTGCAATTTTATCTAAAAGCTTAGCAATATTATAGTGCTTACTCTCGCACAATACCCGGCCTATAATGCTGTAATGCACAGTTAAAGGGCTGGCCGTTCGAAGTTGAGTTCTGCTACGAAGTAATTTTCACTTTCAAAGCAATTAGTTACGAATTGCGGAGTTTCAGCACGAGCCCTGCTATTACCATATTAAGCTTCAGTAATATGAATTGTTCTCTGGAAATAAGTTTTAAAAATTAAGATTGTCTTACCTCCTTGCCCTGTGCATAACACCTTTTCTCTAACCGTTGAAATGTCATCCTCACCAAATTGTTTCATTTGCTTGTTAATCTTATCGTTTAATCTATATTTCCCCGTCTTCACTTACTTGTCTTAATCGTAGAGCACCGCACAACAAATGATCTATCGCCAGTCACCGCTCTCAACTGATTGCCGGGCGGGCGTGTCTATACTGATTGCCGGGCGGGAAGGACAACAATAAAAATTCACTTGACTGTGTACTTAGGCTCCCCCGTCCTCGCGCTGCAAAAGCACTTAAACGACAAAAAATAAAATTCAAATAATTTCATTTTTTATATTTAATATTGTACCAGTGGCTTGCAGCAGCAAAAATGTTGCTGAAAAAAAACTCACAAAATGGTTTTCTAAAATGTACCATGCACTTTGCTCAAGAATAACAAATAAAATACTTTTGTGCTAACTGAACTCGCGCGATTACATCGCACAGAAGAAAGAGCTATAGAAAAGCTATGCCAGAAAATGCTGCATATCCGTGAATATAGGGGAAAGTTGGGCAAAGTGGAATCCTTAAGATTGTAGCTACAATACAATGTACGTTTTGTTTAAAAAAATATTGATACATTCTTCAAAAATTATTAGATACTTTCTGCTATAACATGTAGAAAGTCTGTGCTGCTTTCAGTAAAACTGGTTCTTATGGGGGGGGGGGAGTCTGCATTTTTTTTATTTTGCCCCACTCCTGAGACAAAGTGGAACAAAGGTAATTAGATAATATTTACTGCTTAAACAAATATTGGTGAATAATGTAAAACAGAATTTTAAAAAAATCATATACTGTTTTTTAAGATTTATGTTATCGCGACGTCCATAGCTTCTTTTTTACCGTTTTATGTTTGAAGCGGGTCCTTTGGCAGAACCTTTAAGATCTCTCTGATAAGGTAGTACTGTTATGATGGCTGTTTTTCCACTTCTGCGGGTGGACTTACTTGAATTTGGTCCTGATTTTGGCAAAGGAAATGTTTATCCAGGAGAGACTATCAGGCGCAGAGATTCTGCCCTCACCAATGACGTAATGGGTATAGCTTCCAATGTAGCTTTTGAAGATTCTGCAGACAGTTCACAATTTGTTGTTTCTGCTGGAGCGAAAGCATCATCAGAATATATTTGAGGGCGTATCTCTGTGTTTCTAAATCCAGACAGCATCTTGTATTGTGACTGCCTTTACAAATGCTTTTCCAAAGAGAGAACTGACTTCGTGGAGAATGACCACTCTGCCTGGGTGATTTCGAAGCTTGTTCTTAACAGTGTGTAAGCAAAAGGTTCTGGGTGGTTACATAAAACTTACATTCACACAAATTTCAGGGCAATGTGGAATAGCAACGCTCCACTTTGCCCCGCTCGACGCTAGCACAGAATTGCTCAAAACAATCACATTAAACTTGATTTTGTTTGAGAGTGTCAAAATCACTTACCCATGAACATATACAACTAAATTATTAATGCAAATACTTTTATACTTACGCATTGTTACGCCAAAGACGATGTTTTACATTACTTGCGCTTTCGTAAGACAGAGTAAAATCAAAAAAACAGCAATAATTCGCTGATCTGATATACTAGCCCCATGACACTTTCGTACACACTTCTCAGCAAAGTACTTGTTCTGGAACTGAATGGCTCCAATTCTGTGGGTTTTAAATGCAAATTCCACTATGCTCCAATTTTCCTTTGCATATGTTTTATATTTATCAAGATATTTACACATGGATATTGTTTTGGCCTATAACAGCAAATCCGGCTATCAACCTTACCGTAATTAATTACTGAATCTTTGAAATCACTAATTTTTTTGAATTTTTAATTAAATTTTTTAAATCACCGAAATTTTTATATGAAGGGACATGCGTCAGACACATAAGTGATATCATTGAGAGAAACAGTTCTGAAAGAGAGAAAAATGTGTGAAGTAGAATTTCCAAATAATAATCAGAACTCCCCACTTCTTTAATGTTTCCCGTAAATATCACAAGAATGATGTATAAGAAAGTACAATGAATACTTACAATTAATAGGAACAGACTATCGTTTTAACGATCACACTAAGCAAGACAACTGCTCTTTCACTTCCCGCGATCTTGCCAAGTTGCCCATGACGTTTACATGACTAGAGTCGGGCATTTCAAACATCGCAAATTTCGTAGCTTTTTACTTTCAGATATTTAGATATTTATTTCAGATATTTATTTAGTCAAAAACAGTAAAAACCTGTATGTGGCGTATGGGGGAGGAAACCATCTGCGCACGCTTTCCCGTATACATGCGTATATACAGAGTAATATACTAATCGCGCAAGTTTTCTTGATATTCTACAGCGGGGGGTGCGGAGAGAGTAGGGCTCTGGTTACGTCACAGCTTAAAAGAGCGTGCCAACTGTAGAAATGAATATATCGCGCCAAAGCGTGGAATAAACTTACGTGAATGACTGCAATTACACTGAGTTATCGTAAGAGCTGTAACTTTCACTGGCCGTGTTCCCAGCAACAATAACTACATAATGTCGAATAACTACAAAATTAACTGTATAATGTCGTCGAGGGCTATTTCTAAAATTCCATCTTTTTGCCAATATTCGTCTTAACACCGGATGTGATCGCAAAAGCCTTCCCAGTCTGCAGATGTGACAATAGAGAATGCATAGTTTGTGAGATCACGGTGTTAAACTGAGATGTCTCCAGTAACGTTATATTCCCTAAACACTCCTTTAATTTTAGCCCAAGCTAACTCTATGGGATTCAGGTGACAATTGTAGGGTGGAAGACGAATAACAGTATGACCTCTTTCAGAAGCCATTTTGTCTACTATGTAAAACCTTCTCGCTAGGTTTTCTAGCTTGTATTATGTTGAACAAATTACTTTTACGTTGATTGGAAACACAATCAATTCCCCTCTTCCTTAACCAACCTATCATTGTGAGTTTGGTGTATCCTACGGGACTCTTTCAGCTTGCCTAGAATGGTAAGGGGCATTATCCATGACTATGACGGATGCTTGTGGTACATTTGGGAGTAATTGTGTATTAAACCATTTTTCATAATTGGTGGAGTTCATTTGTCCATGGCAATTCCCTTGTAATGTGTTTGCTTCCATTATTAAATTAGCATCTGCGACAAAACCATTTCGAGAACCTGCAGTCGCTTTGCAGAACTGCCCCACGAAGTCACTACTAAAATATCGTTCTCCTTTTGCCAGCACTTTCCTGTCGTATTATTGTCTTTCCACGATTCATCTAAATAAAAAAATCTCCCTTCCTTCCTCTCTAAGATGCTTCATTCTTACCAGGTGTAGAGATTTCCAATCCACAATATCACCTCGTTCTAACAATTTGCGTTTGTTCTGTACTTCCAAACGAATCCCATTGATATCAAAATGGTTCGGACCCCAATTCCAAATGATGGACCCCAATTCCAAATGATCTTTTGTATCAGCACTGATAGAAGTTTCTATATTGTACGAACGACTTTCTGGATAGTGTAAACATCATGAATTGTGTCCCTAATTTCGCTTTTATCAAAATCGCCCAACAGGAATTTCCCGGGTATTCTTGTTCTCACAACAAATAAAAAAAGTTTCATGCACTTACCCCTTGCTGGGAAATAAAGCAAATACCAAATATTTCCAAATAAGAACGTGTCATGTATTTCGTTTAATAAAAACGACAGTAGTACCGCTTTTTGCCTGGAGTTTCAAGCGACTGATCTGAGTGCAAAAGCTTAATTTTTTTTTATTCTATTCACGGATGCAGTGCTTGCACCCGTGTAAATGGTCGCCCTCTTTTAAGGCTTGGTCAAGAGAGGAAAGAAGCATCTTGTCTTTCTCAACATGCCACCACGTTAGCAACAATTTTCCTCTCCCCACTATGAAGAGTGTGGATACGGCGAGATTGTGGCGTTCTCGGAGTTTCCCCGAGAGGGCACTGGGACTGCCTCTGCCGTAGTTAACCTTCACGTAAAGTTGTGATAATCGTGTTTAATACAAGTGTTCAAATAAAGAGTTTTACCAAATGAATAAGCCAAGTATAAAATGAAGAAACAATAAATAAGTAAATCAAAATACAGTATACTGTAATCGTTGAACCAAAACAAAAGCCAACAAACACCGTAAAGTATGGGAACGATAAACCAATAATTAACACACTGGCACTAAAAATACAATTGTTTTGAAGGTACGAGGTGGAAGATGGTAGCATTGTAGATTAATACGTGCCGTCCCGAGTCGGACCTAATAATTTCAACGGGTCGTTGTGTTCAGCTCTGGGCAAAAGTTACGGAGCTCGTGTATCAAGAAAACTTGCGCGACCAGTACGTAGTATAGAGAATGTTATGTAATGCTGCGGAAAATCGATTTCGAGATTTCAACGAAAATGCACGTTTCTGTTGAAATTAATGCACGGGGTAGGTGAAGCTTTGAAATTTTGAAAACCATTCTTTAAAATTTGACAAATTAAAACACGAAGAAAAAATTGATTATTTCGTTTTTTCGGGTCCGGCAGTTGCTAGTGCCGTAAGTGAAGTGCATGATTTTATCACGGGAGGTGGCAATGTTCACCCTCCGCTGGATGGTGAGATTCGGCATCGACCTCCATGTCTACTTCCCAAGTTTTCTCCATTCCGGTATCTCCCACCAGCGGGGCATATCCTCAACTGGGTTCTGAACTCTAAGCTCCAGACACATGTGGTGGTGTAGTGTATGTAAGTGTGTGCATAAGAAAGGGATGATAGGACAAGGAAGAGGAAGGCAAGATCGCGCGCGGTCCGTGGCTCGTTTTCTTAAGGTACTGCTTCGATCTTCGACTGTTGGTCAGAGAAACCACGGAAAACTACCGATCAGAGCAGTCGACCTATAGACTCGACTGAATTCGCCCTAGCTACCTAGCTTTCGTCGAAAATCCTTCCACCGTCGGAACTCAAACCCTAAGATCTCCCGGTCAGAGGCACTGCAATGACATCAGTTGATGCCCTGTGCCACCTCATCTGGTATAAAGAAAAGACATTTTTTAGTGTTGGTGACAGGCGGTGTTCTGATAATATGACAACTTTACGTTATAAAAGCCATCAAGTGCCCTTTTTTTTCACGAAAAAATTTCAAATGCACAAGAAATAATGGAAATTTGTTATAAATAAACCCTGGATTTTCATGCACTCTCTAAAACGTGAAGTAAAAACACCAAAACGTGCAAAAACAGGCAATAAAAAGATCAAGACTTAACAAAACGGTGTTATGTAGCCTAAAACTCCCGTTAATGCACACATCAACCTATTTAATATTTTTGAATGTGATATTTAAGGTAAATGAAATATTATAATTTTAGTATTTTTATTATAATTAAGTTTGTGCATATTGTTTAAACAAACCGTATTTGACATTTTAAATATTTATTCGCACACAAAATTAAATTAGCATAAAAAATAGTACAAAAATATAAAAATACAAATATGCCTTCAGAAATCAAAAATAATTATGTTACAGAAAAAATTTTCTTAATTGTTTTTATTATAGTTTACAGTATGTATATTTCTAAATAATTTTCTGAGAAATGATTGAATCTTCTACCAACTAATAAATGTTTCAGATAGGAAAAACTTCGTTCTACATTTATACTTGTCTGTGCCGAGCCTCACTCTGACTTTCGTGTGCACGCTACTGAAGCGGTTAAAACAGCGTTCATTCTCTCTTGTACCTTGTGTAGATACATCATGGTTGATTCCCCATCAGTACGGTTCCGCGAATAATGTAGACGCGTCTCTGTGCTTAAATCTGTGGTGGCATGTCTTCGCGACGCAAGAACAAGTGGAACTTCGTGTATTCGTACCAGATTATAATGATTATGCTAAAGGAGTGATCCGTTCCTTAAACCCTTAATTTAAACATATAATTAAAAAGATTAATGTATTACTTTTTCATGAATGACTTGTGTTCATTTATTTATACTTGTCCTTTGGAATCTTTTCGTTAGTCATAACTTTTTTATTAAAAGTCATTCAGTAGATTACATCATAGGAAACATCGCGCTTTGCACCGTAAAGTAGCGGAAATGAAGCTACTCTGTGATCAATTTACTTACTATAACTGCGGCTGCCCACGCGGAGAACTAAGAAATGCATTTTTTTTGTTTATGCCAAAATTGCTTTGTTTTAACAAAATGATTTATTAAAGTAAATTACATCCTATAGCCCATCTAATATAGGGTGACCAGACGTCCTGTTTTAATGGGAATATCCTTTTTTCATTATATGTCCCGTTGTCCCGACAAAATATTAACGGGACGCGAAATGTCCCGTTTTTTCGTTCTTGGCCATAAGTAATTCAAAACTTGCAAGTTATCAAATCTTCTGATAAGTACAAAGTTCATAGTGAGGTTCCTGAATGAGAAGCCACAAGTTCATGTTCAGGAGGTTGTTCATAAGTTGGTTATTAAAATATGTCTTTTACGAATAAAAAGTAATTGGTACTTGTCTCAGTGAAGCAGTGCAGTAACATATGAAGCATATTTTACTTTGTAAGCTCATTTCCCGTTTTGTCCTGGTCAATATGAACGAACTCGAGGCCCTGAGAGTTTGAAACATATTTTGATTTTAGGGGGTACTTATATGAAGCCTCAATAACGTTTTCAACATTTTCTCGAAAATAGCTCCAAGATTTTTTATTAAACTATTTCCTTGAATAACGTAAAGAACACAAAAAATTAGTGTATGCGTAATTTTCGTTGAATTTTCTGAATTTTCGAATTTTCAGAAGTTCAAGATATTTTCCGGCGTGTTTCTGACCACAATAGTGAAGATAAATACACGTTTTCCTTAATGAAATCTGTTCTTCAAAGACATATCTTGAATTAATGTCATGAACATTTTTTCGTACATATGAGTAGTTTTCGCGAAATTCTTTGTGAAATATAGGCAATTTCTAAATAATTATTTTCTCAAAAGCGGCTCCAAATTTTTTCCTTCATTTTTTCCTCGTATGTGGCAAACACGGTAAAAAAACTAATCAAACTCTACGGTAAAAAAACTAAACAAAAAAGACATTGCAACAGTACAATATTGCGATAATAGTAAATTATACTCTCTCGTATACGTACGTATATACAGAGTAATATACGTAATATAAAGTTATGTAATGCTGCGGAAAATCGATTCGGAAACGGAAATACACGTTTCCCCCCCCCCGTACCGAAAAAGTTTTTTCAAAACGTCCGCCCGTCCGTCCGTGAACACCACTAGCGCCTAAACCATGCGTAGGATTTTCTCCAAATGGAAGAAACCCCTGCCCATCTGGCTCTAGTTGAAGCTTTGAAATTTTGAAAAACATTCTCTAAAGTTTGGAAGTACTTTTCATGAAGCCTCCCGGACATTTTCGAAATTTTCTCAGAAACGGCTCCAAATTTTTTCTTTAAATTTCTTTTAAGAATAGATATAGAAGAATAGTTTTACATGAGTGTAATTTCTTGTAAAACGCCTGAAAATGGCTTTGGTCAGATTTTCACGGTTAACTCTCAATATTTGCGAGCAATATTTCCAATTTTAAAAAATTACAAAAACATTTTCTCAAAAACAGCTCTAATTTTTTTCTTTAGACTTTTGGTGGGGGTAGTGCTAAATGCACTCTTTAAGATGACATAAACGCTATATTGCTATATTCGTTTGTTTTTTTCAAAAATTACAAAAATGTATTTTTTTCTTGTCTCGTACGACGTAAATATTTACATTAGTGGCAATGTGTTCACATTACTGTATTTATGAGTGCATATGCTTTAAATAATGTCATGTAAAGTTTCTCAAAAATTCAACAGTTTTCTGTTAAAATGAGCTCAAAATTCCTCATTTTCAAAAATGCTCAAACGCCGTTTTCTCAAAAATGGCTCCAAGTATTATGTTCTAAAAAAATTAGTTCTTTAAATAAGGTCTTGAAAAAAGTGTAGTTTTTGCGTAATTTGTGCTTGACGTTAATGAGATTTATATAAAAATCTCATAAACGGGTCAAATTTTTTCTTTAATTTTTATTCACGGATAGAGTAAAGGATGCTTGAAACGTGGCGGAATCTCATTTTCGTTGAACTTGAATTTTCGGGAATTGCAATTGTTAGAAATAATGCGAGAACGTGTATGCTGTTGAGAACCACTAGCTTTATTACAGGCCTTCTTTCTAAAGGAACCCTCCTCTCGGAATTGTCGGGTATCAGGAAGTTTTACCCGCCCACGTTTGCGCGACTACTGCTTGACCGTATCCCGAAGGCGCCAGCAGACGCCCGGTTTTGCCCGGCCGGGTTTACCGCGTCTCGTGTTCTCAAAAGAATAGGCTTAGTGCAAGAAAGTGTTAACTCAGAAAATGGTCAAAGGAGATATTTGAAATTGATTTTAATGTGACAAATATTGTGATTTTCATCGAAAGTAGCCAAGCAACTAATAGGAAACTCATAGAAAAGTTGTTTTAACGCCAAAAATAAAAATTGAGTGAACACCAGATTTGAGTGCACTAAGACCTTCAAATCTGTTCCCGGAAAGAAGTGAGGCAATGACGAGCGAGGGTGCACCTCCCCCGCGGACTGTATCCAGATCTAGATCGTGCTTGCCGACCTTCTCGACAGGGACAATCACGAACACTAATCTCGAGGAAAATCAGAAGCCATCGAATTTCGTGCATTTTTCACGCCCTGTTGTGGTCACAATCCTCGTATTTGCCCGGACAGATAAAACGGAACGGTTAAAACTGACACGAATCCTAACCTAACCAAATATTGGGGGTCAGTGGAGCTGACAAAAGCTTGTGTACGGGTTGCAGCACCTGTAACAGATCCAGAGTGGATCTCCGCATGCTCGTCTTCTGAAGAAATATGCGTATCGGGTTCCTTCCCGTTCCTCGAAGTCCGATTTGGGTATTGTTAGGCTCTTGACGTGAGGAATGTAAGACTCCGAGTTTACTCTGGGGAACACAAATACAATAGTACTGTAGGGGTTTACAATAATTATCGTGACATTTTTTCGTAACACTGCACATGTAAGGCCACATGATGTGGAATCGCAGGGATCAAGACCAGGGATTCCCATCCTTTTTCTTGCATCGACACATTTTAAAAAAATTGTTTGTTCCATCGAGGCCCTCGCATTTCTGTATATAATGTACAACCTACATAATCATAACATAATGTATTGCACATAAATTACTCAAAATTACCATGGATCAAAATACAAAAAAATGTCATATTAGAATATTTTCGTAAATATCTCCAATAATCGGAGCCGCTGCTGTTTCTCACAACCGAGTTTCTAATCTTTAGTTTTGTGCAATGGTTTACGAAATTCTTAGCATTTTTTAGATACACCCATAAGATTTCTGCCGTGCGTATTGCTGAGAATATTTTCTACGCATTAGAGTTCACGAGTAGTTAAGTTTTGAATACATAGTTATATTTTCTTGAGTTTTCTAAACATCCTTAAGAGGAAAGATGGATACGAAAGAAGAGCGAATTTGCAATTTGTCATTAGATGTTATATATGCTTTATGTCAGAAAGCAATTATTTATCAAGTTCATTAATTCTTTTGTAATCAATGGGGTCTTGATCTTCATTACACCGATCGGACGCAGGGCCATATTCGGATATTGGCCCCCAGTCGACCTATTGATTGATTGATAAATGTTTCGGGGCGCGTCAGCTGCTAAGTTCATTAGTACCGTAAGGATAGTGCACGTTTTATCACGGGAGATAATCTTCCCCGATGGATGGCGAGATCCTGCGCCGAACTACACGTCGGCTTGCGGGATTTTCCCAAGCCAGGTTTCTTCCACCAACTCAGCCGGTGATTAGAGGAAGAAAACAGTAGGAATAAAATGTGCATATCCGGGCTGCTATGTGGATCTTGATTTTCGGCGAGGTTGTCGACTCTCCACTTCGGAAGGATGAGCCGCAAACGCCCCGCGTGCGCCCGAGCGCTCCGCCCACCTCCGTTGGGCGGCGTGAGACCGGCGCGGCGGGGCCCTGCGTTCACTGCCCGACGGGCCCGCGGCCCCCGGCGCCGCGATGCGCACGGACTCTTCTTCCGCTTCCTGTGCTCTTCTGAGGGAGAAGACGAACGACGGGAGCGGGACGGGGACGGGGACGAGGCCGACCGGCCAGCGAGTGGCGCGACGTCGGTTATCAGCGGCACGCGAGTCGCACGCCGCGCCTCCGCACGCCGGTCGCTCGTGGTCTGCGCCGCCGCGCCGCTGCCCCTCGTCAGTCGCCGCGCCTGTGCCGGGGGACCCTTGGCCCCCGCGCGACGTGTCGCAAGCGAATCAGCGCGATCGCCAACCGACCTTGAGGCGTGACGTAGCACGTGCGTCACGCCGAGAGTGCGTGGCGGGGCGCGAACCGGGGTCCTCCTCGCGGGCGCGTCGCGACAGGTGCGCGCGCCGCCCTCCTCCTCCCCCTCGCCTCGCCATCGCGGAGGAGGAGGAGGAGGCCGAGTGCGACGCGCGACGCGACGCGAAGCAGCGCGGCGCCAGTGCTGGGCAGGCCTCCGTCGGCGCCGCACGCTCAGGTAGGCAGCGCTGCAGTGGCCGCACACCGTCGCTCGGTGACGAGGCAGGTTTGGGCGCGGGCCGCGTCGGCGCGCATGCCGGCGACGAGCCCCCGGTGGGTGCACGCGGAGCACCGCCGCCCGCCGGCCTCGCTGCCACGCCGCCACGCCGCGCCGCACTTTCCCCCGCCCCGCGCCCCGCGCCTCGCTCCCCGCGCCCGCACCCCGCACCCCGCGCGCCGCCCTCGCGCTCCGCCCCGCCGCGCTGGGGCCGCCTGATAAAGGCGAGAGGCTCGCCGCCGCCGGGCACATTCGTCGCTCGGCAGCCCGTGGGGAGACAACTCGCGTACGTTGCCCGGCCGGCGTAGCGCGCACGCGGTCGCCACCGCCGCCGCCGACGCCTACGACGCCACCCGAGCCGCCTCCACCGACGTCGGGGGCCGGAAGCGCCCATTAAGTTTAAGGCGTCGCCAAGGTCGCGACGCGTCGGTGAGGGCGGCGCGGGTGACTCTGGCGACTCTGGCAACGCGGCGGCGACGTGGCGGGGCGTTCGCTTCCGGTCAAACCTCAGCGCGCGCGCACACGAGACGCGCACGCGTGCCGCACGCCGCCTCCACGCGCCGCCGCCGCCGCCGTCGCACCGATGTGCTCGTTTGTGGGAGCGGGAGACGGCGGCGGCGGAGGCCAGTGCCCGGGCGCGCGCTTACAGCCCATTGCCCTTTGCAGAAGCAGACGTGAACCTCCGCACCGGGCGCCATGTCGGCCAAAGCCATCCGTGAAGCCACCGGCAAGCGCATCCTCAACCAGCACCTCACAGGAACGGCCGCGGAGCCCTGCCGCTTCGCCGCGGTCTCCGAGTCGACCGACTGGGGAGAGCTCGTCGCCGAAAATCCATGGATCCGCAGCGAAGTAAGTGATATCTGCCCTTGGCCCGCGCGAGCGCCCCCTCCCTCCGCCCTCCTCGCGCCCTCGACCTTGCTGAATGGAGATGCCGTCCACTTCGCACTTCGTTGCTACGGCGACGTCAACGACCATACCCACTTGACGAGGGAAAGTGGCTACTTTCTTCGAGGCCCGCGAGCGCGGACTGGTGAAACGGCCGGTGCTCCGTTCATATTTCCACGGCACTTCATCCGCAGTACTGTGGCGAAATCCGCTGCGCTTCCCCCGCTTCGAGTTCTTCCCACCCCAACATCCATCCCGCCCGACCTCACCTTCCTCACATACCTGCCCCCGACGTTCATCCCAACCCACCTGTCACCTCAACACCTCGTTCCACCCCCTCCTATTTCCTATCATCTAGCATATCCTGTTGTACACTATTCTCTTATCTTATTGTTTCCAGAGTTTTCGTTTGGTACCCCCTTTTCCTAACCTAATAATGGCTCCCCTTATCCATCCCTATCCAAATCTTAGTTAACATAATCTACTATTGCTACCCTGACGTAATCTCTCCTACCTCAGCCCAGTCACTCCTTCCTCTGCCCTCCTCACCCCAACTATGCTTCTCACCCCACCTTTTACTTTTACTATTCCACCTTACCACATCCTCCCCTCACTACCCTACCCATATCTACCCATTTCTCCCTCTTACCCCCATTTACCCCATCGTCATACCTCACCCTGCGTCTGTCCTATCTTCCTTTATTTGTCCTAACGTAACTACCTTTCAATACTCTACCCTACCTAATCCTTCTTTGATATGCTCTGCCCCAATCTATCCTGCCACTGTGTAATCCTCTGTGTAATCCTCTCTTGGATACCCCTAGCGTCTCTTACCACACCTCACCTCCTACCATATTTAACTCTACATTAAATTATTCTATATTACCCATTATTTTCTGTGATAACCTACTGTGCGCTATCCTTTGTTATCCCATCCCATTCCATTTTGCCATATCGAATCAATTCGATTCTGGACAAGCAAGTTCCACACTATTACATCTTCACGCAGACTGCCTTTCCTAATTTTCATTTACCGCTCACTCCTCCTCATCTGACAGTACCATTCGTTTTCGTCTCCGGTAGTATTTATTTTTATTACATTCACTGTCATCCTATTTAGATTAAGATATTTTTAAATCACTTGTTATGATACATGGAACGGCCTAGCATATTTCTTTGCCAAACGAATTAAAAGATCTCCTTTCCATTCGAATGCAGTAGTGTTGTAGATGCTCGATCTGCGCGTTTTGTGAGATTGTCACCGTGTGGCCTGGCGCGAAGAGGCCGTCGAAAGGGGGAGGGGAGGGTCGGCATCGTCGTCTCATGCAGTATCAGGCGACGGCCAGTCAGCGGCTTCCTCTAATTCACTCGCCTTTGGTTGCCGCCCCCCCCCCCTTCGCTTTACCCTTCCCTTCTCGTAGAACATCGGTGTAGCCGACTCACCTTTTTAACAGGGGTGGACCTATTGTTTGTTGTGTTTGAGTCGGGTTGCTTTTGATTTGAAGGTCTCACGCGTAAAATATGATAACTCTGAAAAATGAAGTTTTTCTGATGTGAAGGGCTTTTCCTTTTTTTTCTCTTCTTTCTTTTTTTTCCCTTCCAATTTTTGGTATCTGACATCTCTAATCCGTGTAATCATATGATTGGCTCAATAGTTAAGTACATGACTCGTGGATTACCCCTGCTTGTTGCCCTTTTCTATGTGGTCCACTTAAACCCCTGTAACCAAAAGGTTCACTTGCTTATGGAGATAAAAGGGTTTCCATGAAGGTTATCATGTTTTACATTTAAACCCTTCATTCATTTATTTGCCCCTGTTGCTGGCTCCAAAGTCTTCCAATCATGCCACTGATATTGCCTAATTTATTACTTTTTCAGTTAATCAATATTTTGTTTTCAATGTCAAAAAGAGTGAAGACTGTGACATTTAAGGATAGAGGGAAAATATTTATTTAGTGTTCTGAAGCAAAGTAAAGGATTATCTCAGCATTTGCCAAATAGATAAAGGAAATACATTATATAAATGTCTTCATGTATGTATATCCACTATTGTACATATTCTGATCAAAAACACTCAAATACACACCCACCTCATCTTCCATCCTAACTTGTTACCCTTTTGCATCTCCTTGGACTGTTGCTAGTTATTTTCTTGTCCATAAACTCACCTGATCTTACTAAAAAAACTTCGGCCCTTTCACTTCTGCTTTTTTATGTGTAAATCTGCATAAACTTCTGATTCAAGCTGTCAATCTTCTCATAGCATAGAATAATATTTACTAGAGATATATGGTGTTTCTGAAAGTATTCTTAGTGTTTATCTGTAGTTTAAACATGTTAATAGGAGAATTTTGCACCTTTTACATGCATATGTCAATGAAAGTTAATTAGCACACACTTATAAATGCCTAAAAATCTGCTGATAATATTTAGTTGTTTTAAATATTGTTGCTGTCATGAAAATTATTACTGACAACCAATGAAAAGTTCTCACCTTTATCACTGACAAACAGCATTGCTTGTCTACATAATGCCAGTCAAGAAGGGTTATTTAATAATTTATATTACTTACTTTTTATATTTTGTGATGTACACTGATATGTATTATCATATTGAAATTTAACCATTATACATAGAATTTTCCATAAAGAAAGATTGATTTATTTCTGCTTTAATTTCTCAAGGTACAACTTCTCAAATGTATGCCCTGTTGAAAAAGAGATTGGATGCTTCATTAATTTGTTGATACCTCTTTAATTAGTTTGAGGAGTTAGTGGCTTTTTGAATCAGACTCGGTTACCTTCTATTTGTGTGTGCTCTATATAAAACAACCGGGGGGAGGTACATTTCTCGACCCCCTTATACAATTTTGAGACAATTTTTGGTAGGTTTTAGGAGGGATTGACTCCTACTAGGGCACATTTTTTAGGGGTATTAGTTTTTGGAAAGTTTAAGAATTTTTCACATATTTCCTTTCACATTTTTTATGTAATACATTTAATAAGATTTCATAATGTTTATAAAATGTCATGGTCAAAGCATGCTCAATTTCTCAAGTTCATTATTCTTTTGAGAACTGAAATCAACTCATTGACTCCAGATACAATTTGAATTAAAACAATTTTTAAAAAAATATATAAATAATTTAAAAAGTAAAGTATATTCAAATTGTTCAACTATTTTGTAACTTTTTGCAAATATCTACTATTTTTGCAAAAAAATAAAATCATAAATAAACAATAAAAATTATTTTTAATTATTGAAAAATAACTAGTCAATGAGATAATGACAACAGCACAATTGTTGAATCATCCAACAAAGAAAAACATCCCAATTTTTCAATATTTTTTATCCCTATTCAATACGGCAACAATATTTTCTTTAACATAATCTATTCATATTCTATTACAATATCTGTGTCCATCCATTTGTCATAACTGTAAATTTCAAAATGTATCCATGCCTTCCAAACATCATTTTTAGCAGGGATTTAACACTTATGAAAATTTAAAATGTTTTATTACATGAGACTATGGTGCCCCTTTCCCACCTACCCACCCACCCACCCACCTCTCACCCCAGCACAAGCCTAGGGTACCTTCACAACATATTCTTTGATTTTCTACTTTCATTTTCATGTACTCTTGATGTAGGCCTACACCTATAGATTGGTTTCATTATTATAACTGCTTTCAGTTTACCACATCATACATAACTCTACCTTACAATTTGACTCTCTCTCTACCGAGGATTTCCAAGTTAAGAGGATATCCAAGGACCAATGATATGTTTTCAGAAATTAGTGGTAAAGCCTGATCAACTTATCAAGCGACGTGGGAAGTTGGGTCTCATTGCTGTGAATGCAGATCTGAGTGCTGTACGCTCATGGGTGGGCGAACGCATGGGACGTGATCAGACAGTGGGACGAGCTACAGGCAAACTGCGCAACTTCATCATTGAGCCCTTTGTGACACATAAACAAGTAAGTATCAAAATTTATAAGCATTTTCTGTTACTTATATCTGCTTTGTACAACTATTCCATCCATAGAACGTTATTAAGCCCAATAATTAAATTCGTTCAAAGAATTGTTACCCTGACCAGGATTCGAACCCAGGTCTCTGGTTTATGCTTAATTTCTCTAACCACTAAGCTAATGAGACAACCAATTCTTTGAAAAGGTTCTTAGGCCTTATGTATTTTGCCCACTGTAAAATATAATTGTCACCATGGGAGGGGGACAATTCTTTGAACAACCTTCATTATTAAAATACATTAGTTACTCGCTAACAAGATCACAACTTGGTTCTCTTTATGTCTGCGGAACATATTTCCGAGCGTAAACACATCCAAATAGGTGACCAGGTGGTGACAATTATATTAGGCCTAATGTTACTTGTGTATAATCTTCAGGCTAGTGCCTATGTGATGTTAAAAAATATTGTGAACAAGTGGTTATTCTGATTAAGAACTGTCACTGAAATCTGTTGATGGATAAATTGATGCACTGTTAAGAAAGACAGTTGGGATATTAATGAATGAGACCCTTGTTTGTTTCTACAGTGCAAAATATTACTCATATTTGAACAATTGCTTTAAGAAAATAATTAACCAATGTGGCTAAGATTCAGAAGAGTTGAGTGAGGTAGCAGAAAGTGGAATATTTTCATTGTGTAATCATACTGGTGGTGATAATTAAGTCTTTTAATCATGAGAAAAATATTCAACAGAGGTGCCAAATAAAAGAAGAAGAAGAAAAATCAAAATATTGATATACACCAGTCACAGAAATTGATAAGTAACTCAAAAGTGAGGTCCCTGCTATTTAGCCCAAAGCAGTCATTTTGTTGAATTAATACTTTTAATTTGAAATTAAAATGTTCACATAAAGATTAATGTTTAAAAACATTTATAAACTAAATTAGTGGTCATCTTTGTTAATTGTTTGTTACTAACTATAATTATAAATGCAATTGATTTATTGTATTTTGCAAACAATTTTATAATGAGTTGCTTTCCATACATATTAATTACTGTCTAGTTTTGCCTGTTACTATTGTGAAAAGTTTTTACTGCTTACAAAAGAGCAGATTATTTTTCTTTTTAATTACATCTGCAGCCATAAAGTTACAATCTTTGTAAGGTAGAAAGATACTTCCTCCCTCCCCCTCCAATTCATGCATCTTCTTAACTTATTTGCTATTCAATCAAATTCATAATTTTGGTACTGTGCAGGATGAAGAGGCGTATGTTTGCATCTACTCTCATCGATATGCAGATACTATTCTATTCCATCATGAAGGTGGTGTGGACATTGGTGATGTAGATGCAAAAGCAACAAAAGTTGATGTAGCTGTGGGTGCAAGTATTACTGCAGCTGAAATTGAAGAGAAGCTCCTGAAGAAATTACCACAAGCAAAGAAAAAGTATGTTATGTAGAATGTATTAGTAAATCTATTTACTTCCATTAAATATATTCTGTAAATGTTTTTTAAATTCACCTCATTGTTTTTAGAATGGTTGCTACGTTTATTGAAAAATTATATCAAGTGTATGTGGATCTGTACTTCACTTACCTGGAAATAAATCCATTAGTTGTGACCAGCAAATCAATATACATTCTCGACTTGGCTGCCAAGATAGATGCCACTGCTGATTTTATTTGTCGACAAAAGTGGGGAGAGATTGAATACCCCCCTCCATTTGGCAGAGACGCATTCCCTGAGGAAGCCTATATTGCAGATCTGGATGCCAAAAGTGGAGCATCATTGAAGGTAAAATAGATTAATTGATTTCTGTGCATTGTAATAACTAATTTGTGTAGAACCAATTCATCCAAGTAGCACAAACTTTGTACTTGTCCTTCTAATTATTTTTCAGAAGGCCAAAATTATATAAAAGGAATCATTTTTCACTCTTTGTCTCACAAGATGCTGAAATTTTACCTATTATTGCCCAATTTAATTTTCTTTCTGAACATTGAAATCTCATTTAGGAGTATCGAAATCATTCTTGAACAAATAAGATAATGTTTTTACACGATTTTGTTGTTGTAACCAAAATATATGAGGATGTGGGCATTAGCAATATCAGTTCCCCAATCAACTGTCTCACATTTTACTCATTTTCCTCTTTTTGTTATGATGTAGCCCCTCTCATCAGTATACATCAGATTATCAATCTGAATTTTAATTACCAGTTAGTTCAGGGATGGATCCAGGATATTTCAGAAGCAGAGAGAGCGATCCAGTTCACAACTTCCCCATCTTAAATTTTTTTAAAATATTAATAATATTAATAATAATAATAATAATGATAATGATAATAATGATAATGATAATAATGATAATAATAATAATAATAATAATAATGATAATAATAATAATGATAATAATAATAATAATAATAATAATAATTAATAAATGCTGTTATCTTAAATGAATAATAAATTATTTTTTGGAATGCAATGCTATCAATATGTGGTAACTGTCTTCATTAATTTTATTGAAATTAAACATCATTGCTGTCAATGATTGTTGGGAGCAAAATGTCTCGACTTCCCTGATTCATCTCATTTCTTTATTTTCAGGCCTTTTGTGTCAAAATTTGCTCTGATGTTAATTTATCATACCCATTTTCATTTTATCTAATGGAAAGCATTTCTCCATCCTTGTATTTGTAATCATAAAAGCTTCTAAAAAGTACATTTGTTTGGGGATTTTCAAAGGACAGTATTTGTTTTGACTCTTTTCGGATTACCTATCACTAACCCTGGTTATGGAGATGTATTAGGAGTTGCTGGTTTCTAAAACTATTGTCAAAAAATACTGCAAATCTTTCATGGTCTTCACAGTATCCAGCAATTCTAGATTACAAAAATAATTGATATCAATATTTCTAGCTCATCTTTCACCTCTGCTGGGCTAATTATTTTGTCCAGACCTTCATTGATGTCTTGCAGAACTAGTTTCATATACTTCCTCATCAATATCCTTTTACTCCTCAACAAAATTAGGATCATTTCATAATTTAGTAATCTCAGTTAGAGTACAGCTGTAATACATTTGAAAAAGCAAAATATTTGACTTTTTTATTTTTTTATTTTGAAATTGTGCTCAAAACAATGAAAATAAAATTCAAGAGAGATAACAAGGACTATATTTAGCTACGAGTTCAAAATACAAACAAGAGCATCTGAAGATAGAAACCAAAATAACATACTTAGAATATGAATATGCACTTCTTTATACACCTTTCACAGTTACACTTATATGTATCGACAAAACAGAACCTTGGTTGATTTCTAGAACTGAACTAGTCTATTATTGTTCAAGTAACTGTAATAACCAAAGGTGTAAACCAGATGCACCAAATTATAATAGTACCAAGTGTACAATGTCCTCCAGTGTCAAAATTGAAAATTGCTACACATCATTTAATGTATAACTAATGTGCATTTTCAAATGAGGATGGGGCATTATTACATTTTAATTTTACCTATCTTTGTAGTTTGTGCATTTACTAACTTGTAGAGCTCTCTTCAAAACTTAGTGTGTTAAATACATTGGATCTTAAGGAAATTTCATGGAAAAAAACTTAATAGACTCCTGAATACAGAAGTATTACAGATCTATCTTTCAGAACTTCTTAACATTTTCTTTAGGGAACTATTTTAAGTAACATTGGAAGCAAACTTCTCCTGATGACTATTTAATGTAATTTGTTTTTCAAGTAAAAATATGACATGTCACCACTCTGTGATCAACTTTTCATTCATGTTCTGACATGTTCCAAGTCATTATTACTAGTAATTTCATTTACATGTTTTACTGTTGCAGTTGACGATCTTGAACAAATCTGGTCGCATTTGGACCATGGTAGCTGGTGGAGGAGCATCGGTTATTTACAGTGATACTATTTGTGATCTTGGAGGAGCACCTGAACTTGCAAATTATGGTGAATATAGTGGTGCACCCACAGAACAACAAACCTATGAATATGCAAAGACTATCCTCAGCCTAATGACTCAAGAAAAACATCCTAAAGGAAAGGTAATTTTAATTTGCAAATTATAACATAAAACTTTCCAGAAATAACTTCTCATGAAAATAATGTATTTGTAATTTTGTTCCAATTATTTATTAATAAATGTACGTATTACAAAATTTTGTGAAGTCATTATCATATAAGAACTTCCTCTCTCTTTGTAGATCTGAGCAAATGTTAAAATCATTTTCTTACCCTTTGTCTGTGATGTGTTTCAGGTATTGATTATTGGTGGAGGAATTGCTAATTTTACAAACGTTGCTGCCACTTTTAAGGGAATAGTCACTGCATTACAAGAATTCCAACCTAAACTTGTAGAACACAATATATCCATTTTCGTTCGTCGTGCTGGTCCAAATTACCAAGAAGGCTTAAGGTATTTTTGAAATTGTTATGAAAATCTGAATTATTAATTTAATTTTTTAGCAATAATTAAATATTTAAGTATACAATTTGAATTCTTATAATGAAGAATGATTTTTGCAATAATGTGAAAAAATTTTGTAATAAGTCGTTGTTAATAATAATAATAATAATCTCTCTTTTGTGACAGGATAATGAGAGAAGTGGGTCAGAACCTGGGCATCCCTCTTCATGTGTTTGGGCCAGAAACTCATATGACTGCCATTGTGGGTATGGCCCTTGGGAAAAAGCCAATTCCTAGTGTGACTGCAATGGAATTCTCCACAGCCAACTTTTTGTTACCAGGAGGTCAGAACAAGGTGTGTTATTTCATTATCTTTTAAGCTTTCTTGCATGTTTATTTCTTCTCAACATCATTTATGCACAACTAGAAAATGTGATGTCACACTTTTCTGATATTTGATAATATTGATAACTCTATTAATGGTAATATTGATAACTCACTTGATCCTAATGATAACTGATATTGTAAATTGAATTAGTAATTCACTTCCTAACCAAAAGTTTATTATGTTTGTTCTAAATACATTAGAGTTTGTGATATTTGTTATTTTTCATTCTCTTATTAAATTAATGTGTACTTAATTTTATTCCTTATATTAATTATTTATAGCTCAGTTTATATGAATTTTGGCTTTCATGGAGGTCTTTCCCTAATTTCTAATTATGTTTTAACTAAATTTGATTTTCAGCTCTCTAAAGTGCGATGTGCATTGTTTAGCACTGTTGTCCTTGTTATTAGGAGAGTCCTCTGCAGTCGCGCAAGAGCTCTACAAGTACCCTCGCACCCACTACCACCTCTCGGGAAACATCTGGGCAAGCGAGTGGACAGTCAGGAGATGCCCCTCAGAGAAAGGGAGTGCTGTTCAACAAAAGCACTAAGGCTATTGTGTGGGGGTTACAAACTAGAGCTGTGCAAGTGAGTATACAGATTTTATTTAACATGTTATTTCAGTTACTTTGCACATTGGAAAAATAGACTTCCTTTCATTTATTTTTATTTTTATTAGTATTATTTACATAATAATAATAATTATTATTATTATTATTATTATTGTTATTGTCACTATTATAATTGCTTTTCATTTACCTACCTAAATATTGGCCTTGTTTGATGTAGAAAATAATTTAAAACAAATTTCTATGGCTCTCTGTCTGGGTCTCTTCAGAATTAAAAAGGAAACTGTGTGCAACAACATCTGGTTGTTCTCACGTAGATTCAGCATCAGTAGTGAAGTAGGGTTGCAGTTATTTTGGCGAAGTCAGATTCTGTTTCTTCTTCCCAAAATGTTAATTGAAATACTGCAAAAATAAGCCGGTAGCTCAAAATAAAATAAAATAATAATTTGAAATAAAATAATTTGTACCAGCAAGTTTAATTTTTATGAAATGCTTGTATATGACATTTTGAACATAATTTTTTCACATTTGGAGATCTTTGGGTAGAACTTACTTATTTTCCATTATTTCAATTTAAAAATTGGGATATTTGTGTTTTAATAGTTCCCAAATGCAAATGTGATGTTAAAATAGACCAATAGTTCAGGCGTTTTACTCATATGTTGTGGAAAAGTGGAAGAATAGATGCAAGTGCTTTCCCACTTATTCACACCAAGAGGATTGCAAATGTGTGCTTTCTTTTCTTATTTGCTTTTTTCTCTCTTTTGTTTGTTCTTTATTTTTCTTTTATCCCTTTGTAAATGAAAATCATAATAAAAATTTATCTTTCAGAGTATGCTGGATTTTGATTTTGTATGCTGCCGAACTGAACCATCTGTTGTGGCTATGGTATATCCCTTCACTGGAGATCACAAACAAAAATTTTATTGGGGCCACAAGGAAATACTCATACCAGGTAGAGCCTGTGAGATATTAGCATGATGACTAAATAATTGTTTATATCAGTTCAAGAAATAATTCATTAACTTTTTCAGTTTACAAGAAAATGGAGGATGCTATGACAAAACACCAGAATGCTGATGTATTGGTGAACTTTGCCTCCTTGCGCTCAGCCTATGAGAGCACGGTTGATACAATGAATTATCCTCAGGTAAGTGCTGTCATCATTGTGGAATTTAATAGAATATTCAATGCCAAAACAATAAATTGTAGAATGAAGTTAAAATAAAATGTTGCTCTTTGTGAATAGATACGCACAATTGCAATTATAGCTGAAGGAATTCCTGAGAATCTCACTCGAAAGCTTATTCTCATGGCCCAAGAGAAAGGTGTGACAATTATTGGACCTGCTACTGTAGGTGGAGTCAAACCAGGTTGCTTCAAGATTGGAAATACTGGAGGCATGATGGACAACATTCTTCACTCAAAATTGTACCGGCCAGGCAGGTGTGTAGAGTAAATGAGTGCTGAAGCTACTATATTTTGTAGACATTCTGTCAAATCCAATTTCAGTTCAATATATTGCATTGAATTAATGTAATGATGATTTTTATGTTTTGCTCTTAAGTCATTTGTGATGTGTGTTACTTGGTTATCTAGGTTACTACATCAACATAGCTAAATTGTTAAATAAATGTCAGGTTTAGGTTTTAATGAAAATTTGCCAATGGTGTGAATATTTACAAACTGATGTGGTTAATGCATGGGAAATCTTCCCTCATCATGTAAATATTGTTGGTCTGTTTATCCATATCGTATGCAAATCAGTTGTGTGCAAAATTATTTGAAAGTTTTAGACCATGATATTTTAATATTATCTTATTTGGTTATGCAATATAGATTCAGTGAAATGTTTATCAGTATGGTCAATTTTATAGTCTACATTTCCAAATTGTATTTGTTTATTTAATATTTTTAAAATGTTAAAAACTCTTGGCAACATATAGAGGAGAAATGCAATCAGCAAGTTCTCTTGAGCTCCAAAATCTGTACTCTCTTTCTTACACTATATTGAGTTCCATTATTAATAAAGGTACCAATGTATGTTTTGGGGGAAACTTGACCATAAGAAATATTTACTCCTGTGTAATAAAAACTAATTGCATTGGCAATTAAGCTGCAGATTTTGACTTTTAGTAATAAGCTCTTGTAATAATTCTCTTTTCTTTTGGTTTTAGTGTGGCATATGTATCTCGATCTGGAGGTATGTCAAATGAACTCAACAATATTGTATCCAAAGCAACAAATGGAGTATTAGAAGGAGTGGCAATTGGAGGAGACCGATACCCAGGCACTAACTTCATGGACCACATTATGCGATACCAGGCAGACCCAGAGGTATGAAACAAGAGATTATAATGTTATTTCTATGAAACCCTTTTTTTGTTTCATTGGTCAACTCTGAAACATGGAAGTCGAAAAAAATAGTTCTGAAACTGTGAACCAATGGTTCACAGTTTTGGGACCCAGTTCATTTTTGTTGAGACCCAATTCAGTTTTGGGACATGACAGGGCTCTCATGGCTCAGATACCCATCAATTCCCGAACAAGCTCATGTGAAATTTGTTCCAACAAAATGAGTCTGCCTGCTTCACCGGGGCGAGTCCAACCCCTGTGAAGTGTCCTAAACCCTACCTCTTTCCTAATTCCTTCCCAATTCTGGCTGCTGAGTAGTGACACAGGAGTGCGTAGGAGAGAGACGCGTACAAGGAGATGCTACGGGGCGGTCCTCTTTACAACTGACTGACGAGACAAGACAAGACATATACAGCCAATAAATATTAATGAAGGAGTACTTCACTATAAGCTCCATCTGGGATACACTCCATCTGGGGATTTCAGACGCGTTACGTTGATTAATAAAAAATGACTAATTGTAAGGCGCCAAAACACACACACACACACCAGCCAGTGCAACAATTGCCAGTAACCCAAAATTCACCCGATGGCCTCTTCGGCATCTCCCTAAAATCATTTCGCAGTCCTCTCAAAGACCTCAGTCTCCATTTTGATAGCCTGTAACTGATAAAGAAGGAAATTTCAAGGTGAAAACAAATTTAAATTTAGTATTAAAGAAATTAAATTGTTTACTACTATTCATTATAATAAAGTATTAATTCGCGAGTTTGATTTTTGTCCCTTTATTTTTGGCACGTTACCTGTAGTATTCTAATATCACAATAATTGTCTACCTGACATGATTGATTTAATTTGTGTTCACGTCATAAATCGTGAGAAGAAATAACATCATTGTTTATCAGATCTGCAGTTTATTGAAGTTCTGTTTTTGCTTTTTTATCTTAAAAAATATTATGGTTTTCTTATTAACAATTTTTTATCCAACTTTGAGTTATGTGGAACCTCTAATTTCTTATTGTTGTTTGGTTTATTTGCTTTGTTTTTCCTTAAATTAAGTATTACAATTTCAAATGTTTTTGTATTAATTCTCTGCAATGTGTCCTCATAGGTAAAAATGATTGTTCTGTTGGGTGAAGTGGGTGGTGTAGAAGAATATGATGTATGCAATGCCTTATCTGATGGCCGCATCACAAAGCCCCTAGTGGCATGGTGCATTGGCACATGTGCAGGTGAGAAATCCAAGTTCTCCCTTTGATAATACTGAGAGGTTCTAATATAAAAAAATCTTATAGAGAAATTAACTATATTTGGAATAGAGGTGGCTTCATTTAACAATTGTTTTGTAGGTTTTAGTTGTAGCCATTGTTAATTTGTATTCTTGCAAGTCTGTCTAAATACATTTCAGTACATTTTCTATAATTGGTTTTACAGACATAAATGTGAAGATCTTTGTTGATTTTGGTCTTCTGTATTATAATTTAAGGGGTTGACAAGTCATGCAATCAAATATTTCTTGCAGGTATGTTCACTTCTGAAGTGCAGTTTGGACATGCTGGTTCTTGTGCCAATTCTGACCGGGAAACAGCTGTGGCTAAGAACAAGGCCCTGGCAGAAGCCGGAGCTCATGTTCCCTCATCTTTCGACTCCCTGGGAGACCTTGTTGCTGAGGTGTACGAGTCCTTGGTGCAGGAGGGAGTGATCCTGCCAGCACCAGAAGTTCCTCCCCCAACTGTCCCTATGGACTATTCCTGGGCCAGAGTAAGTAATTTCCCCTTTTGGAATAGTGTATGATCCCTCCAGGGAGAGAATGATTCTATGTGGACATTTCTGGAAGTGTTGATAATACGATTGACTCCAGTTATAATGAATCTCTGGAAACTAACATTTGGTTCACTATATCTGATATAATGCAAGCGTTCAACTATGATTATTTTATTATTTCAGAAGTGCAGTAAAATTCTATTCTAAATGTATTCTGAAAGGCCCTTTTGTTTGTTCCAGGAATTAGGTCTTATCCGCAAACCTGCATCTTTTATGACCAGTATTTGTGATGAACGAGGACAGGAGCTTAATTATGCAGGAATGCCTATTAGTGATGTGAGTGTACTCTACAATTTTCCTATTTCTTTTTTATTAATACAGTCTACAGTAAGGAAGTATGATCACAAAATAATTTCAAGTAAGCTGGCCTGATGGCCAAGGTTTCCAGGGGCAGATCGAGCCGTTATATTGGAGGGGGCCATCATAGATTTTTATTAAATAATAAACATGTGTTATTATATTGTATATATGTTTTGTAGTGTATATATGATACTATACAATATTATTTTTTAAATAATTACATAATTCCAACATAAATAAATATTTATATCAATTTTGCCAAATGAAGCAAGGTAACAAACAAAAACTCGAGGTGTTTTGGGGGGAGGGGGCATGGCTCCTATGCACACACACCCCCAATCCACCTCTAGAGGTATCTAAGGCACAAGTGCAGTGTCGAGCTCAGTTCAGCGGGTTGCAGGTTCAAGTCCCACATATGCATCCCCCCACTATGAATCAGCCTTGCCATTACATCCCTTTATTCCTGGCCTGTTCAGGTGGCAAAGGAGCAAGTGTGATAGAGGCTTATGAGTGTTACACCTGGATGGTGCTATTTCCTTAGTATCTGACCTCCTGATGGTAATATTATGGTGCTGGAAACACCAGGTGGCTTTCCAGTACCATAATATTACCATCAGGAGGTGTGTACCTCCAGTTGGCATTGTATTTATGAGAAACACCTCAAAATTTCATGATGACATTTTTGGGCTTATAATGGAAGGGAGATAGCAGTTTCATCTGTGTTGCTATTTGTTGCTTAATTGTACTTTTCACTGGTGTTTGCCAAAGTGCAGAAATAAGGTGTTTGGAATAATTTGTATCTGTGATATACAGTGCATTAATAATAATAATAATAATAATAATAATAATAATAATAATAATAATATTTATTGAGTCACAAATACAATTACAATCGTGTATGACGAGTCAAATATGTTGTATATGGAGGGAGTACAATTGCATGCATCTTCTTGGGTGCAGCGAGTGAAGTTACATTTATTGTCCAGATGCAAAACAAGGGGCCATCTCAGCATTTGCTCAAAGGACCAGGGAAAACGGACAAAAAACCTGATCAAGATGGGGTCTTTGGCCTAAAGACTATGCTACAATACTTGTTACAGATATATTAAGATATTACATAGTAGATAATTATTTTTAACAGCAAAGTAGATAAACATTTAACTTAATTTAATTTAAAATAATTTAACATTTCAAGATTTGTAGTTTCATTGTTCAAAATAACATTTACTTGGAATAATGATTTTACTGCTACTACTTATAATAATAGCAATAATAATTATATTAATAATATTATTAGATAACATTTCTTATAAATTAATAATAGTAATGGCAATGCTAATAGTAATAATAACAGTACATGGTATCAATTATGGTAACAGCTACATATCATTTAACAGTATTAGCATATTCCTTGATTAAATCTTGAAATGGTGGGGAGGAGGAGGCGGGTTATGGCCAGGTTTTTTCTATTTCTACACCTAGTCCTACTGCAGCACCTGAAATCACATTGGACATATTAGTCATTGAGGTATTCCTGAACCCTATAAAAAAGTTTTTCCCTAAGGAAGTGTTTGAGTTTATTCTTGAAGTTGTGTAAGCCTGTTGTGTTTCTCAGATGTATTGGTAATTTGTTGATGAACTGTATACCTGAAGAGAATGTACCCTTTTGGTATAATGTGCTTGTACACATTGGTTGATGAAGGTTACATGCTTGCCTTGTGTTATAGGAATGTAAACTTGAGTTAAATTTGTAAAGTGTGTCATTGTTTTAGTAGATTTTTCTTTACAAACATGATAACTTCATAAATGAATATACAAGGCAGTGGTAGTATGTTAAGTTTTTTGAATTGAGGTCTGCAGGACTCTGTTCTTTTTGTATTTGTCATTGTTTGAATGATTCTCTTTTGTATTTTGAATGTTTGTTTAGCCTCTGGTGCTTGGCCCCATATTATTATCCCGTATTTGAGAATAGAGTGCACATTTGCAAAGTACACTGTTCGTGCTGTCTCAATGGTGCTGTTTCTTATTATTATTCTAAGAGCATAATTAAGTTTGCTCAATTTTGAATTAATATCTTCTAGGTGTGAGTTCCATTTGAGGTTGGACTGTATGGTGATTCCGAGAAATTTTGTTTTCTGTGCTTGTGTGATGCTGTTTCCTTCTAATGTTAAATTTGGTGAGTATTGTTGTGTTGAGTGGGAGTTGTGGAAAGGTATTGTGATTGTTTTGTCTTTGTTCAGGATTAGTTTGTTGTGGTGGATCCATTGTATTAGTTTGTCGATGGCTGGATTGGCTTTGTCTTGCAAAGCTTTGGTTGTTCTTTCTTTGAATATTATATTAGTGTCATCAGCAAAAAGTACGGTTGTGTTGTTTTCCATTATTGATGGCAGGTCATTTACAAACATAAGAAATAAAATCGGGCCTAGTGTGGATCCTTGCGGGACCCCATGTGTCACATCCCTTGGCTCGGAGTGATGATTATTTATTTTGTTGTCTTTTTGGTAAGGTAATACTACTATTTGTTTTCTGTCTGATAGATATGATTTTATCCACTTGTAAGCAATTCCTCGGATTCCATAAGATTCTAATTTTGACAATAGAATACTGTGATCTATCGTGTCAAAGGCTTTTGACAGGTCAAGAAAGAGACCAACAGGAATTTCTTTTTGTTCTAATGCCATGAGGATTTCATTTACAAAGGTGAATAAAGCAGTTTCAGTTGAATGATTGTCCCTGAATCCATGTTGTGAGTCAGTGATAATGTTACAGTGTATCAAGTAGCTTTTTAACCTTTCATAGAAGAGCTTTTCTAATATTTTTGAAAAGCCTGACAAGAGTGAAATTGGTCTATAATTCATTACATCTTGCTTGTTACCTTTTTTGTGTATAGGTTTAATTACTGCAGTTTTAAATATGTTTGGGAAGGAGCCAAGAGTTAGTGATTGGTTGTATAAATATGTTAATGGTTTGATGATATATGGAGCAATCTTTTTTATTAAGAAGTCAGGAATGTTGTCTATCCCAGCGGATTGTTTATTTTGCATTTTGTTTATAATTTGAAGTATTTCCTTCTCTGTTGTTTCTGTGATGTACATGCTAGAAAGCGAGTTTTTAAAGAAAGGTGGTGGTTGTAGAGGCGTAGTGTTTGGTTTTCTTGTTTGTAGTAGTCTACCAGCAATCTCAGAGAAGTGTTTGTTGAATATATTGGCTGTTTCATTAGGGTTTGTTATTCTTCTGTTTTCATGGACTAGTTCAACATTTTGTGTTTTGTTATTTGCTTTATCATGTCTTATATTTCATTATATTCCGTGTTCATTCATCTCAATTACTCTTATTCTCAAATTACTTTCAATTAAGCAACAAAATTGTAGTATACATCAAAAGATAGGAGGAAAGTCCATACAAAGAAAGGAGAAAATGATACTTTACCTTTTGGGGTTAATTAATAATTAATGTGCAGGCAAAAACCTAAAAGAAGCTTCATAAAAAATACATTAGTTTGACTTGTGGACTATGAAATGACTCTGTAAAAATCATTTATGCTTTCTCAAAGTCCTTATTTTAATTTCTTAAAATTTTAGACCAATGCGTAAGATGGGAAAGTATGCATATAGCTCATTATTCTGTACCTTTCAATTGTACTGGCCTTCGGGTGAAAAGAGAATATTCTTGAGAAGATTCCTGCTTCTATTTAAAATCGAAACTAGTAAAGGTTCCACTTTCAAGATGTGAAATAAAATTAATCAAAGTTGCAATATAACTCTGAAAAAATGTAGTTTAAAGGAAGAGCAAAAAAATTAATTTGTTCTTATCCCAAATCCCCAAAATTTTGTAATTGCACTTCAGCGATTATGGATCTTTAAATATATCTTCAAGAGCTATTACTTTTCCAGCTTACAAGTAAATGTAATTTTTGTTATTAGTTAATTAAGAGAGGAGAGCTCAAAAAGAAAAGGTTCCCATACATTAAGGAAACTTTTTTTTCTGGTAGTGTGAGAAACTTCTCTTGTATTTTCATGCACAGATGAATTATCAAATTAAAGTTATTAATTTGGAAAAACTATATGAAAATATCAACCATTTTGAAATGAAAATTAATTCTTGCTAATTGAAATCACATATTTTTAAAAGATGTCACCCCAATATATTAGTAAATTAATATATGGGTAAATAAAATTATTATTATTATTATTATTATTATTATTATTATTATTATTATTATTAGTGCCAAAAATTAAGCCCTGATTATATGCATATCAGCCATTTATGACCATGCAACACATTATCTTACGAGGCTGTCTTATTTATCCCAGAGAGATAAACGTGTAATTATGGGGATTAGCATTTCGGCTGTATCCCTTGGTAAGACAAGGTTGTTACACCTTGAATTATGAATTAAGAGGTGATAGGATGATGATGAGAGGTGATCGTGGTCTTTTTGAACCGTCGCAGCATTCACCTGATGACGAAGGGGAAACCATGAAAATCCCAGTAAGCATGGCCGGCCCCAGGGATTGAACCTGGGCCTTCTGACTGCAAAGTCAGCACACTACTCCCTTATCCACTTTGCTTGGTTTATAATGATAATAATAATTATAATTATAATAATAATAATTATTATTATTATTATTATTATTATTATTATTATTATTATTATTATAATTATAATTATAATGATAATTATAATTATTATTATTATATTAATAATAATGTCGGCGAACTTTTGAGTCTAATAGATAAAAAATATTTGATATCATAATGATGTATTTTATCACTTAGATGAATGTTGCCTTTATTACTATGGATATAATGAGACATTTTATCCACTGCAGGATAGAAATTATTAATCGTATATTCTTTATATGCTGTTTATTTAGATGTTCAGAATTTGTTTATCTTATATTCTTTATATACTGTTTATTTCAATGTTCAGAGATGATTAAATGGCTCCTTATTGTACTAAATATTGTAAATCTTCCTGTCATTAATATAATGGCTCATTATTGGTAAATAAAATGACTCTCAATTGATTCAGTTTCCACCCTTAATGTGTTCAGAAGATTTATTGAAAAAATAAGGTCAGAAAACATCAGTAAAAAAAGAGGGCAACAATTTCTGACACTACAAATTGCAATCAACTGATTTCATTCATGTTTTCACATATTTACACAAATAATTTTTTTTTCAGGTACTGAAACAAAATCTGGGCATTGGAGGTGTTATCTCCCTTTTGTGGTTCCAACGCTGCCTTCCCCCATATGTGTGTAAATTCTTTGAGATGTGCCTCATGGTGACAGCTGATCATGGTCCTGCAGTTTCTGGTGCTCACAACACAATTGTGTGTGCTCGTGCTGGCAAAGATCTGGTTTCATCTCTAGTATCAGGATTGTTGACTATTGTAAGTAATCATAAAATAGTAATAAGTAGCCATCAAATATGCTGGCTGTTGAAAATTACTCTTTGAGTTTTGGAAGGGGAATTATATGTCAGTAATAGCACAGCAATTTCAAAATGTAACTTTGGTTCAGATACAGACATTTGAAATATTTTTAAATATAAAATATCCCATTTTAAATTTGTGTGAAAGGGGTTTTTGGATTGAAGAATTAACAAACACACAGATGTTTAGTAATTTTAAAAACTACTTTTAAAATTAATTTCATAACATTGAGGCTAATAGATATCTTGAAATCACTTGTGATATTAGGAAATTTTTAAGCAATATTATCAAGTTTTTGTAACTGGTCATAAAAAAGATGGTTTATTAATATTACCCAAAAATAATTTGTGCTTAAGAGATAACTTCCATTATTTCATAAAGCTTCAGTTAAAAATTTTCATTACTTGTTGCATTATCAGAATTTGTGTACTTCCTGTGCACTAGTTACATTTTCAATAATAAGAGTTTAGTATCATTCCCCATTACTTGTCTTTTTTGCTCATGTTTGTGAGCATGTGCTCATGAATGTATGTATATATTGGTGCAGACTGTGTGTGTGTGTGTAAATGAAAGACTTATACATATAGTATGTGCACACTTGAATACATTCATACAGGCATGAATGTTTTCTCTGTGTATCATGATTGAATATTGTATTCCAACTCATAAATTATGAATGTGTTTTATTTTTGCCTAGGGTGATCGTTTCGGTGGAGCCCTTGATGGAGCAGCTAGGCAGTTCAGTGAAGCGTATGACTCGGGACTCATTCCTATGGAATTTGTTAATGCAATGAGAAAGAAGGGACAGCTTATTATGGGCATTGGCCATCGTGTTAAATCGGTATGCTGCAAAATACAGTTGTTCAAAATGTTAAAATTTCTGCTGTAATTTTTGTGGTGATAATATTTTGCTTTTCTACTTCAGATAAACAACCCAGACATGCGTGTTAAGATAATTAAAGAATTCGTCCTGGAACACTTCCCCTCTACACCTTTGTTACATTATGCATTGGAAGTTGAAAAAATCACAACGTCCAAGAAGCCTAACTTAATTCTCAATGTGGATGGTATTATTGCTGTGAGCTTTGTGGATTTGCTCAGACACAGTGGCAGTTTCACGAGGCAAGTAAAGCAACTATATTATTTTATTTCGCCTGATATTGTTAAAATGCAATATTGGCTTTTTTTAGTTAAGACAATGTGATTATTAGAAAAAACAATTTGTAATCATGCTTCACCTTGTAAGTATATTGCTTTGAAGCAATGGTTACTTTTGGGAAGCAATTAGGCCTTTGAAGGAACATACCTGTCCCTACCCCTGAAATTGTGGGATTTGATTTCATTCACAGACCTTTGTTTGAAAGAAAAGTAAAGCACTGTGACACATGTTGTATATTTACAGCATTTTATAAAAACCTGAAGCCTAAAAGATACCTCTGTGCAAAATTTGAATATTAATCACCCTAACAGGGAGATCATCAGATCTTGGAACAGTTTTGCAGCCTTATTTATGAAGTTGACAATTATGTCAATTTGTATCATTGATGTGTCATTTTTGTATGGTGTTGGAACTTCACCAAAACATATTTTCTATTTTTATTTTAATGTATGGTACTCTTATGTGAACCTGAATATTCATGAACCTATAATAAATGTTCATATAGGTACTTTTTCTCGTGGCAAAAAAATAATGCTTCACAATCTTTCTGAAAGATTTTTGTGTGTAAGTTTTAAGTTATAAATATTTGGAGTCTACTTTTTTAAAAGAAATACTTCAATTAGTCTGCTCAGTAATTTGAAATCAACGTGTTTCATATTTTCTTTGTAGTTTGTCCTGTTACATCTTCATATGTTCATGTGCAAGTATATTCATTCGTATGTCATGTTGCCATGTGTACCTGTAAATTTCTTATGGTAGCATCTTTAAGAAAAGGATAGTGATTATTGTGCAAATTTTTTTTGTTGGAAAAGAAGAATTAATAAGTGGCAATGTCTTCTTCCCTATTGCAGAGAGGAAGCCCAGGAGTACATAGAAATGGGCTCTATTAATAGCCTGTTCGTTTTGGGTCGCAGTATTGGATTCATTGGTAAGGCTATTTGTTGTAAATATTGAATTTGATTTTATGCTGTTTATCCTTTAAACAAGCTTTAACAACTTGTATTCTGTGTTGTAGGCCATTATATGGACCAGAAACGACTCAAGCAAGGATTATATCGTCATCCTTGGGACGACATATCATATGTTCTACCTGAACAATATAATTGAATTTCTTCTCAAATCTATACATATTTCAAGCACTAATGTCCTGCCAACAGATATGATATGCACTATTTTTTAAAACAGATAATTTAATAAGTGCATTTTTATTGTGTTATTACAATGTTGTGTTTATTATGGTGCTATTTTGCACAATATTATGAATGCTGTAATTTTTAGTACAGTAATTTTTATTTGTGAGTCCGAGTAGTAATAAATGTATATGATCAGTGTTCGTGAGATATGTATACAAAGCTGTGCTTATGTTTTGTAATGGGTAGGATATGTATGCATCAAGATATAAATGTTACTTCCAGTTAGCCTCAACTTTTAAAAATTTAATTTTGGTGTAAAGCATTTGTTTTTAATTAGATAAGTTAGAATGTATTTTAATTGCTATTGACCTGCATTTATCTCAAGTCTAACATGTGAAAGAATTCCAAGATATTTTTCTTGTGTTTCGGTGGTCCCAATTTTGAAAATAGAAGACTTAAGATAATGAGGATGATTTCGTGAGACTGTGATGTATACGCTTCTACTTCTGCAATTTTCACTTGAAAATTGTCATGTATATGGTGGTGTAGAGCTGTATTTTTCATATTTCATGGATAAACAAGCATCTTGGTTGAATGTGCCTGTATGCCCAAAAGACTCGTCAGTATAATGTAAACAAAGAATGTTAAAAAGCAGTATGTGCATTTTTTAAAGGTATCGTGAAAGCAGTTTAAGACATCTATTGTGTTATCTTATGTGATCTGTGGTGTGTTTTTATTTTATTTTTGTTCAGAATGTTTCCTTTGTTTCCATCTTGAACTTGAGTGAAAAAAGTGTTTTCTAGAGCCTAAGACATTCCTGTAAAAATAGCTTCCAATTTAAGTTAAGCATACAAAATAGATAAGTAAATAAAATGGTTATCTTTAAAAAAAAGCTGTGTCAGACTAGTTTTATGTGATATTGGTGATGCAAGGAGGAAACCTTTCAACAATTACAGAATTGCTTGGAATACAAAGTACGTCTCAGTTTAAAAATTTTTAAAATCCCTAAAATTCTTTTTTAAGCATATACTAAAAAATTAAAATACTTCAAATTATTGACATGAAAGTATTAGAAATAACAAGTTGATTGTGTCTTTCATAAATACAGTAAGAAATAAACTTTGATTTATAAAGAACATAATGTTTTCCTGTTTTGACTGCACCATTCTTTCTAAGTGTTCTGTTGATAAAACTGTTTGTGATTGTTAAAATAGTTTGTAATAATTTTCTCTAACAAGAGAAATTTAAAAGCAAGTCTCAGAAAGAAAATACATTGGTCCCACCAAATGTGGAATTTGGAAGGGTTAAAATAACTGTGGAATAGTCTCTTCTTTTTTCCCTTAACTTAAATGTTATGAAAATGGTTGGTCTGTAGCAAGACAAAAACACTATTGTTGCTTTACATTTTCATTATTGGGAAGTGTTATAAGTCACCCAATATTGTATGTTATGAATATGAGGTGCTACAATCATTTATTATACATTCTTTCCTCTTGAACTCTTACCTTCATATAGCTCTATTGCACTTGCTCTGGACAAATCATAAAGTGATATAAGTACATGCCAATTAGCAAATCTGAATAAAAGTTTGTTAATTATTTCATTAGTACCTGGCAGATAACAGAATTCATGCATTTGAAAACACAACTGAAGAGATATTGCAATCCTAGAGCTTTTCAAAAAATTGAACAAGTTATTGTCAAAAATCTCAAAATACCATACAACTTAAATGCTTCAACCTAATAACAGCTTTGTTTTTTTCTGATGGTTTATATTAGGAGATAGGTTTTCCCTTCTTGGTCTTGATTTTCATATTAGACCGTCTTTCTAATTGCTTTTTCCTTGTGCACTCTAACTTAGCTTTACTTGTGTTATTTTCAATACAAAGTTTACTGCACTATACTTGACCTAAAAGCCCAATTCTTTTAATTATTATTTTCTTCTGTATGGGTTATCTTGGCATCAAATTTTATTCTTGTTTTCACCAATTTGTTGAACTCTTCAGAATAGTAGTTTAGACTACGGAAACGTTCTTCCTTTTAGCATTTTATAGAATAATGCAAAAATTATGCCATTTGCTGACAATGATTGGATTAATATTTTCATATAACTATAAAATTTTAATTTTTTGGAATTAATTTGTATGTTAGACTTAATCATGATAAAACTAAAATAAGATCAAGAAATATTTTACTCAGTACGCAACCGCAATTGGTCCATCTGAATAAAGTGTCAGTAATGCAATGAATCAAATTATTTCAAAGGACAATTGTACTTAGCTGTTTGTGCCTTTCTCCCTTAAAAAGGATCATCCCAACACAATGTAAAAAGGATCGATTAAAATAATTTTGAAATCCCGTACATTCATAAACAAAATAAAATGGTCTGTAAATTTCTGTGTGTGGGTGTGGGTATGGGTGTGTTCTTTATCATTTGCGTTAGTTTCACAGTTACATAAATTTTGCTAATAATATGTAGCCTAAATTGATACCAACTGACATGCCTACTGATATTTTAAAATCCATGCATTTTATGATCTAGTTTTTTGAAATATGTTAGTTTTGGTTAAAATCAAGACATGAGATCTGATCAGGTATTTTAATTGTTTCTCTTTGTTAATTGTCATTCATTGATAGTATATTGTATTTTATTAACACTTGTTACTTAGTAAACCATCAAAGATAAGTATGTCATTTTCTTTATCACTAGATGTATTGTAAATATTGCACTGTTGTTCACGAGGAAATCTTAAACACAAAAGGAGTGAACATAAATTATTTTACAAGATGCAAGATTTTCTCATTTTACCCATAAAAATGGAAATAATTCAGAGGGTAAAATGGTACAGATAACTTGCAAATAAAATTGTTTCTTGTTTTTATCTTGAATATTAATGAGCAGAAAGTGCTTTGTAACAATGTTGTTGCAAATGACTAAAGTGAAGCAGGAGAGAAGTTTTATAATTGTTTCAACTATCGAAAGAGCACAATTTGTTCATATAATGATGCAAAATTGAATGTCATCAGTGTATACTCGTAGCATTCCAAAGTTAATAGAATATAAAGTAACTGAATTTGGTATTGTTAATGTAAAAAAATACCAATTAGTAAGAATAAATGCAAAATAAATAATGACTTTGTTCATTGATTTATTTTTCTTTATTTTTTTCATTAAACATTGCAACTGCTACAAATCGTTCAAATTACAAGAATTTTATTTTTATGATGAACATTTTTCCTCTGAAAATTATCTAAACTTAACATATTTAAAAGTTAAAGAGAATAATATAATCATATTTTCTGGATTAATGTATTTAAAAAGTATAATATCTGGATGCAGTAGAAATTGTAAGAATAGTAATAACTCTTGTAGAATTAGCAGTAGTAGCACTATATCGGTAACAACAAGGACATGGGAAACAAATTTTGTGTAGACAATGATTGTAAATGTAATACTATTACTAACAACCATTAGTAATATTTCTATTGCTATAACATCTAGCACTACACTGCTACTTCTGCAATTTTTTTACTAGGCAGTAAATATTCTAATTGCATATTCTATAGCAATATCTAATAACATTTACACACCATTTACAACATATGCAGAAATGGAACTGTATTCCTTTTACGTTTTTTATAGCTTGTGTTGGAAAAAATATGAAGTTCCCAAAGAATGGTTCCAAGCAAAATTAAACTCTTTAGAATGAAAAATCACTTGGCAATCAATAATTATCAAGTAATAAGCCTCCTAGAGATATCATATTAATTGTAAGCTAGAATGTTACACAGACGTTTGGAAGCTGAAGAGCAAGTTGGTTTTAGAAAAGAGAAGGCTTGTAAGATGCCCTAATCACAATAAAACGAATAATTGAAGAACGAAGAAACGAGTTCAATTACATTACACACATGGCATTCATAAACATAGATAAGACTTTCGATAATGTGAACAGAACATTGCTCTGGAGAATTCTTAAATGAAGGTCACCTAATAGGAGCTATTAAATGCCCATATACTGGAACCTCAGTGTGCTTAGATATAAACAGAAAGTTAACAAAGGAAATTCCCACAAATAAAGAAATGAGACAAGGTTACAGCCTTTCACAACAATTTTTAATATTTACACAGATGACATGTAGAAGGGAGAATGGAAGGTACAGGAATTCCCTAGATATAGGAATTCATCAAGGGAAACATTTTAACTGTGTTATATAAGTTATTTTGCAAGATAGCAAGAAAAGATACAACACATTGTACATATTTTAAATAATATTGCAAAAATGTATAATTTTTCACCAGATGAAACAAAAAATGGCTTTTAAATGCAAATTCCCAGTTAGAATGAAATTTTGGAACAAGTGAAGTAAATACTTAGGATGCTATGTTTTTCTATGAAAATGGTTTGGACTTACATGATAAATTAAATAATTGTTGTAATATAGGTCTAGTATATGGAAACATTAACAGAAATTAAACTAATGGGGCTAAACATAACATACTTTCTCGCCTTTAGTAATGGTTATGTAACACTATTTATACCACAATTTTTCTCTGAATTAACACATCTCAGTAATAATTTCTTTGTGAAACCCATTTGAAATCACAAAACATTTCGTGCGAAAATTAAATAGTTTCAAGCAATAGATTTTATATTCAAAACTTGAAATTAAAATATATTTCTGGCATTGAATTCATTGTTTACGGTATGTGTAATCACGAACACACACGAGTCTTACAGTATTCTGAGTTTTAGTCTTACAGTATTCTGTGAAAGCAGTATGCAAGAAAGTTAAATAATTAAAAGTTAATAAATAATACGATACCGATAGCGTTGGCAAACAAATGCAAATGGATCGAAAAATATATCTTAGTACATTAAACAGTATAATATTCTAATGTTCTCCAAGTATATAAAAGTATTAGTTTATATTATCGCAAACGAAAGGCAGCCATCGTTATCGCCTTCTGTTATCAGTGCGGCGATACAACACCGACCGCTAATTCGTTTGAAATACACATTGTGCCAATTAGCATTGTTGATACCGCTAGCAAGAAAATTAAAATGGATAGAAAAATATAATAATCAAATATACTAATATTTTTGTATTCATCAAAATTACTCAGGTTTTACATGCATTACCCTTCATTCACGATAAAATGTGGAGCAAAGCGAAACATCTATTCGTTTTCACATTTAAAACAATTAAAGGACGCAATTTAAAATGAAATAATATAAATATAAATAATATTAATAAAATGAAATTTGAAATAATTCTAACTTACGTAGCATCCAATTGCGTAACACCACCATTTTACGTTCACGAAGCGCAGTAAATTGGGAACCGGCGACTATGTTTGTCGCCAAATTACACAAAAAATACTCATATTTTCAAAAACTTTAACGTGGTCTTATTTGAAGATCTGTTTTTGATGAACTCATTTCATTAAAAAAAATTGTATCTTCATAATTGTAGTTGTAGGAAGACGCCGAAAACGTTTTGCAAGTTTCAAAAAATCAGGGTTTTTAACGAAAATGAGACTTGTACCATTCTCTTAAACGTTCTTCGCACTATCTAACAAGAATATTTAATCAAAAACGATGGAGCCATTTTTTTCTTTTTTTTTTTTTTTTTGAAAATTTTGGGCTTCATGTAAAGTACCCCCCCCTCAAAAACAAATTAGAATATCGGTTTCAAATTTAAGGAACCGCGAAATTAGCCAGATCGATTGGGGAATATTAATTTTGAAGAAAATTGGCTGAATGGTTTTGTGGCTAGCGTTGTTCACAGAAAGACAACTGCTTGCTGTCATTTGCTTGCAACTGTTTTGCTGTCATTCGATTTTCGGTATCAAGGACCCACAAAACACGGATTCTACAGCAAGTGTTAAAGGATTTTTTTCTAAATTTAGCATCTGAATTTATCCACTTTTTCGATGCCAGGGCCCTGTAATAAGTTTTTCTGCTGAAAATTAGCCGTTTTTTCGCACAGCATTACATAACTTTCTACCGCGGTAGAAAGAAACTATTAGCGGTAGCGAGAAAGTAAAAGTAAAAGTTTGTGCACTGCATAGCGGAGAGCGCTATCGATCTTCTGCGCATGCTCAGATGCACTAAAGTGGTGCGAAACTTAAAATGCGCATGCGGAGAAGATCGAAAACTTGAAATTAAAATATATTTCTGGCATTGAATTCATTGTATACGGTATGGGTAATCACGAACACACACACGAGTTTTTTAGTCTTACAATATTCTGTGAAAGCAGTATGCAAGAAAGTAAAATAATTAAAAGTTAATAAATAATACGATACCGATAGCGTTGTATGCACTAAAGTGGTGCTAAAGTGGTGAAACTTGAACTGCACATGCGCAGAAGATCGATAGTGCTTTTACACTCGAGGGTGCACAAACGCAATTGTGTGAAGGTACCTGCCTACAGTTCTTTAATACTATTGTAATCCCAATTGTCATGAAGGATGTAAACGAATTGAAAGTAATTTTGGGAAGAGAGAATAACGAATTCAGGTGGCAGAGAAATTTTTATATTTTATTTCCTCGTCCTCGAATTTTTTATTTTTATTTTGAGCTAATTGTAACTAATCATAATCACAATAAAAACAAGTGATATTACTTATTAGAAAAATATTTTAAATGAAAAATCTAAGTTTATCAGTTCAAGTTCGGTTTTCTTCAACAGCATCATAATCATCATCATCATCATCATTGCCACTACTTTGTTCATCTCCACTTATATTTGTTTTAACTTCCTGGTTCTCCCACAGTATGTCGTCTTCTGAGCCACCAAAAGATATGGAGCACTTTTTTAAACCATTCACAATAAATTCACTGGAGATCTTTTTCCAAACAGTGGCTATCCATTTTCCCTGCACGTATACTGAGGGTTTCCTTAATTTTCCTCCAGGAGTGAGGGCATGGATTTCTTGAAGAAGCCAGTCAATGTAATGTTATAGGAGATTCTTGAATGGTTTGTATACAACAATATCGATCACTTGAAGTTGAGATGCCATCCCACCAGGAATTATTACTAGGCCTCTGTTACTTTTTAATATCAGTTCCTTAACTTCTTGCGTGATTTGATACTGGAATGAATGTAGCACCAGCAATTCTTTCTTTTTCAGCAAATAGCCTGGTATTGTATTCCAAACAACCTTCAAACAATCAAGCATCAGATCGTTGGTCATCCACCCTTTCTCTTGGCATCTGAAAACAAGTCCTGTTGGCAGTTTGTCTTTTGGCATTATTTTCCTGTGCAGAATCAATACGGAGGCAGCTTTCTTCCGTCTGCCAGAGCACACAGCATAACTGTTATTCTATCCTTTTCATTGCCGGTGCTTCTAACGATAACACTTTTAATATAATAAATAATAAAAATTTGGAGCCGATTTTGAGAAAATCTTGTTTTTGTTTATTTTTTTAATATTGCACGCAATATTGCGCGAAAATTAGTAACATTTTCAAAAAAGTGTACATGACCTTAATGAACGAACTAATTATGGAGAAAAATTTTACTTCAAGAAAAAATGTTTATACTCAATTTTGTAGTTGTAGGAAGACTCCGAAAACATTTCAAACTTTTGGAACTTTCGAAAATTCAGACTTAACATTGAAAATCAGAGCCATGCCTCCTGTATAAGTGCGTTTCACTCTATTCATACAAGAAACTTAAAGAAAAAATTTGGAGCCATTTTTGAGAAAATTTTGAAAATGTCACAGTGGCTTCATGTAAACTACCCCCAAAAATTAAAGAATATTTTTCAAAATCGCAGAGCGTGGAGTGAGGCCAAGTCGACAGTTGTTTATTAAGCTTGGTAACAATTCTACGTATAGTTTACACCCTAGTGTTGTTCACATACACCAGACAGGCAGACGGAGGAACAGAAGAATGGAAATACATTTTAAAAAACAACACTTTTTCGGTATTAGAGGACCCCAAAACGGGTGTAACTGTTGAAATCTCGAAATCAATTTTCCGCAGCAATACATTAACTTTTTCTATACAACGTATATTACTCCGTTCATACGTGCGTATACGTAGAAGTAATAGAATACGCTTTGTCATGCTGAAAGTTATAGTTCTAAAAAAATGAATTTTCATAATTTTGTTTAAAAAAATTCCACAATATCGTTTTCTCACGGGCCAGCTGACCCAGCGCAAGTGCCCTTGTTGAATCAACTCGGGCAAATTGTAATTCCTCTCAGTAAATAATTTTTCGAATAAAAAACTTTTGGATTAAAGAAAATTTGCCCCCCCCCAAAAAAATTGCCGTCCAGGGGCCAGTGTCCACAGTGCCCATGCCTAAATCCTCCACTGCTTGACACATTTCTCTAAGTATGTAGATGCGTTTAATTCGAATCTGACGCTAGAATTGCGCCACCATTCTTGTTTTTTTTTAAAATCTGAAAACATACCGTGAAATTATGTTTATAATAATTTCGACGTCGACGCGCTGAATCCGCATCCGAAGCCAGAATTGCGCCAACACCTTCCAGTTTTTTATATCGCGAAAAAACGCCGTGAAATTTACAATTTACGGTTTCACGGTGATTTTTCGCGAATAAAAAAAACTGGAGGGTGGTGGCGCAATTTTGGCTTCACATTCGGATTCAACGCGTCGACATACATAAAGAGACATGTGTCAAGTCTTTGAGTCTGACAACAACCTCCGAAAACAAAAAAATACAATTTCACGTTTTTTTTTCGCGATTAAAAAAAACTGGATGATGGTGGCGCAATTCTGACGTCAGATTCATATTCAGTGCATCGGCATACATAGAGAAACATGTGTCAGGTCCTTGGGCCTGACTTGTTTTTGCCTATTATTGTCTGTTTATCAGTTCTGTGTTGTCCGTTCACAAATTTCACATGACGTTTTCAATTTTGCACATAACTCTTCAATAACAGTAAAATACGTTCTACCTAGAATAGCGCATTTCGATGATTTATCAATTTCAACACTTTTAACGTCAGATTGATTCTTTAAACGGCGTAAGGACAAGCTTTTAACCAGTGCGCACAACTACCTTCCAGACCGTTGGTACTAATGCATAATGTGACAATGTAAGTACAACAAAGTATTGGTCTCCAAAATCCAGTAATTCATTTTTTCGACTCACCAAAATTTTGCGTTTTCCGAAACATTCTTTTAAATATTGCTGCAGAGATTGAACTAGTGGTGTCACAGAATGGCACAGATTTTCTCGCATTACTTTTCAATTTTCTTTGGTCTGGGCTACATATTCTGCCTTGCCATATACTCTGGCCAGCAGCCATCTATCGCCGCCCAAAGTATATTTTTTTGAAATTTTCGCAATTTTTCGGTTTCCTATTTGTAGAATCGAAATATTAGTTTATGAATATGAAAGAAGAGTAAAACCTCGTTTTAACTAGAAACGTTCCATTTAGCTCAACATCAATAATAATATTAATAATATTAATATTAATAATAATAATAATAATAATAATAATAATAATAATAATAATAATAATAATATTAATAATAATAACAACAACAATTATAGAGACAGTAAGCAGCAGCTAGAAAATATGTTTAAAATATGTTTACAAAAAAAACTTATTTGTAAGGTAAACGAACAGCACATTTGATTTTTCTGTATTGCTAAGAAAATAGAAACTCGCCCTAAGCTTTACTGCCGCTACAAGCAAAAGGAAAGCTCAACAAAACGTGCGCAGAGTGAAGCTACATTTACGTCTAGAAGCAAATCAAGGGGATATCTCAGCATTTGCTCAATGGATCAGGAAAACCCGATCGAGATGGGGATCATTCACCCAGAAGCAGAAGTGCATTACTTGTTACAGGCATATTAAGTCTTTTTTAATTATACAATACAAATGTAAAAACTAATTCATTATATTATATCATTGTTTTGTTAAAGTAAACATAATTTTTCTTTTTGATAATCAGTATAGTCTATAATTGTATAGAAACAATTACGCAGTAGAAAAGATTTTACTTTTAACCTAAATTTGTGTACCGATTTTAATCGTTTACTGTTATCTGGCAATGCGTAGTAAAGTAACGAACATATATTGTATGTGGATTTCTTGTAGTGAGCTGTTGATACTGACATTTGATGAACATGATTTCGACGACGCATGTCGTAATTATAAATATCAGTATTATATGAAAATGTTCCCACCGTTAACTCAGTTTTGACAAATGCTACAGATTCGTAAATGAATAGACATGGTAAAATTCCAACCTCAATGAAAAGAGGCGTGCAGGGATCACGTGGATGGCATTTTTTCTTTATTCGGATAATTTTCTTTCGCAATCTAAAGGTCTAGGCACTAAAGGATAAGCTTCCCAGAATATTATGCCATATTATTATTATTATTATTATTATTATTATTATTATTATTATTATTATTATTTACACTCAAGTACAGGGCATGAATTGCTTGAAGACTTCAAGTTTACCTGGAAAGTAAACAAATAAGAACATCGTAATAATATTAATATAAATATTTATAAAATGTTAATAAGAAGTAAATTAATATTTATTAAAAATAATTTGTAAAAATAGTATTGTTCCTTGACTTGACAATTTTGGCTATTCCATTTTCATAACAATGTATTCATAAAAGAATTAATGAAAGGAGAAAGATGACTACCCAAGGAAGGAAAGAATAAATGGTTTCTCCTTCGTCCAAATATATATATATATATATATATATATATATATATATATATATATATATATATATATATATATATTGAGACGAGCTCGAATATACGCCCTGGTAACGGACCGGACGATAAAAAAATTCCGAAAATACCGTCTTCGGCAGTTCGCTAATTTGAACGCGACGCGAGAACCCCCGTCACTGTCTGACGTCGGCCGCGGCCGCGTCGAGCGAAACGCTTGTCCACGAATAAGAAATTTGAAAGAAAAGCTTGGGAACGAGATCTTGTGATTGGCCGGTATCCGAAAAACGAGGGAAGCCAACGGCAAGAAATTTTTTTCCGTTGAAAGTTGAAGGAGTCTCAGAAAAATCTCGGAGGAGGACGGATCGCTGCGGAACGCGTCTCACAAATCACGTAAAAACCGTTATAAGTGACGGTTAGTGAAGAGAAACCGGTCGCGAGTCGCTAGCAGTGAACTTCACGCGAGATTGTTTCATCCAAATACGGGAAGAGAACGAACATTGTACTCGTTTTTTTGTTGATAACTCCCAACGAAAATAAACGTGTATCAGTGGGAGCGAATTATGTGAATTCAGTGAGGGCTGAATCGGACTCTTTTCCGGCGTACGCCGAACAATTTTCTGCATCGCCGCTACGTCACATCACCGAAGCAAGGAGCCAAGGCGATAACCATTCCTGAAAACACCGCCAGAGAAGCATTTGTGTTGGGGAAGGAAGACGGGCGCAGAGGCGAGGCCGAGGCACTTCCCGGCCGAGAAAATTGGTACGGAGACGCAGCGGAAAGAGGGGCAGAGGATCGTGGAGGCCAGGCTACCCCGGCGCGTCGCCAGCGCAGCGAGAGCCCCGGAGGTCGCGTAGGGCGTGATCGTCACGTCCCCAAACGCCGAGGCGCCAAGGCGCCGCTCGCAGCACTCGACTAGGCCAGTTCACGTAAAACCCCATTGGAGAAGCGTGAGTACCCGTGCGACAGACGGTTGCAGAAACGAAAGAAATGTAATTGAACGACGCTAAACCACACTGTTTGTTTCTTAAAAGCTTTCAAATATTAGGTATTTCAAGCCACATTTGTGAACGTTGATGTGTGGAACTCTTGAATGAAGGCCATGTTAAGAACAGAAATGATTAATTCACTTTAAACAAGTCACCCAATTAATTAAGTGTTAAAAAGGGGTGTTGTAAATAGTTTGATTAATTTTGCTCTGTGCCGAGTTTTGTTTAAGAAGTAGTGATTGAAGTGTATTATGGATTAATAACCATTTGTCAGGAATGAAATCAAATCAGAGTAGGAAGGTTCAACTTTGTATTCTTTGGGTCCTTAAGACCAAAGCATGCCTGCACCAAATGGTGTATAAAGTACAATTCATTAAATGAATGATGAAATAAGGTGATTTATTGTGAAGAGAGGTAGCAATAATTGCTCCGAATATTCATTTCCGAGCACGGAGGTCGCGTTCTGTACGTGATTGTTTGTCAAGGGCTATTTTTTTAATTTGTGTGTGTGTGTTTTTTTTTGTTTTTGTCATTCCTTGATTGTAGAATATACAGCCTTGTATGCCAGAGCCACAAGTGTTTTGCTTTGAGTATAAACCTGCCCGTATTCCCCACCCAGGTGCATTTTCAGGCATAAGCCTCATCCAGGCAAGCGATTCGAAACAACTCGAGAGGTCTGACGTCGGGACGGCAGTGGACTGTCGAACGACGCCGGTAACGCCCACGCGATCTCACACATCCTTAGGGCTAACGACTCCTTCTCGCAACAGAGTTGTATTATGCGCGGCGCGTCGGAGGGAAGGCCACGACGTGTGTTCCGTCGCATTATATATATATATATATATATATATATATATATATATATATATATATATATATATATATATCCATCGGCTTCATTAAACGAACTTTCAACGGCTTGCGATAAGGTTCAAAATTGCAAAGCCCTTTGGGTTGAATGGGGTGCGGAATTTCGCTATTAAGACCGCTATTAAGATTCGGCCAGATCAATTCTTAGAGGCATACAATGCGTACGTTCGAGAGGGGAATTTGCCCCGTCGTTGGAAGCATCAACGGCTGGTCCTCCTTCCGAAGAGCGATAAGCCACCAAGCGACCCGTCAGCATATCGGCCTATATGTTTACTGGATACTGCTGGTAAGGCGTTAGAGCGGATTATCTGCAAACGGATTGAAGCCTACACGGAGGGATCACAGGGACTGTCTGATAATCAGTACGGCTTCGGGAAGGCGAGATCCACAGTGGCCGCAATTAGGGTCGTAATCGATCTCGTACGCCAGGCTATTGAGGATAAACGATGGAGAAGAGGCTCGAAGAAGTATTGCGCTATTGTTATTCTCGACGTCAAAAACGCATTTAAGATGGAGTTCCATACTTGCTGAGTTAAAAAACTTGGAATTCCGAATTACATAATTAAAACAGTCAGAAGCTAGTTTGAGGAAAGGAATTTACTATACGAAACTGAGACCAGAGTAAAGATTGATTGATTGATTTTTCGTGTTTCCGGGCGCGTCAACTGCTTTGGTCATTAGTCCCGTTAATGTAGTGCATGTTTTTCTCGGGAGATGGCGGTGATCTTCCCCCGCTGGATGGCGAGATCCGGCGCCGACCTACCGTCGGCTAGTGGGGTTTCCCCCTAACCAGGACTCTCCTACCAGCGGGCACCGCCCCTGCCGGGACAAGCTCTAAGTTCCCGACCGATCTCCCGGAATATGTGGTAATGTAGTGCATGTTAGTGTAAGTGTGTGTGTAAGGGGAGAGGATAGGACAAGGAAGAGGAATGACAGATCGCGCGCGGTCCATGGCCCGTTTGTTAAGATAGTGCTCCGGCAAACCTAGTGTTGATCGGAGAAATCACGGAAAACTACCGATCAGAGCAGTCGGCCGCTAGAATTCTCCTCCAGACTCCTGAATTCGACCTAGCTGGAAAGCTAGAGTCGAAAATTCTGCTGCCGTCAGGACTCGAACCTAGGACCTCCCAGCGACGTAAAGACCTATAGTATTACAGGTGGTGTTCCGCAAGGCTCAGTACTTGGTCCGTTGTTGTGGAATGTTATATATGACTCCGTTTTGAAACTCCAACTGCCAGAAGGCGCTAGGACTATTGGATTTGCTGACGATGTTGCTGTGGTAGTGATCAGCAAATATACTGAAGAGGTCTCGCAGGTTGCCAACGAGGCTGTGGCTACGATCCGGCGGCTGCTAACTTTGGTCGGTCTCCAGATGGCCAAGCATAAAACGGAGGCTGTCTTGGTGACAAACAGAGAAGTGAAAGAGGGTATTACTCTCAATGTTGCACTGAAGAAAAAGGATACCATAAATCGCAACAAGGTTTCAATAGTTTCCCAAAATCTTCGTATGCGAAAAGGAGACCTTGTTGCTTTACTCCCTTTCCTGGTTATAACAGCACCTAAGATAAAAGTCAACCTTGATGGACCAACCGGTCGGTGATGTTCCTTCATAAACGAACCTGTCGGCCTCATCAAGTCTAATCATGTTGCAGAGCAGTAGCTGACCACAGCAACCAGGTACTTTGTCAGATTAACTACGTATTGAAAATATACATTGAACATTCAACATCTGTTAAACACACATACACACATATGTATATATAATGTGTGTATATGTATATATATATATATATATATATATATATATATATATACATTATTTCAATTACATAATAGAAGCATATAAGCATGATGCGATAATTATGACTTTATCAAGCAAAGAAAACATATCTGTCATTCTTGCTCAAAACGGGAACGAAGTTTGGGACAAACTTTAATAATTATATTATTTTCCCTCTGCGTTGTTACACATGTAAATATAAATGTCGAAAGACAGACTAATTATGTTATATATTTATCAGCTATCAGTCCCAGGCCTTCGGCGGGCTCTTGGAAGTGGGGGGGGACGAAGTTGCGCGCGCGCCGAAGCTTGCTGCAACCTGACCGCAACGCAATATTATTCGTTCATCTTAAGAAAAATCCTGATTTAAAGAAGTACACGTGTAGGTTCACTACATAAGAACGCATCTCAGCCATCGGTTGTTAAATTAACCTTGCATCAAAACTACTGCAAACGAAGGACACCAGTGTGAACTGCATGCGTGTTGCTGGGCGATAAGGACCTGTAATACTTCAGCCGTGGATTGACGAAGCTCAGCAGCGAGCGTGGGAGAGGGTCAGGAGGAAGCGTGAGACGCGGCTCGTTGGACCGCGGCGTCGCGCCACCGATCGGCCTGCGAGGACATACTATTCAGTTCATTTTGGAAGGGCTAAGAGAGTGGCTGGAAAATTTCTTCGAAGTGGCGAAAAGCGCATCGTTGTGAAAGTTTTCAATTTGATATTGTAGAGGAATACGTCGTTGGCGAAGCAAATCGCTGAACTTACTAAGAATTCACTGGTAAGTGACGAATTGAAACTTGCCGTGCTGCATCAGTGTGAATTATAATCTAAAGGATATTGGTGGATATCTTTTAATAGGCGCCAGACTACAGTGTGTAAATAACCTCATAATAAGTGAAAATCTTATTTCATTGGGAGTAAACGGGCGAATGAAGTTCGAAAGAAAATGATACCTTCATTTACACCACCTATTTGAAATAAAGCAAGAATTGTCAACCAAGATTAAAAGAGAATGGTGGAATGGAATTGTAACTTTTAGGTACGTATATATTTCTATCATCAGTTGTAATAATAGAAAGGCATATATTAGTTAATGTGCATTTCTATTGGACATAACGTACAAAACTTCATTAATCCAGCTCAAAGTTATTTTAATGTAAACTGTAAAATTCCTCTAAAAGCCTATGTCGAACAAGATAAACAATTATTTCGTTTTACATCATCGGTTTCAATCCTTTGAATTCAAATTCTAATGTTGTTAAGTGGATATACAGGGCTTGGCTTCCAAACTCATTATTTTGCATTCATCTGTCCTTTTTTTAATAGCCAAAAAAGTACCTATTAAAAAAAGGTTAAGTTATTTGATTAATTTTTAATACTCAATTAAGCATTGCAAATTCGTATTAAATGTAAAAAAATAATATTTATTATGTTGCCAATTCATTGAAAAAATTTAATAGTCTTAAAGTGCCATTAATGGTAATTAGAAATTGTAGAATTAATTTTTTTATTTATTTATTTTACGTCAAAAAACAGTTAAAAACTGCGTATGACGTGCTATGGGGAAAAGTGAATTGTGTGCACATTTTCAAAATTCTGTGATCCCTACACTAAGTCATATACTACTTAAATTTTGAATTTTTGAAAGGGAGAAAAAAAAACAAAAAAACTCCCATGTAATAAAATCTATTTTCAAGGATAAACAAGCAATAAATTTTGAATTTTGAAAGGGAGAAAAAAAACAAAAAAACTCCCATGTAAAAAAATATATTTTCATGGGTAAATAAGCAATAAAATTTTGAATTTTGAAAGGCAGAAAAAAAACAAAAAAAACTCCCATGTAATAAAATCTATTTTCAAAGATAAATCAGCAATAAATTTTGGCTCTTATTACTTCCTGCCGCGACAACATGGAAACGATAATTTGAATAATTGTATTTCCCACTGAATTCTAGAAGACGTGCACAGAAACTGAAGTTACATTTATGTCCAGAAGCAAAACAAGGGGCCATCTCAGCATTTGGTCAATGGATCAGGGAAACTGGACGAAAAACCTGATCGAGATGGGGGTCACTGACCCGGAAGCTGTGTTACAATAGTTGTTACAGGTTGTTTATACTCATTTATACAGTCCAAATGGTAATTAATGCATTATGTATCATTGTTAAAATTAATGTTACTTTTCTTGTGATGCTCAGTATAGTCTCTAATTGTATAGAAACAGTTATGCAGCAGAAACGATTTCACTTGGGATTTAAACTTTTCTATTGAATTTAATCGTTAATGTCATCTGGCAAAGTGTTGTAAAATAATGTACATGTATTGTATGTGAATTTTTTGTAATGAGCTGTTGATACTGTCACCTGATGAATATGATTTCTACGTCGTGTTATAGTAATAGACTTCGGCATTTTCTGAAAATATATTCCCGCCCTTAAGCAAGTCATTTTTTACAAAAACCACTGATTCGTAAATAAAAAGACACAGTAATGGTAGAATTCCTAGATTAATGAAGATAGGCTTACAAGAATCACGTGGGTGGGATTTGGTTATTATTCGTACAATTCGTTTTTGTAATCTAAAAGTCTGGGAACTATAAGATGTATTTCCCCAGAATATTATGCCATATCTCAGGCAGGAATGAACATTCGCGAAGTATACACAACGAGCAGTATGAAGGCTGACTGAATTTGCAAGAATTCTAAACGCGTAGCATAATGAACTTAATTTTGTGTTCAATTCATTTAAATGGACGTTCCATTTAAGGTTTGACTGAATTGAGAGACCTAAAACTTTTCTTGCCTTAACATCAGTCAATGGTACACCTTTCATTTTCAATGGAGCACAGAATTGTTTATTTGAAATGGAAAACTGCATTAAAACCGTTTTCTTTTCGTTTAATTGTTGTGTAGTATTCCCATATGCACAAGTGCACAGAATTTTGATTACCGTATTTAAATTGAGACTAAAGTCTATCATGTTCTGTAAATAATTGAACAAAATTATAATGCATTCCTAAAAAAACTGCTGTAAAACAATTTTTTATTTTTTATTTTTTTTTTATTTTTTTTTTTAATAATTATCACTTTAATTATATTTTCAAATACTATTGTATTAATTTTATTTTTCAGGTAGATTTTGGCACAGGTGATGGAAATTGGTCATTGAAACAGGTGATGGTTCATTGATGCAGATATTCATGGATATTGTTAATTCTAAATGCCTATTGCATTTTATGACAAGATCATGAACATGTATTTGAAGGTGATGCCAATATACATTTTGCTAATTTTGCGAGCATCATGGACTTTTGTGATTTCATTCGTATTTAACATTCACAAAATGTATATATATTAATGGTTCAATTTTTTTTAGTGTGTATCATTTTTGACCAGACAAGTTATTTTAAAATTCTCAATAGGTAATATAACTTGTGTTATAATTCTGTTATAGTTTCAATGTGTACTATGTAGTAGTGCTCGCAGAATGACTACAAATGAGTATGAGTAAAATAAAAAACTCACATTCCCACTAGAAAAGTGTCATTAACTTCAAAATGCTGGTTTTTCAGGACATTGTTTTACAACTAGAGTTCCAAATCAAGTTCATGGAGTATGACAATCTGTAATTTTCTTTTGAATTATTATTAATTTTTACTTTGGTTTCCAAGGAAAAAGGGTTTCAAATTTTTCATAATTTAGGGTTCTCCACAGTGTGCTGTTTGTGGCATATAGTATGGATAACACTGCATTCTGAAACATGCAATGATTTGGCTATTCATCTTCAAAATTACCAGAGAAAAATATGTCAGATTGTGTTAATGATTCTTGGGCAAAGAAATGTCATTACTGTTGTAATTGTGTTGACCTTGATAATTTTCTGAAACATTTCCCTTGCCAAGTGAACAAAATACTTTCCTCTTGAAATAAAACAATTCAATATTACTATACATGATTCTTGTGCCCTTTAAAATGCTAAAACCTGCATACATATGCCAGATAAAATTTGACAAAACATGAATAATCAAATTTTAGCTTGGTATTTTTTTCATTGTCTTTTGAAACCGGAACACTAAACAATTTTTTTAAATTTTACTCAGTCAAATTCATCCTTTTGTGAGAAATGAATCTTTTTGAACATTCTACTACATCACCAGATGTAATTGGAATATATTTGTAAGATAAAATCTGAGCCAATGTGAGGGTCAAATTCTGCATTTTCTGTTCATTTATTGGTTTATATAATTTTTCCTTGGCAGATGCACTTGCATGTCCAAACACTAATTTCAAAGACATTGTTATATCTTCAACAATATTTAATGACTTCAATAGAGGTATTCCTGCTGTTTTCAATTTCTAAATTGCTATAGGCAATTTTACAAAATTTAATTAAATATGCATTTCTATTTTATTTTTTTATATACATGGTTTTATAACATATTTTATTTTACTTTTTTGCATGCAAGCAGACTAAGAGTCTGCACCTAATTATTTTCCCCTCACTTGTATCATTGTCCGTTATCAGTGATACTGAGTAGTGATCTATGTGTGTGTGTGAAATTAATCAATAGTATTCGAAGAATATAATCCTAAATTTTGAAGCAATCCAGAAAAGAATGCATTTAATAAAATAACTTGCCAAATCTAAAAGTCACTTCAGAACTGGTTATTAATTTGCTAAGAAAACTTATTATTTGACTTATCCAATAAAATGAAGACCAATCCTTTCGTCCCATGCAAAAGTGATGAGCCTTCTCCCACCTTACACACTACTAAAATTATGATTTATCCCCACCTCTCACTATATTTATTCGCTGTTATTGAGTGCACATTCTTCTCTACAATTTTTTATTGTTGCATTCAGGTGATGATAACAATAGTTATGACATTAACTTGTTGGGAGTGTAGGATTTGTAAATGCAGGCCAATGAGCTTATTCATTGCCAAATGGGCAAAGAGGTTTCTAAGCAATGAGATCGATTCAAATTGCAGTCCCAGCAGGTAAATCAATGCTGGGCAATATATTTTAATACCAGTTTTTAAATTAATTTAACTAATTTGATTTAATTGTTATAGTATGTTTGTACATTTAGATTACAGAAATTGAAATAACAGGAGTAAAAAATATAAATATGATTTATGTTGGTGATTTCTTCCATATACTTTTTTGATTTTAAGAGAATGTAAACTATTTATGAATTCATTGTAATTGTAAATTAAGTGTTAATTTTATGTAGATGAATTTTGTGCTAATGAATTCAAGAACCCTAAGTATAATGAAGGGACTAATAGAATTGAACCTTTTGTAACCAAAATTAATATAAACATAAAACAAGAATATTAAATTTGTAAAATGAAAGGTTAAAAGAAATAAACAACAAATACATTCGAAAATAATTTTCAGCTACATATTTAGCAATAATTTAAATAAAGTTGTTGCTTATATATATATATATATATATATATATATATATATATATATATATATATATATATGTGTATAATGAACCTATAATATACAACTTTTATTCAACAACAATGCAAGCATTATTGATGTATGTATATCTACCGTAATATCAGTCAGACTGCAGAATTTAAAGGCTTTTGAGGCTTTTTGTGTAATTTATTGTGAAATTTAATTATTACTAAATGCGTAATTTTTATGCAATTATTTCCGTTTTTACGGTGTCTGGTTGTGTAGGTACAGATGTAGTGTACAGATCTGTTGTTGGATCAAAAATAAATAATGAATATTCTAGTAATAGCAAGTACTACGCAAACCCATCCTATACCCGTCAACCATCAATACCTACTTGTAACACCAATAAGAAATGCTTAAATAAGGCAACACGTACGGCTGGCCCTTCAACCATTACCAACACAGGTTGGATCCTCCAACCTGTGTTGCTCGCTTACGCCGAGCAGATAGCCAACTCTTCCAACAAGGTTGCTTGGGCTCGGTAGCTACTATCCGTGCACAAGGTGAATTCAGAGTGCAACAAGGGACTCTTTACGATGCAACTTTTCGCTCCCACTATCTCCGTCACGAAACAGTAACAGTGAACCTGGTTGGGCCTATATTATCATGCGTTCCTTTGATACTGTATAATGGATGAGGTATACTGCAACTGTTCTTTTTTCTCCTTGTGGGGGTAGTAAAATAGCCTCCCAGCAGTCTCTAAGATACTTAGGAGTCGAGATTGACGTGAGACTGCATTTCGACGAGCACTTGCGTATAGTCTGCGAGAAAGCGTCTCGCATGGCCTCCGTCTTGCCACGAATTATACGTAACGTCGTGGGTCCAAGGCAAAGTGGCCGGAGGCAAAGTCTAGGGCAGTTACCTCTATGCTGCTCTTCGCAGCCCCCATTTGGGCTGATGCCTTTGGGATGCCTTTGAGATCCAGTCGTACGACTGCGGCGCGACACCATCAGTGCACAGAAGACCCGCCTTGAGGGTGGCCCGGGCGTTTCGTTCGGTTTTCGTATGACGCTGTGTAAGTGATAGCCGACATGCCCCCTATAGATCTCATGGCACAAGATAAGACCTGGCTGTACTGACAAAAGCGAGAGGGAGTTACAAATAGGAGCGTCATCATGAAGGAAAACAGGGAGGTGACAATAGCTCAATGGCAATGGCGATGAATTCTATCATCCACTGGTAGATGGACATTTCGTCTTATTCCTGACGCAGCGAAGTGTACCCAAAAGAAACACGGAGATCTGGATCATTATTTGACCCAGTTGTTAACGGGGTACGGTAGTGCATACCAACTCAGTTTCCAACCTGTGATCCATTGGTTGAAGATGTGGAGCACGTGTTCTTTCACTGCCTACGCTTCGTTGAGAAGAGGGAAGAACTCCACCGCATCCTCCTGCAGGTTATGACTCCTGATACCATCGTCACTAGGATGCTAGTGTCCCAAGAGGATTGGGGTGCGGTAGCCCTATGCCGCAAAAGTTTTAAAGAAGCTTCGGGTAGAAGAAAGACTTCGAAGGAGTATCCCATGACATCGGTTTGCATTGAGCGATAAGCCGATCTTCCCTTCCCGTGATGGAATGCCTGACGACGGTTCAGCGGGAAGGGAATGGGAGGAATTGGAGGGGTTTTCGAGAGTAGGCGCAAGCAAGGAGTAGCTGTGAATCCTACACGCTGGGGAGTGCGGGCGCTTGTGTCTTTATATTTTCCCCTGCTCTCGTAAAAAAATGTGTGTCTGGAAGCACCTGCCCGTGTTATGGCTTTCACGTGATTTCTAAACCGGAATTGAATGGTAGAATGTTAATGACTATTCATAAAACCTATCTTATTGCTGATAGAAAAATATATTCCATGATATATTCAATGTCTTCGTTCTTTATACTAAAATATACGAGCTTGTTAAGTTTCGGGACAAGCTAAATTTATTAGTAACGGAAAACGTTGTTTATGCTGTGCATTCGCCTCTAACCTCTATTTCTTCTCAAATTTGCTCTATGAGTACTCCATTTTCTAATACTAATGTTGCACCTGCTAGTTACACACTATCCTACCAATCAGAGGCGGGATTTCAGATCTTTTATTAGGGGGCAAATTTGGGAGCTATAATAAGCATGAAAATATTCGTTTATATTAATGCTTTAAGTTAATTGTGGTGCAATTATATATACTGTTTCCAAGTTTGTTAATTATTTCATTAATTCTTATTGAATGTTATTAATTAGAATAGTTGAACACAGAGGTGACGATCCTCATTGTTATTTGTACGGTCTGAACAGTTGATTCAACGTTTCATTTTTCTCAGTGAATCTTATATCCCAATATCGAAAGTGTTTATTATGATCACACATGTTTATACATAACTGGAGGATACATATTTTAAAATCTACATTAATAGTATTTTAATTAAAACGCAATCTTCGCCTTTTGCCATGATCGAAAGTATTTATAGTTTTATTTTATCTATAGTCTGTAATAAGCGGGAAATATTCTTTCTTTTTGAGGGTTGATTTGAGTGTTGTGACTCATAATTTTAGGCATGAAACTGTTTAATTTCCAAGTAAATGACTTTAAAAGCAAACTATAATTCAAAGAGGATTTATTAATAAGGAATATTCACAATAACGCTGAACATTATCCTGTGCTTTTTATAATACTGGAACGGGGAACGGTAGCTCAGTGCATCAACTGATGTCACTGCAGCCTCTGACCGGGAGGTCCTAGGTTCGAGTTCTGACGGCGGCAGGATTTTCGACACTAACTTTTCAGCTAGGTCGAATTCAGTCGTTGTCTGAAGGAGAATTCTAGCGGCCGGCTGCTCTGATCGATAGTTTTCAGTGGTTTCTCCGATCAACATCAGGCGAATGCCGGAGTAGTACCCTAACAAACGGGCCATGGACCGCGTGCGATCTTTCCTTCCTCTTCCTTGTCCTATCCTCTCCCCTTACACACACACTTACACTAACATGCACTACACTACCACATATTCCGGGAGACCGGTCGGGAGCTTAGAGCTTGTCCCGGCAGGGGCGGTGCCCCGCTGGTGGGAGAGTCCTGGTTAGGGGGAAACCCCACTAGCCGACGGTAGGTCGGCGCCGGATCTCGCCATCCAGCGGGGGAAGATCACCGCCATCTCCTAAGAAAAACATGCACTACACTAACGGGACTAATGACCAAAGCAGTTGACGCACGGAAAAACAGCAGGAAACACGTAAAAATCAGTCAATAATACTGAACTAAAATTCACCAATTTCTTAATGTATGTTATTAGCTCAGATTAATGAAATTATGTTTCGGCTAATTATTATTATTTTCTCTCTCAAAATAAATAAACAAGTTGAAGTAATTTTGAAAACAAAATTTTGTAATACAAGTTTGAAATGATCCGTGAAATGAAATGTCTAAATATAATTTTGTAAAATTTGTTTCAGATTGGTGGGGGCAATTGCTCCCTCTTGCCCCCTCCCCTTCAATTCCGCCTCCCGTTGAATTCTATTACAACTAGTAAACCTCTGCAACTTCTCTTCATTCTTCAGACTGGACACATTTCAATTTCTGCAAAATGACTTTGTGCTTCTTGATCTATCAAACCTAATGTTTCTTTTTTTCTCTACTCTTGCTTTCGCACAGTAAATCCCCCTTTGTGAAATAATTGATGGTATTTTAATGCTAACTCTACGATAGGCAATTAATATTGAAGCTTATAAATAATAATGAAGCGCAAATTCTACTATATTCCCGACGTTTGTGATTAATTTAAAGACACTACTCACTTCCCCCCCCCCCTCAACACTAAAGAAATTGACAAGTGCGCTCAGGCAAGACGACCTTTCATGGCTATTGACCTAATTTTCAGTTCCCTTGAATTAGTGAGCTGAAACCGAAACGCATTACGAACAGACTACTACTATGAACAGAAAATATATTGAAAGTAATATCTCTGAGTAAATAAATCTTTTGGTTGGTCCTTGTTTTTCGACTTTTATAATTCATTCAGCACGGCCACTAGATTTTTTCATTGTCTTCCTACAACTACAATATTGAAGATAAAGATTTTTCCTTAAAGAATTATGTTGTTCGATGAAATATCTTGAAATAATGACATGAACAATTTTTTCGAAAATGTGAGTAGTTTTCCCATAATTTTGCGTGAAATATGGGCAATTTTTAAAGATTTTTTCAAAAAGGGCTCCAATTTTTTTTTAAATTTCCTCCTCGTATGTACCAAAGAACGGAATTTGCGCTGGTCCAATTTTCGGAGAACTCTCTGTATTTTCGAAATTTGCTAAAAGGTGACATAGCAAAAGTACAAATTTGTAGAGAGGTTTTTGTCTTACAATCTGTTCTAAAAAATCAGCTCTTTAAAAATGTCATTTACAATATTTTGGAAAACAAGATTAGTTTCGCGTAATTTCTGCTTGAAGTTGAAGCGAATTACAAAAAAAAGAAGAAAACTAAAAAACTGTACCAATTTTGTTCTTTAATTTTTTCCGAAAACGCTTAAAAAATGGCGCATGTTTCATTTTTGTTGAACTCTCCGAATTTTTTAAAATTACAAAAATTAGAATTAATGCGAGGAAGTATGTGCTGGTGTAGCGCCACTAATTTTTCAATACAATGGTCTTGCGATATAGTGAACTCGGATGAACTTTCAGTGAACCGATCTACATATATAACAAATACGCACTAGAAGATTCGGCTATAGTAATCTACATATCAGTTGTAGAGAATATATTTATTATATATTCCAGAAAAAAAGTTTTTGCCTCAGTACCGTAAATTCAGTAAATTCATAAAACACTACAGTTCAATTTTGGAAGTCAAATAAGGAGATCGAGGGATTCTGCCACTAAGGGAAATGTTTCTCCTCATTAGTGGTGGTTTTGTCCAACTTGAAGACTTCAGGAAAGCGAACCACTAATAGAAAACTATTGAAATTGAATCTGGAGTGAATGGAAAGCATTCATGACGAATAGGCTGAAAAAATTGAAGGAAGTACTCAAGAGCAAGAGTTATTGAAAGATGGTCAGACTGAACTAAAATGTACATACTAGTATTAATACTAGATTCAATAAGTTTCCAGATTTTGTTAATAATACAGAAACATGTTATCATAATGAAATTTACAAAACATTTCACTGAATATAGTTCCTTTTCGCAGTTACACACTTCTACCACCGCATGTAAAGTAACTGAAAGCATTCGTGGAAAACCAATTGTCGATGCCAGTTATAGAGACCCCGAGGTATTTCAGTATTTTCAGTGTTTGCGAATCTTCGATTTTGATTTTCCGTCAGGTGACTCTCGTTTCGGGCCTGGGTCGTACAAGCCGCGTCAAGTTTCCTTTCCAGCAATTATTTTATTTTAAAAAATATGAATTTGGTTGTAATACTGATCAGATCAGAAGCAATAATTATTGTTTATTTGTTTTCAAAAGACATTTTTGAAATAACTTTTGAGATATGTAGTACATATTCAAATGTTTGTGGAGAATAGTTTGAACACTTCCAACTCAAATTCCGGCCTCTGCTGATATCACAATACTCTTTTTGCGGTCACCTCTCACAACAGCCCGTAAAAATGCTGAATGATAACCTCATTTGTGGAAGTTGATCGGCCCCTCCGCGGATCGTCTTTAACCCTTTCGCGGTCTGTACGGAAACGATTGTGCAAGATGAGCCTGATTTTTTCTTGGCCTTACTTCATAAGAAGAGAAAACTTTGTTGTAATCGAGCCGAACGGGGAAAGACAACCGCCACCTATCGCGATGAAAACATGCATTGCACTTACGGGATCAACAACTAATCTATCGATGGAATATGTTTAATTTTTTCTGGGGCATGGGGCTATGAATTAGCACCTAAGCAACTGCTTATTTTGCTTGAAGGTAAATCCGACTAAGCGTGGAATAATACCAATTGCTAATAAATTATTTAAAATTCGTCAAGTAAGGTCCTCAATGGAATTTTAAGTACCGAAATTAATCCGATACCAGTATTTTACTACAAATAATTTATCCGCTTTATATTAATTGATCTAAGCCTTGTGAATGTGAGGAAACTCTACAGCTTCCGTCTCTCAGGCTGAAACGCAATGTCAATTTGTTATAAATAATAAAATTAAAAAGTGTTCCTTAGTCTTTTACCTTCCGAATAATTCCGTTCTATAGAATACTTATTTTCTAGAATTCTAGAATGATGGCAATTTAATATGCTGCCAAGCCCACACGACGTCCGCGGAATTGCCCATTATATACGTCATTTTGCGGCTTGGATCGTGTTTGTGATTCACTCATTGCACGCGGAAGAAACATTCCTTCCCTTTTTCGTTCCTCTTTCACTTCAAGTTCTACTTTCACTGTGCACAGCTGACTGGACAGATGAACCTTCTGTGTTCTTTCCGTGTATCTACGATCTTTGCCGAAAACAGCCGATCGAAGTGCCTGCTTGGGGGTGTTGCTGGCATTCTGCTGGCATCGTGATCTTACTTTTGACGTTTGCATCAATTTTTGAGGAGGAACGGTCGTTGCCGCAAGTTCGGCAACGTATTGTGATGTGCTGAAAAGGATATGAATGAAAACTCTAGTGGGGAGTATTTGACATAATGTTGTGTAGCAAGAATCATATTTGTGTATTTGCAAAAATGAAATTAGAATAGGAACTACCAGTAACTTGAGATGTTTAGAAATTGAAGTACGGAGCCGTAATTCCTGTGGTTTGTAGTGGAACTTTACAGAGTACGTGTTGAATACCATGCAAATTCCACGCTGAAAAGTGGAGCGATTTTCAAGTAATAGTCGTGAAAATGCATTTTACTTGGTGTTATTTTACATGCCAATTAGAGCACCTCGTGCTATTGTGAATTTTAATTTTAATATGTAGGCAGCGCGTTTGTTAAAATGACCACAGATTTCCTTTCGATGAATAAACTTGGGTTTCCCTCGCGGTCAAGAAATGAAGCGAGTTCTCAGTATTCACACCAACCTACACATCAAGCAGGACAAGAGTTATTGGAAGCGGATGGAAAAGTTAAAACAAAACTGTTGTCATTTTGGAATAACATGAAATATGGTATGTTACTTCTACGTTAGGTATTAAATTTTGAAAAACAAATGAGCTTATTTTATAATTTTTATTTTCGAATTTTCTTTTCCAAATTTTGAGCAGGAACCTGCAGAAAATGATATATTTCTCTTTTGATGTTCCCAGGATGGACTGTAAAAATGAAAACAAACTTCTCCAAAGATAGTGCTGTTTGGTTATTAGGAAAATGCTACCATCGAAGGACTGAGGAAGATGTATCAGCAGGACAAGATGTACATACTATTAGGGAAGATGGTATTGAGGGTTTCAAAATTGACTTTATAAGTCGAATTTGGCTCACATATAGAAGAGAATTCCCTATTTTGAATGGATCAAACTTCACCACTGATTGTGGTTGGGGATGTATGTTACGAAGTGGTCAAATGCTAATGGCACAAGCACTAGTGTGTCATTTTCTAGGACGAGGTAAAATTATTAATACCTAATATTAAATGAAGTTTCATACATTTTTGAAAGTCTTGAATGGTTTTTGATTTTTTAATTTTACAATGTACAATTTATATTAATTAAAATTCTTACATTTTACTGTTGGTATGGTTGAAGTACTGACAATAACAAAATAAATTTTTCATTCATCAGTGCTAAAGTTTGTTGTGTAAACACAATATAAAACATTACTTTGAAATTTTGGTGCCATTTTTATCATTTTTATATTTTCAGTGTATTTATGTTCTCAAATATACCTTACCATAATAAGCTATATTAGAATTTATGTGAAGTAGAACATAATTTGGATCATGCATGTATTGGACAAGTCATGCATTAATATAAAATAAAACAAAGTCTACCATAACCAAGGAGTGGTCTAAATCTGAATGAATGGAAATTTGTCCAGGTCCTTTTGCTTATAAAATATTTAGTGTCAGTCCTTCAGAAATGTAGACTTTGTGATAAGTGTACATAAATCATTGTGACATCATTTAGGAGTTTTGGTGGTGCATTTCATTTTTTGAACCACACATTTGCATTTAAATGGAGCTGTATTCACATGTAACCAGAAAAGAGTTGCTTTGATTGTTTTAACCAAAAACGCTAAAAACTGTATGTGACAGGAAAGAACTGTATGTGTAGCTTGGAATTCTGATTCACTTGTATTTATAAGGATTATTGGGCCTGAGTAAAGGGTACAACATTGATGTATTTATTTACTACTTCTTATATTTACTGTTGTAGATTGGAGATGGAATCCTCATCAAGATATTAGAACACAAAAACAGTTCAGGGATGCAACTTATCATAGGAACATTATAAAATGGTTTGGTGATAGTCCCTCTCATAACAGTCCTTTATCGATTCATATGCTAGTGATGTTGGGAGAGGATTGTGGGAAGAAAGCTGGTGACTGGTATGGACCAAATGCTGTTGCCCACATGCTCCGGTGAGACTGCAGCTATTGCATGGTACATTTATAGATAAGTAGATTTTGATACTTGTAAATATAAATGATATTAAATGAATGGTTTCTAAAAAGAAAGTTCAGTCTCATCTTGGTAACTTTTTAGCTCTTGGTGGCCATCTTCATTGCAATAAAAGCTATTGGCTGTTAAAGAACTGTGGGACTCTGCACTTTCTGTAAATGAGACTCAAAAACTCACACCCCTTTGAACTATTGCAGTGTGTGTGTGTGTGTGTGTGTGTATTGAGAATTGAAGTTTTAATTTTTGAATTCTTTTTCTCTATGTATATTTGTACATTTAATATACAAAATATAGTTGTTGTTTACAGTAACCATACGTTAATTCACTTTTATTAATCAATAATATTACATTTACAAGACTTTCTTTAAAGCTAAGCAGAAGTGAATGAAGGTAGAGCTTGGTTTCTTTGAGATGTAATGCCTTTTCTTCATAATACAAGCAGTAATGTGGTTCAATAAACTTTCATATGAAGGAATATTTAAATTTTGCATATATTAGAAATAATATCTCTGTATAGACTAGCAATTCTAAATTACTATTGGTACATTGTTATTAAATGTAATATCCTAGGTCCGTCCTTGTTATATGACCAAGGTCTATTCATAAATCTGCATGGTGCCAAGGTATTTACATTTCAAATGTGATGCCCTTTTTCTATCCTTATTTCAGAGGTTTGCAATATCCTTTTGGGCATAACTGATGTATCAAGTAAGGTACAATATAAAGTTCTTTTCTTTTATTTATGAGACTTGCTTGTTCAACTTGATTTTACCTATGAAATATATCTATGGAAAATTCTTTAAGGATTATCTATAACGATTAATTTTGCTCACTAGCAAAGCAACAGAATACATGATACAAGCTTTCCGATTTGTTTTTAGAAACAATTTTGTTTATTCAATGATTGACTAAAATACCAAAGGATAATTTTGAAATTATCTTGAGTATGTGAATATGTGAAACAAAAGTCATAATGGGGAAAAAATTATGTAATAAGATGAAAATGAAATAATTCTTTTTATACAGTTATTTGAAACTGAAAATGCAGATTGTACATGGAAATAAATGAAACACGAGTAAATAAAATTTTCAATCAAGTGTGCAGAAATCAGTTTTTCTTGTAATGCTGCTGCATGGGGTCAGCTTTTCTGCTTCAGTCACTGTTTGAATGGTCATTATGGAACAGTTATGATGGGATGAGAATATTGTTAAGGAGGAAAGCTTTAATTTATTTTAAATGCATATATGGTTATTTTTTTTGATATCATGGTCCATTTTTTGTAAAGTGTAATGCTCTTTTAGGGTGCTCTTGTGATAAAATGTAATTTCAGTGGGGGACATGTTATTCTTTTCACAAGTATTAGTGTTATGTACTTAAGAATTATGAGTAAATAGTATTATTTTCATGGAAACCTTCCTGAAGAGAGCTACTTAAAATATACACAAGCATGAAGGGGTAGGGTTTTTTTTCTAAAACAAGGATTTGCAAGATTCAGACTTCTGAGAGGTGGTCATTGATCACAGTATTCTTTTTGGGATATTAAATTTGTGAGAGCTTTCAAGAATATTTTCCTGGAATACTCAGTGTTTAAGGTAAGCAAGTACATTTCCAAAATACATTATTTATTCTGACTCTAAGTTGGAGCTTAGGTCAGGTCAAAATTTGAAGAGCATAGCAAGATTTACTGCGCTGCTTTCTAATATCTGAGAAATGCTCTTTCCACTTCAAGTTTTCTTTTATTGTTTGGAAAGTAGTTTCATGAGCTATTGTCATATTGGTATGAATTGATAGAAGAATATTATTTAAAAAATATGAATTTTTACTGCGACTTATTGAGTAGCCATAATTTAATTCTTAGAACAAACATTTGGCAACTTATATTTTTAGTTCAACCAACTTTCGTAAACTCAAAACACTTAACTCTATATTTTCTACGAATGTAATAAAATTATTAGTAAAAAGCTATAAAATATGATTATAAATTCATTTTTTATTTCTTGTTATCATTACATTTACATAGAGGCAATGCTATCACTGTTACTAATTGTTATTAAGTGTGATTTATAATTATTGTATTATAAATATATTACTATTTCTATTAAATTAATAATTAATTTGGGCAGCATTCCAGGACCTAAAATTTTATAAATCGAGCACTGAGTAAAACTGTAAGGAAGGTAATTGGAAAGTAGCAACGTTACTGTTATTCGTTTTGTCTAGAAAAAGCAGGAAGAAATGGTGTTGCAAGAGGAGTAATTATTTTTGAAATGAGGGTTCATTTAAGAGTTTTTGATCTGTATGCAAAAACATTCATGAGAGATATATTTCTCATCTTCAGAATTAATTTTTGTACTACTCTTGATAAAAGCAATTAAGTAATTTTTGACTGGTATTTCATTGAGTTTGTTTTGTGTAGTTATGTAAAGCAGCTAATGGTCAATTGTTTCTGTGTGTTTAAAGGCGAGCTGTGGAGCAAGGATCTCAGCAGACAGCAGAACTTTCAAATTTGAATGTGTATGTTGCACAGGACTGTGCAGGTGAGTATTTTCAAATATAGTATATAAAAATAAACTGGAAAGTTCTGTCAGATGTATCAATACATTTGAGTTCTAATCCTATGTTTAAGAAGCTAGAATGATCTTCAGATCAATAATCTTAATAGTTTCAGTAGTTAAGGTGATGTGCCAACACCCAGAAGATGCGGCAGGATATAAATAAATAATAAAAAAAAGAAAAGAAAATACAATATATCTTATTGATTCACAGCAATTATTGAGATATATAAAAGTCTTTAATTGAAAACCCAAAAAACCATCATTATTTGAAAATACGCTGCACTTTCTTTCCAGATTTCTACTACCAAAGGGGTCACCGAAATTCACAAACTCACAAGAAATATTTTCATAAAGTTTTTCAAATTCAAACAAATTGATATTGAGTTATGTATCTAAAACTTTTCTAGAGTCAATGACCTTTGAGTGTAAGAAGCAAAGGTAGCAACAATACAATCACCACTTCAGGAAAAATGTCACTATAATGTAACGATGCAAAGTGTTATTTTGCCTTTTGGGCTGATTTTAGTGTCTTCATTTTTGTAAATGATTGAACTGTTCAAAGAATTGACTGCCCTGACCAGAAATTGTGTGAAGTTTTCTAATTACCCCCCTTTAATCTAATTGATTTGTTTTTCTATTCTTCCTAAGAATTTAAGGGAGCATATTATTTTATAGTATTATTGTCTTTCTTTCTTAACTGCATTTTAAAGGTGCTGCATTCTTCAAGGTACCATAATAATAGTTAGAACATGAATTGCAGAATGGATTTTGGGATTCGATTTATCTACAACACTCAAATTTCTTTTTTCGGGAAAACTGCTTGATTGAAATTGTGATTGGTTTGCACTCTACTCATTGTACGTAAAGGTGAATGAACATGTTTTTAATTTTGTATATCAGATAATTTGAGCATGCGAATCGGCTCAAATGAGTTTGCTTATCAGACTGACTAACTGCATGAGCTTATTAGAGTAGGTGAACTACATTTTAAACTATTTTCTTATTTCGGGCTGTCATACAAGAACTGGAGAGAATTGCTTAAGAATGATGCTTAAAAATCAATATTTGTAAGTCAAAATATTAAATTTCTGCTTTTTTTTCTAAAAACATAATTGGGAGTGACATCTTTCTTAAATATGATTCAAATCATTTTTAGAACAATCTTAATGTACCATTAATATTACCAATCGTTTTTGCCAATAATGTGTATCATTATTTAAAAGTGTAATGTATAGTTCTTAAAATGCATTTTCATGGACTATTTTCTGTAAACAAATTGTAATTATAGGTTGAAAGGTTTCCCATTATTTAGGACAATAAACAAATTTGAAAAAATGTACATTTAACCATTCATTAGTAGTTACATATTTCGGGGGCAAAACCCGTCACATCTTCAGGTGTATACTGAACGGTAAATTAAACAAGAACATTTTCTTCTAAAATAACTCTACAGTTTTGATTGATTAATTGATGTTTCTGGTCATGTCGTGCTATGGTTATTAATTCCATTAGTGTAGCAATATTTATCCTGGAAGGTGGTCTTCCCTCCACTGGGTGGTGAGGTCCAACACTGACCTAAAAGTTGGCTTGCAGGGAATTTCTCCCTCCGCCACAGCTGGGACAAGTTCTGAGTAAGTTCCTGACTGAACTCGTGGCATGTGTCTAGTGTAGTGCATGTAAGTGTAAATGCGTATATAAGGGGAGAGAAGAAGACTAGGAAGAGGAAGGAAAGATCACTCACAGTCCATGGCCTGTTTGTTTGGGTTCTGCTCCAGCCTTTATCCAGCCATATTGATTGGAGAAACCATGGAAAACTACCAATCAGAGCAGCTGGCTACAAGAATTTTCCTCCAGATGTGATTGAATCCAATGTAGCAATAGAGATAGTGTTAAAAATGTGCCCTCATTAGGACTCCAACCCTAGGTCTTCCTGGTCAGAGTCAGCTGCAATGCTGGCTCTGAGCTAAACTCAGTTGGTGTCAGCACCTAATATGTTTATGTTTTGGGTCCATTCTTGCCTGTGGGTATGAAATTTTTGAAATTAAACTTTTTAAACAAGGTATAAATGTAAAAATCCTTAAGAATTATTTAAAAAAGATTGATTGGATCTTTTTGAGTGTCAAAAATTTAGAGGTCAGGATAAGAAATATCTGAACACAAGAAGAAAATTTAATTAAAAATGACAAAGAATTCCTGCCATAAAAATTTTCAGTATCCAAAGCATTCTGTATTTGGAATATCTTAAATCTGTTGTAAGAGAATCTAGCCTATTCATCTTCGGGTGTATAGTGAATTGTAAATTAAACACAAACATTCCTTTTTAAAATAACACTACAGTTTTTTAAACAAAATATTTAAATGTGAGAAAAACTTTTAAAACCTTAAGAATGATTTTTAAAAAATTTTCAGAATCAATTGGATCTTCTTGAGTGAGAACAAGTGACACAGAGATGTAAAGACTCTCCTTCTTCAATTTAAGTAGTATATTTAGTAGAAAAACTTTTCACATAATGAGAATAGGATTATATTAGGAAATAAAGTGTATAATTAATAAGAAAGAAGATGAGAAAGGAAAAAAGTGGGAGTATAATAATTTATGCTATTAAGTTACTTGAGATTTCAAGGTTTTCTAAGCTTCCTGAAAGTTATGATATGCTCATTTAAATTTGCTAGATTCAACATTGGTGTTGAATTTTCATATAATTTAATTTGAAGAGTTTCTGAAATTAAATATGGGGAAAATCTTGTTTCTCTATCTAAAGTAACAGGCTTTTTAAATTCAAAGGAATGACACATCTTCATCAATGTTGTGAAACAGAATTAATTTCAGGAACTATCTTACTGATGTTATCTGAATGCTCCTGCATTCTGACCTTAATTATAGACATGTTTTGTCAAGGAAATGTAAAATTCACTGCGGAGTAGTTATATAATAAGAAATAGTATTCATTTTTTCACATTTATTGATTGATTATACCCTCAATACCGTGGACTCACTGAACACAACAAAGCTTTGGTCTGAGCAAGGGATTACAGTAATACGGACATTCATAATATGGGAATAACACAAATTTTTATAACATGAACTCAGATTATTTCAGTCCCTTGGAATTCGTGTTGATGAAGGTTTACCGTATTTTTTATGCTGAATAATTGGAAACTTTTCAACCTATAATCATAATAATGGACAGTCACTGCTGGTTGAAAAAAAAAAACAGTGGTTTTTAAACAATTATGTTTAATACATTTAAATTTAACAATTTTAGTGTACCTGCAAGATATCAAAGATGAGTGTGGCTGGGATAGACAAATTGGAAGGAAGCAAAAGTCAAAATCTCTCATATTACTTATTCCCCTGAGGTTGGGAATAGAGAAGATGAATTCTGCATATTCACATTGTCTAATTGAAATGCTTTCTTTGCCTTTTTGTGTGGGAATTATTGGAGGCAGACCGAAGCATTCTCTGTACTTTGTTGGGTACCAAGGTAATTATGATATTCTAAAGAAGCAAGAAAATTATTTATTTATTTATTTATGTGTAGGTTAGGTTTTCATTTTCAAATTTTCAAGGGTCTATTTTAATTTATGGGTTTTAAAGTTTTTGATATTTTGTAATTTTAAATGGAGCTCCTGAAATGTCATATTTATGTTTTGAACATAACAAATATGATTATTCTATAGATGACAAGTTAATTCACTTGGACCCACATTATTGCCAACCTGTGGTGGATGTTTGGCAACATGATTTCCCCTTATCTACATTCCATTGTCGATCTCCACGGAAGATGAATGTTTCAAAACTTGATCCATCTTGTTGCCTGGGATTTTACTGCAAAGATTTGCTGGAATTTAATGACTTTATTGAAAGTGTGCAACAGGTAATGTGTTGTTTTTCTTTTAATGTTATAATGTCATCTCCTGAATTCCATTGTCATTGTATGAACAATATTGCAGGGGCTGGTACCTGCGGGTGATCGTTCAGAATATCCGATGTTTGTGTTTTGTGAAGGTCGGAGCCGTGAAGCTCTGGCAACCCAGAGAATTTCCATCCCAGATGGGCCTCAACCAAATCACAGAGATATTGACTCTGATGATGACCTGGAAAGTGAAGAATTTGAAATTGTATGATATGAAATTGTGTGATAACATGGATAGTTATAGGTGATGAGTGTGTTCTGTTATATTCATGTAATTATTTTTATTTGTATTGTATTATTGTAGAATAATTACAATTTTTGTGTTAAAATACAATTGCATACTTGTGTCTTGATTAAATTCTAAATGACCTCATTTAATTGTACCAATTAATTTGATTTCAATACTATCAAATTGAAAATGTGTTTCTAGTCAAATGTTTTAAAATCATGGAAGGCCTTTTTTGAATGGTATTTGAAACAAGAAGGGATTTGTTATTCATCTAGCAGCAATACAAAATCTATACTTACAACCTAATTTCACTACAAGTTACAAAAAAGTATATTTTTCAATTGGAATGTTTTTATAATTTATTGTTTTGTTGATATTCATTATTGATTGCCAGTTGAATAGTTTAACGACTTGCACAAAGAATATAATTTTGATGTTGATATATATATTTATCAAATGCTTATCTTTTAAGAAAAACCTTTAATTGTTCAAGAAAAAATATTAGAAAGAAAATTGCACAACAAGAAAATGAGCGAAAATTCTCCTAAAAGGATTTTCACTTTTCCAGGAAACTATCATGTCATATCAGCAGGATATTGGAAATTCTTTGAAAGCAAAAGCAATCCAGAAAGATAAGACTGATTGGTCATTGCTTTGTCTTAATTTTACAGCCTGAAATGTCTTCAAGTACTTTTAAAAAGAATTGTGATAAAATGCAGAGTAAATAAAATCTTTCAAAACCTGATCAGTGCCCATGGCTTCTAAACACAATAATATAATACAAAAATGTTGTTCAATTTTCCATTCAATGAAACCTGCCTTAAGCGGTCACTAATAATTCTAGAGAGAAGTGGCCATTGGCATAGGTGACCGCTTCATGGAGGTCTTAAGTTCCTTTGCAACGCCGTTAAGTGTGCTTTGAACATTAATATCATTTAAATTATACCTAAAATACAAAATCCTGGAGGCTTTTTTGCACAAGTGCTCTTTAAGAACTCATTTACAAAATCTTAACTCCCAATATTTGCATCATTTTCTTTTTCATGACCTTTCATTGACATTGATTTGAATTCACACTCAATTGAATTGCAATTCACACTGAAAGAAAACTTCAGAGATAGCAAGAAAATTATTTATAGTTATGTGAAACTGAAAATAAACACCAGTGAAATAAGCAACTCTGGCCATCACTGTTCTAAGTTATCTGACATAGTGACCTGAAGTAGGAAGATATTGACTTGTTAGTAATCTCTATCAGAATTTCTATAGTGTTATGGATCAAAATTGCACATTTGTAAGGAAGATGTGACCAACTAATTTGAGTTCATCTATAAAATGACTGTGGGCCCAAGAGACAGCTTAAAAGAAGAAATGTTTACAATTTATGGGGAAATCAATTGGCCCAAATTTATGGAGGTGACTGTTTCACTGTACTTGTGTGGATGTTAAAATCACTATTTTCAAAGAAACGATCACAACTTCAAAAATGTAATTTTTCTGTTTAAATGATATATTTAAAGAAGGTGAGTTACTTTGATAAGCAAACTATTGAAAGCTTGAATTGACTCTGCTGAAAAATGACTTTCTCTGCATTGTGATAGTCTTGTTGGTTGACAAATAAAAGTTATTGAGTAGAGTATATTTTTTAGTCTGGAATGTTATCAGTGAACAATAAATTTTAGTAGGAATTATAGTAATTGAGAAAACTGGGGAAAATGTCTGCAATAATGAATACAAAGAAATGTATACAGTTTATTGCCAAGCTACTAGCAGCATATTTTCAAAAGCTTTTTGTTTCTTAGTTGAAGTTGTTCAGTGCATTTAAATTGCAAGCACCTCAACATTTTCTTGGTTCTCACGTGTGCCTTCTTTGAATTTTGGGTGGTTGAAGCTTCTTGTCAGATCTCTTAATTCCAAAGTGCTCTATTAGAGTGCTAAAAGAAAGTTTGACCCTGACTAGAAAGATGGCAGAAACACTGGCATTATGAAACACATAATTAGCCTTAGGCTACAATATAGCCTCCTCCCATTCCTGAACCCTCGTTAAAAGATCTGATTAGAAAAACATTGATCTTCAAACAACATGAATGTGTAAAGGAAATTTTTAATTTTGAAAAACTTCAATCAAATTGACTTTACATTTAATAAGTTCAGCTGCCTCATCAAATTAAAATTATTAATTTTCACAAACTTTTAGTTTGTGTATTATAATGGTGTTGTATTTTTATCAGTGAAAGTGCATCTTAATTTGAATGGTAGGTTTTGTTTCTCTTCTAATTTGTGCATGTAATCATAAATAGAATTTATCATGTAGATCTAATAAATTCACGAAGAAAAAAATATATTTAATTCTTTTTAAACACTATTTGTCTGAAGTACAATTAGAGTGTAAAAGTAACAATTGAAATGCAGTGCCTCGCAATATTACTGTAATTAGATAAAAATATTTTCCCCTGTTTATAAGAAAGTTGTACCTTAATATAGAAGATCTTTTAACTCGTGCATATGTGAACTTTCATTAATACAGTAAAACCTCTATTAAGCAATTGCTGTTGAATACAAATAATTCCATGAAGAAAGTGGTCTTGAGGGGGGCTTAGTAGGGGAAATTTTTATTATAAAAAATGGTCTATTCTCACTTGACATTGGATGATTAGGAGTGTACCCACAAAGAAAAATGAAAAAAAAATTATTTACACTCTTAAAATTTTTGAGAAGTGTCTGAGATCATTTGAAAAATTTGTGCCCTCAAATGCCCCTAATGTAAATATTAAAATAGAAGATATTTGATAAAATTACATATGTTAATTTTTTTTAAATATATAAATTATTACAAATACCATTTGTGCCAAAGAAGTTCGTATATTGTGCTTTATCCTTACAAAACAATTTGGAGCCATATATGAGAAAATCTTATATTGGAATTTTTGAGAAATTATCACAATTGAACTCAGAATTATACAAAAACTATTTTGAAAATTGTACCCATGAAATACTTTAAAAATTTAATATTGAGAAATGTACATCATTCAGAATGAAATCTCCAGGTTTAATGTAGATGTGAGGTTAAAAATATAAAAAAATTCATATTTCCATTAAAATTAGACCTATGCGATATGTATAAGTCCAATTTGTTATATTTTATAAAAAAATTTAGAGCTGTTTTGGAGAAAATTTGTTAGAGGCCTCATTTAATTATCCGCCAAAATTAGAAGTTGCAATTAAAATTTTCAAGACCTCAAATTCGACAAGAGAGACCAAATCCTGTACATATAGCGAAGGCGAGGTATTTGGCAAGGAAATCCTGTACATGTAGTGAAGGTGCTAGTTTTGCTCAAGACACCTGAACACTTTGAAAAAGACGTTTTTCGGCATCAGGGACCCTCAAAACATGAATTTCTGTCAAAGAATCAAGGTCTAAAATTTTTTTGCAGCATTACATAACTTTTTCTGTTCTGCATAAACAGGGGAAAATACAAAGTCAACATTATAGTATTGTTAGGGTCAAATTTGGATCAATTTCATTTTGATAACCAAGATTTTTTTTGTGGTTCATTAGCACACTTTTTTCTTCTTTGTATGCTGTGTGTGAAGCAGTATTGTCCTTTTGAATTTTAGTGCAAATGGGCTTCTGCTTGTGGTCTCCTTTTGGATTAGAATGAACTATGTGATTATTAGGTTTTTCTATTTTTTGCCCCTGGAAGATGATTTTTTCACTTTTAATAAAACTATTCTCACCTGCAGCGCAAGCATAATATGCTTATGCATATTATGTAATTCTGAGTTTGCAATGGAAGTTTCAAAGACCAGGAAGTCCCAATTAATTTCATTCATTTGTGTTCAGGGATCCATCATTGAAGCTTTTTGAGTGACTGATGATCTCATGCAGTGTTGGATCCGCGGGGGGGGGGGGGGGTGCCCTCCCAAGGCCTAGTTTGTTTCCTTCATTTGGCAAAATTGATTTAAATACATATGTTAGAATTATGTAATTCTTTTTTTTTTTTTAAATTTTATATTATAATACGCGCACACACACACCAAAAATTATGTACGATATAATAACTAGGGAGAGGATTTTTATGCCCTAAAACATCTTGAAATATGCTTTTCAAAATGCATTTATAACCTAAAAATTCTGAAATATCCACATTAATATGCAATTAAAATTAACAATATTAATTTCCTGTATTAACCTTTCCTAATGAAATTGAGGAGAAGCATGCTTGAAATGAAGAGAGATATTTTTGTGCATACATAATATAATCCACCTTTGTGGGAGAAATAATTGAAGTAAATATTCACCTTAGTGAAGTACATTCTATGTCTTGCTGCATTTGTCTGCCTGGTTTAAAAAATGACATCACGAATTATCCAAGTATTTTATCGACAGGAAAGAAAGAAAAACAAAAACAAACAAACTGTCAAGCCCTTTCTAATTAATGAACGCTCACAAATAAAGAGATTGTATTATCTATTTATGTCACGTGGATGACGTAAGTTGCTATTTTAAGGAAATATGCAAAATATGCGCCTATTATTAAATGAATATGCACCAACATGAAAAATCAGCCAAAGATGCTAACATATTAATCTACATAGCATCCAATTTTAACCAAATGTCAAATTTCACTTAGCTATGCCCTGTACCAACGGACAAAAATTTGCAAAATCATAGAAATCCACTCCCTAATAATAACAAATGTGTGTACTTAACCAAAAAAAAATCTATAACCCCCCCCCCCCCCAATGATCCACCCCTAATCTCATGAGTATATATGGTAATAAGAAATGGTGGAATGAGAGGGAGGGTAAATGGGAGAATCTAAATGAAACCTAATAAGAGTTTTTCCACCAAAAATTCCACAGAATTGGATAGGGATTGAACCTGAACGCTCAGCATTAAAGATGTATGTCCTCTGCAATCCAATGGCAGCAGGATTTCCAAAATAAATAAGTGGGTTGTATCCAACTGTTCCATGGATGAGAATTCTCTTATCAATTCCAGGTGGATGCTGGAGCAGTACTCTAAACAACAGGCAAAGAACTGCATACGATTCTTCTTCTTAGTCCTCATTCTCATCCTTAGTGCCAAGCAATGGGCCCACCTCCCATGCATTAAAAAAATCTCTAAAATCATCACAGGTACAGGAAGCAGTGACAGCTGCAACTACTGCAAATACCATTCATGTCTTCTGGAACTTGTCATTTTAAACTTTGCATTGAAGCTATGTTCATGCACTCACTTGTTATTTCAAAAATGCTCCATCTTCACTTTCTCAGATTAGTCACCAAAAAAGTCCCAGGAAAGGATAGCTAAATACAAAATAGTGTCTAAAATGATTTATACCATACATAAACTAAATAGATATAATTGATCTATTTAGGAATGAACACCCAGAGGTAGATTTCTAAAATGTAAAACCATATACATTATAAAACACCACCTAGCTGAAGTACCCTGCATTCCACTGCACTGCTGAAACTCACTATGCTCCTTCCCATTGTTGCCACCCTATTCTGCCTCACCTGACCCTGTCCCTGCGTAATCACTGTGATCCCTATGCTATAGGCAGCTGTAAACAGATGCATTGGTGCACACTCCCGGCAAACTTCCAGTAACAATTTTGACCTGCAATTGCTCAAAGTGTAATAATGCTATTATATCGAGTAGGAAATTTTATAGGCTTCAAGAACGTTATATGCACTCAGATGTATTTCATAACTCTTTTCCAAATATTTGCTAAAAACCTAAACTTTAGGTCCGAAAGAGTGCATGCTTAAATTTTGCTTTAAGGGGTAGAAAAGGATGACATGAATAATTTTTATGAATTCTCATCTCAATCAACCTTTAAGTAAAAGCCATATACAAACATTCCATTTTTATTTATATAGATTAAGGGTCATCACTCTACATGAAGTAAAATATTTCATTGTTAATATTTCTCCAAATGACACAAGCTTTTGAATTATGGCACTAACAGACTGGTATCAATTCATGTACAAGGAAGTAACAAGTAAACTTGTGGCAGCAAATAGTTTCAGTTTAAGCATTTGGCTAGAAAGGGTTAATAACATATTCTCCCTTTTTAACTACTCATTGAAAGAAAATATTAAGCCATAACCCATAAGAACATATTCTGCCTAGAATGACCCAATATTAAGGAAATTAACTGCTAAGGCCATTAGTCCCATAAGCATCTTTTTATTGCGGGTGTTGGTGATCTTACCCTGCTAGATGGCAAGATCCGGTGCCATCACCTACGCGTTGATAAGTGGGATTTACTTGTGCCAGGAATCTCCCACCAGCAGAGCACCGACCCAGCTGGGACACGCTTTAAGCTCCCGACATCTCTCAACATGTGTAGTGCGTGTATGTGTAAGTAAAAGTTTAGATACATAAGGAAGAAGGAAAGATTGTTCCTGGTCCATGGCCTGTTAGGGTACTGCTCTGGCATTCACCTGGTGTTGATTAGAGAAACCATGGAAAACTACTGATCAAAGCAGCCAGCCATTGTAATTCTTCTCCATGGCTGAATTTGACCTAACTATCTAGTTAGTGTTGAAAATCCTGCCCAGAAGCATTGCACTGACATCATTTGATGCCCTGAGCCACCTAAGCTGATTCATTAACTGGAGTTCGATGCATTGCTTTTTAAATGCCCATCCCCTCCCTCAATTAAATCTCGACAAAAGCTATTTAATCAACAAGTGTTCTACAATAGATAGGAGACATCATAAACAAACACTAATGAATCAATAAGAATGCAGAAAATAAACAAAATTTTATTCTCACACACATTTTGGAAGTATAATCATACAACAGTTGTGAAAATACAACAATCACAGTTTAGTATTTATCTGATATTTACTGTTCTTATTGCATTTTGATATAAAAAACTTACAGATAACAACAATAATTCATTTGAAGGCCCTTCTTAACAATAAATCCGATAATTTTGGAATGAGCACAATTTATAAATGTTTCCTATGTGCTGACGAGAAACAAATTGATATGAATGTGACTCTCTCAGAGTGGGATAAGCAAAGAGCAAGTATGAGAATTAATTGTGGGAAGTCCTAAGTTTATATAGCTCTATGTTACCTACAAAGTCTCTGCGTTAAATATGAAACTACAATGCTAAGTGGGTACTTCAATCCACTGGCACATGATATTCACAACCTTTTGATGCTTTGAATTCAGCTTTAATTGTACTATATTCTCTACATGAAAATAGCACAACATAAACTAGGAATTAAGTACATAATTCAGGTAGTGCCTTAACAACCTTCATCAAAGTAATTATTAGTAGAACACAATTTTAAGTACAAAATATGTAGTTTTATCACAATCTTCACATTAATTTACACTTAACGTATTATGTTATTCAATAATATGCGCCATACTTCTGTTAAATAGTGCATCTACACGTTTCAGCCAAATTACATAGCACAAAGGGAAACATAAGAATTTAGAACAAGTTTGATAATACAATATTAACATCACTGATAAATTTGCAATAAATGGTTACACTGTGTTTTTAACTATTTTGAACAAAGTTTGAATATGAGAAATGTTTGTTTCAGTATTAACCTTAAATTCTGGAATTTCCACAATTATTGTTTGTTTTTGTTTTTTTGTTTTTTTTTTAGTAAAAGTGGATGGCTGAATAATAAACAGTACTATAAAAATAAAGATACTCTGACCAGATGAAATTCTATTTGGCAATATATATGCAATGTTTAATACTAAAGTCTTATTGTCAACACTTTTCTAAGCAATATTTCCATTAATATTGTGCACAATACCATATAACCTATATAAATGATCTAGTATCTAAAATAACAATTTGCACTTTCTGAGGTATCGAGATATCATTTTCATGATACTCTATAAAATAAATTGTGCTTATTAATATCTATAGGCACCTTTGCTCTATAAACGCCATGTTTCCTTGCAAATTCTCAAATTCTACGACAATCTCGGCTCGCATAATAAAATGCTCCTCTTTGCAAAAAAAAAAAAAAAAAAAAAAAAAAAAAAAAGAAAAATTAAATTGTAGAGTCAAAACACCATCATTAAAGAGAGTACATTAACATTAAGAATATCCATACTAAATGTTTTCAGTAAAAATAACAGAAGAAAAGAATCGACTTTCAATTATTATTTTAAAAAACATAATCAAAATTGAACACAAATATCTAAGGGAAATTAAAACCTTCAAAACAAAAACATGTTGCACCATTCTAAAATATCACTGTGCATCAAAATATAAGAAATGTAAGATATATACTATTTTGTGATTTAAAACATTACAATGAAACTTTTCACTGTGTAAGTTTTAAATGAATACTTCATATTCTGGAATTGCACAAAACATTCACGTCAACTCATTTTTGAAGCAAATGGCCATATCTGGAATAGTTCAAATTGACTCCCAACACTAAGTTTGGGGTCTTTTAACAGCCTTTCCATGGATAATATCATTATAATTAATTACTTGAGCTACATTTGACTTTAGGTTCTATAATAGAAGACAAAAAATCTTGTACTTTTGGCCATATTTCATCGGATGTTTTGCCATGAAAATCATGGACAACATTAAAATGCTTATAGAATTCCAACACTGGATGTATTATTTCAGCATATTCACTCAATCTTCTTTTTACAGCTTCAGGTTGATCATCTGGTCGTTGAATTAAATCTTCTCCAGTCACATCATCTTTGCCCTGAGTCAAAATTAGAAAATTAAACTAGACAATTCACCACAGATTCATGAATTATCATGTACAATTCAATTCACTTCACATACCATAATTTTTGGAGGAGAAAATTCTGTATTGTAAATTCTTCCACTAGGGGCATGTATCCATCTCTGTTGCACTCTATGAATAATAACATCATATGGTACTATAAGATTAATAACAACATTCACTGGAAATGCCCGACTCAATTCCAAAGCTTGATTTCTCGTTCTTGGAAAACCTGCAGATTTGCTAAATAGTCAGTTCATTTATTTAATTACAAACCTTAAATTGAAAAATCAATGAAATGTATGTTAATACAAACCGTCCAAAAGCCAATTACTAGTTTTCAATTTTTTTAACTCCTCAATAACCAAATTTATAATTAGTTTATCTGGCACTAATAAACCTTCAGTAATATACTTATTGGCTGCTTGCCCCAGTTCTGCAACAAGAATTTGCTTATACAATCTTATAATGCTGAAACACCATTTGACACATAGAAAATTGTTAATAGTTGAAATGGAAGAAGACAATTGCATGCAAGATTATGGCAAAATATAAGATAGTAAAGAAGCAAAAAAATAAGGATTGGGATGTTAATAAATTGCTTGAATAACTAGGATGGGAAAGGAGCTTAAGTAAGTTTCATACTACACAACTCTCGGGAAGAATTCCCACTTTGGCTGGAAAAGTGACAAAAGATGGAAAAGGAAGTTTTGTATTCACAAGATAATACTACTTTCAACCATTAAAAAAATACCACGAAACACTATTGACCTGAAAGAAATACCTGTTTTATTCAATATATGGTGCCTTAATAAGTCGCCGCTCGATAGATGTTGAACATCAAAATTTTTCACAATACGATTTGATATTGTTCCTTTCCCTGAAGCTGGGGCACCGATTATAAGCGCTCGCAGTAAACTAGACTTCATGACTGAAGTGATTAAACAATATTCATAAATTACACGCAACAACTTCTGTAAGCCTTTGGGCGTGTGCGTTGTCCTCTACGCTGAATTTATCGCAGTCTGAAACGAAAGAATATTCAATGTCACTACCTTTGGACTTAATGAATTATTATGTAATAAACTCGACATTTACGAAATCTATTGGTTACAGTACGAACAATACGTTTGAATGTAAAAGTCGGGAAATTTTAGTCATATCAGTTGCTGATGCAGGTTATTTTAGCTGTTTCTTAGCTAACATTAACCAAGCAACAAACCCAATAAAATACAAAAACAATAATTATGTATGCGTAACTCACTGTTGTCGTACACATGATCTGCATTCAATCAAAACACTAGCTCAGACACATTAATCTATTAAGAGCCTATTTCTGCGGTATGAAATACACGATTTCAAATTCCCACCTCTCTCTTCAAAAATTGTAATTTTCGTGATTTATGTGAAATGTTGGCAACAGTGGAGAATTAATACAATAGCATACAATGGTGTACTCTGCACCTGACAATAGTGTTGGTGGGTAATGGTGATAGAACCAACGAACTATGGTACTCATTGGGTACTGTTTCGTCATCTTCCGTTATCATTTGATGCTCTGTATAATGAAGTTATATTCACAGAGCACCGTTTGTCTATGGCTATATTATATGTGCACGTTATTTTGTCCTCCAGCTGGTATGCCCGAGGCGGGATTCGAACCCGCGGTCCTTCTGTCCGAGATCGGCACCATCGTTCTTTTAATTTAGTACAAAAACTCCAAAAATTATGTTTGTTTGTACCAACATAACTCTAGGATGCAAAGAGCATTTTCAGGCACCTAGACATTAAAAATGCACGTGTGGGTACTGGATACTCTGTTCTCTAAAAGTAAAATAATATTTATGAAAAGTCCTTTAAATTAGTCATTAAAGACTAATAGAGGACGTATTACATAAATATTTTTTGTTATTTCTAATTATTCTAGTTATTCAAAATAAAAATTTCACACTTTCATGAGTTAAGAATTGCCTTTCCTCTCAATGTTCTATAAGCAAGTGTTGTTGGTACAGTATACCGTTTTTAAATAACAATCGCAGAGCACGGAAGGATCAAAAGGACGAATAAAGACAATGGGATAAAGCGGGTAAAGAAGGACGAAGAGGGCAAGGGGACAAAATGGGGAAGGGAGACAAATTAGACAATAGAGACAAAGGGACAAATGGGACAATAAGACGAAATGGAACAAAGGGGACAAGGTGGCAGAATGTGACAAGGGGACAAAATGGGACAAGGGGGTAAAATGAGACATTGGGATAAGCGGGAAGGGGGACTATTGGGACATTGACAAAATGGACGAAATAGGAGCAGGAGGACAAGTGAAACAAAAGGGAGCTCATATTATCCAAAGATTTATTTGCATTGGTAAAATCTAAACCCTAGAGTCCACTAAAATACTCTGGGGTTTGTGAAAATTGCAACCCCGAGAAGGAGACATACTATTACAATGAAATTTATTCCGCAGATTAGGAATATTACAATACACAAATGATTAGAAACACAGAATTGTTCCCGAATTTAGAGAGAGAATTTGACCTTGAGAATTTAGTACGATGTGAAGCCGCCACGTGCTGCCATCAGAGCCTCTAGAGTCTAGGGCAGGCTTGCACAAGGGCCCCAGCGACGCGCCCCACAATGGCGGTGGCAGCCCCAGAGAGTATCCTAATGGCGGTGGCAGCCCTTCCGCGCCCCACCGGCTTCTAGTGAAAGACTTTCACTTTTGGGGCAAGTGACCGCAGCTCGAGCCCTCGGTGGGAGGAAAGCCCTGCGGCACTTAATACGGAAATATGTTGAATCAGTTGAATTTGACAACTAAAGACTTGAAGTAACGGCTGTAGTTTCTGGAGAGGGAAGGTTTCATTTTGTATACTATTATTTCAGATTAAATTGCGCAACAACTCCCACAAATTTCATGTTCATTTCGTTAGTGTTGCGACTGATTTTTAAAATATTTGTAATTTAAATAACAAGAACAAAATCTTTAACGATCTATCATTGTTAATAATTGTTCTCACTTCATAAATTTAATTCAGGAATATCTGGTTGTAATACACTTGGCCATACTTTTGTAAATGTTCCAATGCTGGTAATTTTATTTATATAAGGAATAAAATAGAAACACAATCGAGAAACACAATCATATCGTTTTTATTAAACAAAAATCACATTAAGTTCCACATATTTTTTAAATAAATGATAGAATCAATATTTGGCGAAAGTGTTTATGCCACTGCCACTCACATTGTCGACTGGAGATGTGAGAGTGTTATGCGGCCTCTGAACTTGTTTTTTTGTAAGGTCAAGCGGGAGAAAAACTGCTCACAAATTTAAGTGGAACCGAACACTGACAATACCCGTGTAATTGCCACGATTCGCAACTACTCGATTTCGTTCGGGACCTGCCACGGTTTGCACCCTCAGTTCAACCTCGCGACTATTTCCGAAAGAAAAATCTAAAGAGCAGAAAAGTGAAGGGGCAGCCCGGCCGTTGGGGATTATGCCAACTTTCCTGGTTCTCGCGGGGCGCGGGCTTTTCAGCGCCCCAGGAAGGGGCCCAAATGGGGCGCTTGTGCACCTCTGGCCTAGAGTCTAGACGTCGTGGCATAGATTCAAAGAGTTCCTGAATATGTTGCTGGGGAACACACTGCTACGCAGTTTCTATGCGTGACTACAAAGCATCCAAAGTGACTGCAGGAGGATCAGAACGAACAAGTTGGCGACCGATCATATCCCAGAGAAGATTGATGGACAACATGTTAGGCGAACATACAGGCCGGGGAGGCAGTGATACCCGTCATTCTTGTCAGAAAGCTTGCACATTCCTCGTCACATGCGGTCGGGCATTGTCCTGCTGAAAGATGGCATGTGGAGCTGCTTGCACGAGGGGCAGTACCTCGGGCTCCAAAACCTCCCTGATGTAGCGGTAGCTGGTCAGATTGCCCTCAATACGTATGAGGCGAGATCGCACAGTGTAGCCAATGGGGCCCCAAACTATCACACTTGGCGTTTGTTCACAGTGGCGCGGAATAATGCTGGCTGGCAGATTTAATCACTTCTTATGGGTACACTTCTACACATTCACCGATTTTAAGTGATTCCGACCATTCCTTCTGGGTGTTGCAATTTTCACAAACACCAGTGTATTTTTAATGGACTCTCGAGAATTTTAATGGCCGTAGCTATGACACGCTCTTAAAGCGTTGTTTAGGTGGTTGGTGGCTAAGGAGCTAAGCCCGTGTTTACGGACGTACGTAACAAAAATCATAGACTACGTGACATGATGAAAAGACATAATGATGAAAATACATATTTTCGTCATGCTACGTGCTTCAGGAACCATGGGACAACGTTTGCAATGTAGTTTGATTGAAGGCGTGCGTAGCCTAAATCAATGAGGGGAGGGCAACATTATCTTTGTGTTCCCTTTTCTTAATTTTTTACTTTTTTAACACTCTACTACGAGATATTTTACTAGCAAATAAATAAATAATCACGAGAATTAAACTACAACCTTAATGATACAATTAACTTATACAATTGGTTTTATATTGAACTATTTACAGGTTGCCAGATGGCTTTGAGAGCCTCTTTCCCAAATGTAGTATAACAATACCCCAAATTGTTTTGTTAAAAAAGAAGAAAATCAGGGATTGAAAATGAATGATCTTGGCTGTCCGGGTGACGCCGCGTCGAAGGCTGTGCTGCCGACGTTTCGACCATCAGGGCTGGTCGCAGACCAGTCCTGAGGAAGACCACGAAAAGATGGTCGAAACGTCGGCAGCACAGCCTTCGACGCGGCGTCACCCGGACAGCCAAGATCATTCACATGACTCCGGCAGCGGAAGCCTACGACTTCAGGGATTGAAAATATTTACGGAAATGAAATATTTTATTGCGTTAGGCTACGGGGCCCCTACAAATTTTCCAGATGGGCCACGGCCCACTGACCCCATCATCTGTGCGCACGCTATTATTGTTTTTTGTACATGACAAATATACATAATTCGTTTTTTCACCGCTTTCATTCCACATTCATACGTGCTTTTCACTAAAAAACATTTCACGGAAAAGCACTACTTGGAAAACACGAGAGATTAGAACATCATGTAAAAACAAACGAATTCCTTACTTCATATATTTCATATTCTAAGCATCATAACGCATCGCATCATCTACTTCCAAAAATATAATGATAATGATAGCGAAGAAAATGCTCTGGAAACAGCGGCTTTTCTCTTCAACCAATATTTTTCGAAAACTGCTGTTGAACTCACGAAGGATCTAAAGCCATAAAATTCAACAGCAACGTTCCCTCAAATATTTTCGAAACGATCATGGGCGTGCGCAGCATAAAACAAGAAAGAAGGTATCTTTCCTTATCCATTCATTTTTGAAATTTTCATTTAACATTCTACTATTATAAACATTTTAGTAATTTTTGTATTTTTAGAATGAATTTTTTGAATTTTTAGGCGGTTGTAGAAGGGCTTAGCCGAATTTTTTCACGGTACTTTAGTAAGCTTTTTTTTAAGCATTTTTAGCTGTATTCGACTGATTTTTACTTCCTCGCCCTTATTAGTTTGTAGGAAGAGAAAGTATTGTTGTAATCGTGCGCCGGACAACGGCGAATTTTTCGTCAGAAAAACTCTCTATTACCGGGCCCTTGTAACAAAACAGAATAAATCTTGTTCTTATGTATAGTAAATAACTTCCTCTATCACGCTGTGTGATCAGAATCCATGTTTTGTGGGTTCTTGACACCGAAAACTCGATTGACGGCTGGAATGCTTGGCTGTCTGTCTGTTCGTCCGTGTCTGCTTTTGGTGAACGTTAGCGCCTAAATGGTTCAGTCGATTTTCTCCAAAATTGATATTCCACAATCGATTTAAAGAAACTCCCCCAGCGAGTTTGAAATGGATATTTTAATTTCGGGGGTACTTTACATGAAGCCTCAATTGCATTCTCAAAATTTGCTAAAAAATGGCTCAAATGTTTTTGATTAAACTGTGTCCTAAGAAAAGTGAAAAACGCTTAAAAGAATGGCGCAGACTTCTTTTTCGTAGAAATCCCTGATTTTTCGAAAATACCATAAGTTCAAAATTGTTTTCGGCGTCTTCCTACAACTACAATATTAACGTTAGAGATTTCTGCCTTAATAGAATTCGCGGCCACAGTGGGCCGCAACTACGTTGTCCGGCACAGTGTGCCCAACTAGTCTGTTTCCGTGGGCACCATGCTGTAGTATACAACAGTTTTCGTCGTGTATATAAACAACGGTGAAAAGTGCAGCCTTTCCTATTTCCGGCAAACTCTCTGTACTTTCGAACATTGTAAAACTACCAATTTGAAAATTGAGAGTTTTGTCCTAAATAAATCTATTGTTGAGAGGTAGATCTTGAACTAAGGTCATGTACAATGAAAAAACCGAATAGTTTTCGTCAATTTTTGCTTGAAGTTAATTCGAATTATAAAAAAATTGTCTCAAACACCGTTCAATATTTTTTAATTTTTTTTTTCACGAATACAATAAGGAACGTTTGAAAGAATGACGCATGTCTAATTTCGCTAAACTCTCTGACTTCGGGTCCGAGTCCAAATTGACCATTTTCAAGGATAAATTCGAAGATTTCTTTCAAGTGTATGTTGGAAGAAGTTTTTGTGTTCAAAATGTGCGAGTATTTTTCAATTTGAGGAATATGGCATATTTTTTTGAATAAACAACAAAAACAGAAATAAATACAAATACCAGTTTTTATTATTGAAAACTAGAAAGACAACGAGTTACTGAGTACAGCACAAGTATTGACTTTTACAACTAAGTAAAACTCCGAATACTTTACAAATAATACTTACGCATATTCGGGGATTAATGTGCCCATGCGTTTGTCTTCACAATAAAATTTGAAACGTGTCCATACGTTTTATTTATCATTTCTATTTACCAAAAAAAACATGTTTTATTACGTTTTCTGGACCCCTTTCAAAATTTTCTGGGCGGTCACAGCCCCACCCTCTGCGCTCGCCTTCGGAAACGTTTTCTTCCTACTCACCCTATTCCTAAAATTCTCAAAATAATCCGTAAACGAAAAAATAAACATTCGACCAGTTTAGATGAATATCCGGAATTGGTTAAAGGCCTTATGCGCCTGTCATTATACACCGTTAGCTCACATATTTACTGCGTAGTTGTGCACCGAAACATTTTCAGATACTATTTTCATAATAATTTAAATTATCAATTATTTCAATATTTTCAATTTAATTTAATCTATTACGCCGCTCTTCAAAACAGGCAACAAAAATGAAATTCAAAATTATTGGCCAATTTCTCTTTTTTCAGTTTTCTAAAAAATAGTACAGAGTCATTTTTACGTTCGAATCGAAACCTTTCTCAGTAAATACGTAGTGTTTCTATATTGCCAACAGTTGATTTAGAAAATCAAAATCTTCGGAAGCAGCCATATTCTCTTTTCTTAAAGATGTCGCTTCATACACGGATCAAAACGAAGCCCTTATTGGAACATTTTTATAGTTTTTAAAAGCTATTGACGTCATTGATTAAAACATTTTATTTTCAACATTTTATTTTCATCGGCAAGGCGTACAACAGTATACAACAAGAACTAGCTGTGTACTCATTCCCCAAGGGCATAGTTTTTTTTTCGACACATTCAAAAAATTGTGGAGCGCAACGTCAACCCGACACCTACAGACCGCCATACTTTCGTTTCCCTATTTTTCATAACTAGAGCCGGGAAGTTCAAGTATTTATTTTACCTAAAATAGGCAGGCAAAATGCATTTATTCTGGCTAAAGTTGGAGGTAAAACATTGAAAAATCATAATTTAAAAGTAATAAGTGAAAAAAAATATTTAAAATTATTCACATTTTTATTCCAACAGTAAAATTTACATTAGCACTTAAGTGGGTGGAAGCTACATTTTCTTTGTAATCTTGATTGCACATGACCATCCGATATGACGACAAAGAATTTATTTCACTCGCGACGCTGTTTTTACGAAATGCTATTGTGGAATCCCTTTTGAATCTTGAAAATGTATCAGTAAAAACTGAATTATAGATTTAGTTTTTCGCATTTGTGTAATCGCCAGAAGGTAAGAGAGAATAAGAAGGTACTGAGAAGGATATATCATGTACTGATAGCTCTGTCCTCAAAAGTGATCTGGGACCACACCCAAACAAAGAATGAGATTTCTCGTGAGCGAACAAGTCTGTCAGCATCAACGAAAAATATCAAAAATCTTCACTCTTGCCATCTTCGTTTCCCTTTTAGATTTTTAACACAACTTGACAATGGACCTTAATGTTGCCCAGGTTTGCAGGTACGTTTCCATTTCAGTAGAGATTGGTACCAGGAGGGGAAATAATTACGAAAACGGCATAAAAAGACACAAATAAAGCATAAAAGGGAACAAAATACCAAAAGTAGGTATCAGAAGCACAAATATGCAAAAGAAGAAAAATGAAAATCTACTAAAACAGATCTATAATTATCAGTGAGTCCTATTGTTAAAAAAGGTCATAAAATCGTATCAATAATAAAAGGCTAACTTAATAAAATATTCATAAAAGTAGCTAACTCTCAAAAAGTTTTAGCTTTGCGATTATAGCTTTGTGGATACCCCACGATTTCTTTAACACTTTTTGTGCTTCATATTTTTTATTTATTTATTTATTTATTTATTTACGTCAAAAAACAGTTAAAAACTGCGTATGACGGGCTATGGGGAAAAGTGAATTGTGTGCACATTTTCAAAATTCTGTGATCCCTACACTAAGTCATATACTACTTAAATTTTGAATTTTGAAAGGGAGAAAAAAAAACAAAAAAACTCCCATGTAATAAAATCTATTTTCAAGGATAAATAAGCAATAAATTTTGAATTTTGAAAGGGAGAAAAAAAAAACAAAAAAACTCCCATGTAATAAAATCTATTTTCAAGGATAAATAAGCAATACATTTTGGCTCTTATTACTTCCTGCCGCGACAACGTGGAAACGATAATTTGAATAATTGTATTTCCCACTGAATTCTAGAAGACGTGCACAGAAAATGAAGTTACATTTATGTCCAGAAGCAAAACAAGGGGCCATCTCAGCATTTGCTCAATGGATCAGGGAAACTGGACGAAAAACCTGATCGAGATGGGGGTCATTGACCCGGAAGCTGTGTTACAATAGTTGTTACAGGTTGTTTATACTCATTTATACAGTCCAAATGGTAATTAATGCATTATGTATCATTGTTAAAATTAATGTTACTTTTCTTGTGATGCTCAGTATAGTCTCTAATTGTATAGAAACAGTTATGCAGCAGAAACGATTTCACTTGTGATTTAAACTTTTCTATTGAATTTAATCGTTTAATGTCATCTGGCAAAGTGTTGTAAAATAATGTACATGTATTGTATGTGAATTTTTTGTAATGAGCTGTATATACTGTCACCTGATGAATATGATTTCTACGTCGAGTGTTATAGTAATAGACTTCGGCATTTTCTGAAAATATATTCCCGCCCTTAAGCAAGTCATTTTTTACAAAAACCACTGATTCGTAAATAAAAAGACACGGTAATGGTAGAATTCCTAGATTAATGAAGATAGGCTTACAAGAATCACGTGGGTGGGATTTGGTTATTATTCGTACAATTCGTTTTTGTAATCTAAAAGTCTGGGAGCTATAAGATGTATTTCCCCAGAATATTATGCCATATCTCAGGCGGGAATGAACATTCGCGAAGTATACACAACGAGCAGTATGAAGGCTGACTGAATTTGCAAGAATTCTGAACGCGTAGCATAATGAACTTAATTTTGTGTTCAATTCATTTAAATGGACGTTCCATTTAAGGTTTGACTGAATTGAGAGACCTAAAAATTTTGTTGCATTAACATGAGTCAATGGTACGCTGTTCATTTTCAATGGAGCACAGAATTGTTTATTTGAAATGGAAAACTGCATTAAAACCGTTTTCTTTTCGTTTACTATTAATTTGTTATTTCGGAACCAATTTGAAACATCTGATATTGTACTATTTACGGTTTCTTTATTGCAAAGGATGTTCGTATCATCCGCAAAGAGAACCGTTCTTCCGTTTCGAATCGTCGAGGGCATATCGTTTACGTAAAGTAGGAACAGAATAGGGCCTAAAATCGATCCTTGAGGAACTCCACATGCAACGGGCAAAGAGTCGGAAAGGTGCGTACGTAATGTTCCATCATTCCAGTAAGGTATTTCAACTTTCTGAGATCGTTGTTTAAGGTACGAACATAACCAATCTAGAGCAATACCACGGATTCCATATGAAGGTAATTTTGAAAGTAAAATGTCATGATCAATGATGTCAAAAGCTTTTGAGAGATCTAAAAATAATCCAATAGGTGCCTCGTTTTGATCTAATGATGAGGCGACATTTTTAAGAAAAGAAAATATAGCTGTTTCCGTTGATTTTGATTTTCTAAATCCATGTTGGCAATCTGAAAGCGCGTCGTGTTTAGTGAGAAAGGTTTCCATTCGTACGTAAAAAAGTCTCTCTAATATTTTTGAAAAAACTGATAGAAGAGAAATGGGCCGATAATTTTGAATTTCATTTTTGTTGCCTTTTTTGAAGAGCGGCTTAATTTTAGCTGTTTTGAAAATATCTGGAAACGTTCCAGTGCATAAAGATGCATTAAATATGTGAGTTAACGGGTGTATAATGGCATACGCACAAGTCTTTAACAAAGAATCTGGGAATTCATCTAAACCGGACGAATATTTATTTTTTAGTTTACCGATTATTTTGAGAATTTCATTGGAAGAAGTTTCGGAAACGAACATTGTGTCTAAAATTTTGGGTGCACTGTCTGTTTTTGAATTTTGTGCCTGAAGACCCTTAGTGAGATCGGCAGCAATTCTCGAAAAGTATTGGTTAAAGAGACTAGCCACTGTTGCCGGATCGTTGACATTTATATCGTTATATTTTAAAACAACATTCTCTACGGGTTTTCTAGTTGATTTGGTAGTATTTTTTATTATATTCCACATTGATTTTGTTTTATTATTTGAGTTCAAAATATCCTGATCGTTTTTCATGATTTTTGCCTGCCTTATGACTTTTCGTAACAATGTTTTGTATTTTTTAAAGTAGATAAGGAAATCTTGAGATACGTCATGACGTTTAGAAATGAAAGAAAGAATTCGCTTGTTTTTACAAGATGTCCTAATCCCTTGTGTTATCCAAGAATTGCTTTTCCGTGAAATATTTAATTTTCGTTTTTGAAGAGGAAAGCAAGTGTTAAAATGAATTGAAAGAGTTGAAAAAAAAGAATTATATTTCTCGTTTGTATCAACAGTATTATAAACCGCTTCCCATGACTCCTGCATCAAGTAGTCTATGAATAATTTAATTTTACTTTTAGTAAACAATCTAGTCATACGTGTATTATTTATTGTGTCAGTGATCGCATTTCTTATAATGGTAAGAATTTGTGCATCGTGGTCACTGTATCCTAAATCTTTTGTTTCAACTTCATATCGAGTAGTAGTTTTGTTAATTATAATTTGATCAATTGCCTTCATCGAATTTTGTGTGATTCGTGTAGGTACATTAATTGTAATGTCTAAATTGAAGGAATTAATTAAATTGAGAAACTTTTCTTTCTCGCAAGATTCGACCAGAAAATCAATGTTAAAATCTCCGCATACAACAATGGATTCAAAAGAGCGATTGCTGACTTTGTTAAGTGTTATTTCATGTTAAGTAGCTTCAGAAGTTCAGTGTCTGATATTCTGCGTCTTGTATAGTCTTCTTCGCAATGCTTCTTGCTACACTTACAATGCCTCTGTTTCCCATTCTTCGGTACATTTCTTGACCTGCTTCATTAATGGATCATCTTGATGGCTGACTACATACTTTCCTATCCCGACTATTGCATTGTGCCAGGAGACTTCAATTTGTTCGAGTGATCTTTCTTCTTCCTTACGTGGTACAAAGTCTATGTACAGCAGCTCAAGAGAGGGCGACATGACATAAGCAGTTTTCTGGTTTTTCGTTCCATGATTCAAATTTCTTGCTCACCCCAGTCCACGAGTCTGAAACTCTATTTGGCTCTAGGTACCGCCAAACTACCTATTGCAGATATTTGATTCCTAAAGTTCAGAGCGGACTGCAAAACAGGTCTAACACTTCTATAATACTCCCTGCGAATTATCTCTTTCATTGTGTCGTTCGAGATTGTCTCACATTCTTCAATGCCCAGATATTTGTAAGTTTTACCTGGCTCAAGATCTTGAATCACAGTGTGCAGTATAAACTTCAATGTTCTCTGACGTAGTCATTCTGCCTCTCTTCAAGTTGATTTTTGCACAATTGTCATGACCAAACTTCATGCAGATGTCATTGCCAAAATCATTGATGACAGACAGCATTTGGGAGATGTTGTGTATTGAGGTGGGAAATAAATATGCTTCTTTAAAGTAATGTGTTATATACTAAGAATACATGTGTAGCAACACGGCGTCTTAACATGAACTGAGAACAACTGAATAGCAAACGCCGGTCGTGGTGACATTAGAACTGCCAACTTAGATATACAATATCACAATCCTCCCTCATGAGATACAATAATAAAATTTTGCTAATAGCTCATAATTCCCAAAAGTCATACCAATCTAAATACAAGCGAATTAGCGTTACGAAGTCAAACGACTCGTCGGTTTAATCTACCTGCACGGTTCGCTGCGGCGGATTCTGGTACAGTTTTTGATTTCGCTGTAGATGATACGGGTTTCGCTGTTACAATTTTCTTGGGAGTAATTTATTGTTTGTGTGGTCATCGTTGTTCGGTGTGTTTGCGATTACAATTGGTGCCGTTTCGGTTATTGATTGTGACAATACATCTTGTGGAAATACACACGGAAGCGCTTTTACCATGCCAGGGCTACCATACTCGTTTTCGAAAAATCGACACAGCTTAAGCATCTGATTTACATACCTCTTACATTTCAAATAATTCTCGCTGATCGGACGACAAATGTACAACCGATGGCATGGCCGCCATCTTTCCTCCTTTCTCAGTAGGAAGTTACCCTCCAACATCTTAGTCTTATGTATTTTTAAACCTAACGGGAGATTTGTAGATGTGACTGCAGAGTAGGACACCCACACGAAGACACTGACCAATCAGGACACAGTCATTATCATAAGAGGGCAGAATGACATTAATTTGTGCGGTACCGTTACACCAGAACAACATGTAAACAAATTACAACGTGCCGCCCAAAATACTAACATTGTAGTCTCGGCTCTGCCCTTCTGGTACAACAGACCAACACTATGAAGCGAGATTAAGCACCCTGCAACTGAGAGAAACAAATGTAACACTTTTTGAAATTAATTTCCTCTCAGCAAAACACTTCAGCCGGCATGGTCTTCACATCAACCTTGCTGAAAAACATGCAGTCGGTAGCAAGCTTGCACAATACATCAATACATCATCAACTCCAGTCCTATGCAGTCTCCTGCAAAAATCCATCCCTTTCACCTTCCTTACGTTCTCCACCCCACCCTCATTTGGAACCTTCTTACCTTCTCCTCTGAACCTACTCCCGTTTCTCCCATTCATTTCCGTTTTCATTCCCGTTTCTCCCTACCAATTCATCTACACCTGATGCCCCAATTTCCTCACAACCTGACACTGCTGGGGCACACTACAACCTTCGACCACGCACTCGAGGTGAAAATGGAGTAAATATGTAACAACTACAGTCAGATGCAGTAGAAAAACATCCCTGCAGGTACTTGCAAAAGATAAACATACTACACCATACGCCACCAATCCCTCTCAAATAAAACTGATTTTACTGAGGCAGCTCTACAGAGCGATTTAAATCAAATGGATGTGTTTTGCTTTACAGAACATTGGTTATCTCCTAATGAACATTTTCCAAATTCCGAACTTTTCCGCGCAGGTTTTTATTGGAGAGAGAGAGAGAGAGAGAGAGAGAGAGAGAGAGAGAGAGAGAGAGAATCGTATAAAGATCCTACATATGGGGTATTTACGTTAGAAATAATATCAATTCTATCTCCTTGACAGAATTAAATGTGTATTCCAATTAAAAGGTTTTAGAAATTTCTGTTGTACATCTTCCTTCGCTAAAAATGATATTACTTTGTATCTACAGGTATCCAACAAAGAGACCTGCAAATTATATTTTGTTCTTAGAAACACTGGAGATAACGTTTCATAAAGTCAGCAATCGCTCTTTTGAAACCATTGTTGTTTACGAAGATTTCAACATTGATTTTCTGGTCGAATCTTGCGAGAAAGGACAATTTCTCAATTTAATTAATTCCTTCAATTTAGGTATTACAATAAATTTACCTACACGGGTCACACTAAATTCAATGAACGCAATCGTTCAATTTATAATCAACAGACTAGTCGACATGAAGTTGAAAGAAAAGATTTAGGATAAAGTGACCACGTTGCACAAATTCTCACCATTACGAGAAACGTGAACACTGATACAATAAATAATACACGATATCATTAGATTATTTACTAAAAGTAAAATAAAATTATTCATTTGTTACTTGATGCAGGAGTCGTGGGACGCGGTTTATAATACTGTTGGTATAAACGATAAATATAATTCTTTTTTTCAACGCTTTCATTTCATTTTACCACTTGCTTTTCTCTTCAAAAAAGAAAATTAATTATTTCGCGGAAAAGCAATTCTTGGATAACACAAGGGATTAGGACATCATGTAAAAAAAAGCGAATTCTTTCCTTCATTTCTGAACAACATAACGTATCTCAAGATTTCCTCCTCTACTTCAAGAAATACAAATCATTAAGAAAAGTCATAAGGCAGAATAAAATCATGAAACACGATCAGGATATTTTGAAATCAAAAAACAAAAAAAAATAAATGTGGAATATAATAAAAATACGACCAAATTAACTAGAAACCTTGTACAGAATGTTGTTTTAAAATATAAATATAGAAATATATTTTCCAAAAATGCCGATGTCTATTACTATAACACTCGACGTCGAAATCATCTTCATCAAGTGACAGTATCAACAGCTCATTAAAAAAATCACATACAATACATGTACATTATTTTAAAAAGTTTGCCAGATGACATTAAACGATACTACACTAAGTCATATACTACATGAATTTTGAAAATTAAAAAAAAGCTCTCATGTGATAAAATCTATTTTCAAGGATAAATAAGCAATACATTTTGGGCTCTTATCCATGATGTCCTTCGTCAAGAAATAATACTTCCTGCCGCAACAACATGGAAACTATAATTTGAATAACCATATTTAACAATGAATTCTAGAAGACGTGCACAGATAATGAAGTTACATTTATGTCCAGAAGCAAAACAAGGGGCCATCTCAGCATTTGCTCAATGGATCAAGGAAACTGGACGAAAAACCTGATCGAGATGGGGGTCATTGACCCGGAGGCTGCAGTATAATACTTGTTACAGGTGGTTTATACACATTTATATAGTCCAAATGGTAAATAATGCATTATGTATCATTGTTAAAATTAATTTTACTTTTGTTGTGATGCTCAGTATAGTCTCTAATTGTATAGAAACAGTTATGCAGCAGAAACGATTTCACTTTGGATTTAAATTTTTCTATTGAATTTAATCGTGTTATGTCATCTGGCAAAGTGTTATTGATAATGACATTTTACTTTCAAAATTACCTTCTTATGGAATCCGTGGTGTTATCATAGATTGGTTACGTTCGTATCTTAGACAACGATCTCAGAAAGTAGAAATACCTTACTGGAAGAATGGAACATTATGTACACATTTTTCTGACTCTTTCCCATTTACACGTGGAGTCCCTCAGGGATCGATTTTAGGATATATTATGTTCCTACTATACGTAAAACATGCCCTCGACTATTCGAAACGGAAGAACAGTTCTGTTTGCGGATGATACGAACATTCTTTGCAATAAAAAACGTAAATAGTGCGATATCTGATGTTTCACAATGGTTTCGAAGTAACAAATTAATAGTAAATGAAAAGAAAATGGTTTTAATGCAGTTTTCCATTTGAAATAAACAATCCTGTATTCTATTGAAAATGAACGGTGTACCATTGACTGATGTTAAGGCAACAAACTTTTTAGGTCTCTCAATTCAGTCAAACCTCAAATGGAACGTCCATTTGAATGAACTGAACACAAAATTAAGCTCTTAATGCCACGTGTTTACAGTTCTTTCAAATTCAGTCAGCCTTCATACTGCTCGTTGTGTATATTTCGTTGTGTATATTGTGGCGAAATACATCGTATAGTTTCCAGAATTTTAGATTACAAAAAAGAATTGTACGAATAATAACGAAATTCCTCCCAGGTGATTCTGTAAGCCTCTCTTTATTGATCCAGGAATTTTGGAATTACCTTGTCTCTTAATTTACGAATCAGTAGTTTTTGTCAAAAATGACTTGCTGAAAAGTGGGAATATATTTTCAGAAAACGCCGATGTTTACAACCATAACATTCGACGTAGTAATCATATTGTTACGATTGTAGGTGGTGAATTAAAACTCGGGTATATTTTAACAAAAACGTTTATTTTGTTTCTTAACACAATCACTGAAAAAAATTGATATATGTACAGATAATCTTTACTCCATTATTCTTTATACGACACACTTCTCTTGATTATTTTTACTACACTTCTCCTGATTATTTATTTACACTACACGTCTCTTGATTATTTATTTACACTACACTTCTCTTGAGTATTTATTTTCACAGTTCACTCTCTCACTCACGCACAGTCCTAAGCACTGACCACTGTTCAATGCATTGATCACAGTCCACTGCACTAACCACAGTTCACGGCGCTGGCCACGGTTCACGTCACTGAGCACAATCACTGCACTGCTATTTACCGCGATGCACTCACTTCACAGCTTAGCTTCCACTTCAGACTTCAGACTGACTCGCGGTCGCCGACCGCCGCGTATTTATACTCGGCGGGCGCCGTCGAGAATTTCCTGGACTTTACGATTAGCGCGAAGAACACTCTGGGACTAGCTAGATCGAGGGCTACCGGCAGATGTCGCAATCCGCGCATACAAGTGGCCGCCGGCCGATGACGCAATCCGCGCAAACAGGTAGTTCGTGGTGGTGCCGGCAGATGACGCAATATTCGTTACACTACCCCCTCCTTAGATGCGATCCGTCTCGGGGCGCGTTTCGTGAAATCATGCAGATACTTGCAGCTGGAGCCTCTATTGCAGTTGGAGGTTAAGAGGAAGTGACAGTCAATTGTCTTCTTTGGATACGACATTCCATGGTGGAAGCTGCATTCTACGATGCTAACCCCAGTGTACCGGAATAGTACTTCCAACATGCTTCTCACTATTCTCCAGTCGAGTCCATCAAAACCACATCCCAGTTTGGTCATGGATATCTTCTGGACGTTGTCTTGCAGTTCTTGTTGGCGTAATTTAATCAGAGTTTCCAAAAGATTTTTATAGGGTGCTTTGTGATATGACTTACTTTTTGTGACAAAGTAATAAACATATCGACTCACGTCGTGCAGTTGCAGAACCTTCCCAATATCTGGTTGTTGGTTCTTTAATTCTTCTATTCTCCCGTATTTTCTCTTGAACACAGCAGCAACACCTCTGGCCAAATGTAAATCCTGGTCGACACTATGCGCCAATGCATATTCCTGGGGTACCGCAAACAGATTCTGTAGCACTTCCATTGTTACACCATTACGCACTTTATGGTTTTCACTATGAGACATAAACTCGTGAAATGTGAACTCTTGCATGTCCAGCTCACAAACTTGCGGTCTTTTCTTTATCATCATCTTCATTGATTCCTGCGTACGGGGCCAGCCGATTCGAATGTTTTCCATTCGGCAATTTTTTAATTCGGTAGACAACATCATTTATCTTCTTCACTACCTCGTACGGTCCTTCCCACTGTCGTTGTAATTTTGGACCCAAAACGCGGCGTCGTTGGAGGTTAAATAGCTAAACATGATCTCCAGGTTAATAACCTCCTCCTTCAACTTTGATGTCATACCGGTAATTCATACTGTCACTTGCGATTTGGATTCGTTCACGCACCTAGTTATGAATTACGTCCATTTTCTGTCTTAGGTCATTTACAAAGTCTTCGCCGGCTATTTGTTCATTAGTTTTCCAACCAAACTGTAGATCACATGGTAGACGTAGTTCCCGGCTATTAGCGTGTGTTTGCCCAGTTATCTCATGAACAGAGGAGCGGTAGGCCAGAAGAAAAAGATGTATGCATTGGTCCCAGTCGCGTTTGTGATCTGACACGACCTTCGCTAAATATTTTTTCATTGTTCTGTTCATGCGTTCCACCATTCCGTCTGACTGCGGATGTAGGGCTGTTGTTCTTGTTTTTCTTATTCCAAGAAGTTCACACACTCATTGAAACACTGCAGATTCGAAGTTCCGTCCCTGATCTGAATGTAATTCCAGTGGTACACCAAATCGGCTCACCCATTCCTTAACCCGTACTTCGGAGATAGCAGTAGCCTCTTGATTAGATAGGGTTTGTTAGATATGCTTCAACCAACTTGCTAAAATAATCCATGGCCACGAGCATGTATTTATTTCCATCATTTGACATTGGAAATAGGCCAGCCAAATCAATGGCAATTCGTTTGAAAGGTCTCCCAACGTTGTATTGCCTCATCGTCGCTCTTCTCTTTTTATGTGGCCCATTACTAGTAACACAAACTTCACACTTTGTGCACCACATCTTTACGTATTGATTGTAATTAACCCAGTAAAATCGTTCGCGCACTTTCTCTAGTGTTTTCGTTATACCGAGATGTCCTCCCGAAGTTCCACCATGCAATTTTCCTAAATATTTCCTCAATCCTCAACATTTTTTAGGCACCCTTATTCTTGGTAACAATATCTGCGTCCTCTTCTGAGAGCCATCTTCATTTTCCAGAACTCGTTTAAGAAAACCTTCCTCTTCAGTAATCGAATCCCACTGCGCCCAATACGATTGTATTGCTGAAGAACAGAGAGCTATTTCTTGCCAACTTGGTCTCCGTCCTACTATTTTCCATTTCCAAACATGTTTCAATTCTGCGTCCTCTTTCTGGTCTTTCTGAAGTTATTTGGGTTGCCATTGGTCATTACTGACAGTGACCCTTTAGGTGTCTCTTCCGCATGACAACAATGTTTGCAGTTTTCCTGCTGGCTACTGCGTTTGACTACTGCTTTCCTTGTTGCTTCAGTGGACTGTCACATCGCCTTTTCACGTGCCCTAATTCTACACAATTCCAACATCGAGGTTGTCGCCTTTTGCTACTAGAAATGCGTGCATCTACCAACGTCTCCACCATTGCCTTCAAATATTTTTCGTCATATGTATCGACGCCGGTCTGCACTCGTCCGTCACGTTTCGATGCTCTTTTTGCAACCTGGAAGGCTTGACTTAATGCGTCAGCTAAGGTTTTCGGTCTTACCAGTCTTAATGCCTGTTGGGTTTCTGCACCATGGAGCGCTTCAATAAAGCGTTTCCGGACGGCTGTACGTTGCAGGGAACTTTCTGAGGCATCAAGGTCCGAAAGGCGCACCACATGAGAAATATCCAGTTCTTGAAGATTTCCAGTTCTTGAAGACTCTCTCCAGGCTTCTGAACACGATTCCTTACTGGGTAATATACATGTCTTCCAAGCATGCTTGCCCAAGTCTCTTGACAATTCGCTCGAAGTTTGACTGTTCATCGGTCGGTATTGTTTCGTATATCATATCAACGGCGTTACCACACAAAGCCAAAATCAGGGCCGTTGCGCAATCTGTCGCGGACCAGCCATTTACCGTTGCAGCAGACTTGAATTGTTTCAAATAATTCGACCATGAAGAAGTGCCATCGGAGGTGGTTTTAGTCGTGCTCTTCCCAGTGGTTCGCGTACGGTGGCCACTCTTGCCATTTCCAGTGGATCCTGTACGATGTTTATATTTGATTTTTCTGTTGGGGGAGTAAAATCCTTCTGCTTCTCTTCTAACAGATTTAGTTTTAGATTAATTTTTCTTAATTCTTCAAAATTTTCTCATCTATCTTCTCAATTTTCTTTTCCATTTCTCTTCGTTTTTCAAAATTTTCTCGTCAATTACCTCTTGGACCCATTTATTATTCTGGGTTATCTTTTGTTCTAGGTTTTGTAACAACTTTTTTTCCAAAACTCTGAAATTTTCTCTTAATTCCTCTTTTAAAATTCTGAAATTTTCAGTTAACTTTCCTTCTAAAATTCTGGAATTTTCAGTTAACTTTCCTTTTAATATTTTTGATAGGTCCGAAAAGTTCCCAGTTGTCTCGAAGAGAAAATTCTCTGGATCCTCGCCTGCGGCCTTCATCGGAGGCGTTCTTGTAATATTGCTTTCGTTTCGGAAGTGTCTTGTTCCATCTCTTCTAACTCCTTCTTCAATTCCGTCACTTTCAGATCCCGTAAAACTTTTGTGAAACTCATCTTGATTAAAGTTTTAATTCACCATACGTTTCTATATTGACTCCACACCAGACACCAATTGTTACGATTCTAGGTGGTGAATTAAAACTCTGGTATTATTTTAGCAAAAACGTTTATTTTGTTTCTTAACACAATCACTGAAAACACTTGATTTATGTACAGATAGTCTTCACTTGATCATTCTTTATACATCACACTTCTCTTGATTATTTATTTACACTGTTCACTTCTCTTACACTGTCGCACAGTCCTAAGCACTGACTACTGTTCGATGCACTGGCCACAGTCCACTGCACTGACCGCAGTTCGATGCACTGGCCACAGTCCTCTGCACTGACCACAGTTCACGGCGCCGGCCACGGTTCACGTCACTGAGCACAATCACTGCACTCATATTCACCGCGGTGCACACACTTCACAGCTCGGCTTCTACTTCAGACTTCAGACTGACTCATGGTCGCCGAACGCCGCGTATTTATACTCGGCGGGCGCCGTCGAGAATTTTCTAGACTTTGCGATACGCCCCGCGAATTCTCTAGGACCATCTAGTTCAAGGGCCGCCGGCAGATGTCGCATTCCGCGCATACAGGTAGTTCGTGGTTGTGCCGGCAGATGACGCAATATTCGTTACAGTTTATAAACATTATGTTTATAATCCTATAATCATGTGAAGCGTATTTTTTAAGTGTATGAATTGTCCATAGGCGTGCGCACAGGGAGTAAGGAGTTACTGGAACACGTGCTAATTTTTAAAGGGCCTCTGTAGTATTTCATATTAACACATTATTTTCATAAATATGACCAATCCCTGATTTTCTCTAACCGAAGTTTGGGGAATTGTTTTATGCTTGGATTTTATGTTGAAACATTTAAAGTGCTGCCAGGTGGCCTGGAGAGCCACCAAGCTTTCCTGGCCACCTTTAGCACTTTAAATGTTTCAACATAAAATCAATTATATTTATTAATTTCATCATTAAAGTTATAATTAAATCCCCCCGTATAGTATATTTTATTTATTAGTAAAATGTCATGTGTAAATAAACAAGTTTAATGAAAGGGAGGGCCAGCAATGTCGTTGGCTTTAATGTGCCACAGTCCGAAATGTGCTTTATTCGCGAAATAGATGTGTTATTCGCACATTCACCAGACGGTTTCGATAAAGCTGCATGAATGACTATGAACGGATCGTTTCCGACATCATCCGGCCAATTTAGGCATTGACCACAGAACGCTGGCTAGAGTAAGGTGATTGCACTTGTTAGTTGCTACATGCAGAGTCTAAGTTAGTATCATGAGCGACCCTGGCAAGATTTGAATTTTGCCCTCCCCTCCCCCGACATTTCCTAGATAGAGAAACAACACAATTTCTTTGAAAGTCTAATTTATATTTACGTTATGTATATATTTAATGCCCCATGTGGTGTCCGGGGGTTTTAGTAGAATAGCACCACGGGTAATCCCCCGTGTCGTAAGAGGCGACTAACTCCTTGCTCGAATTATTCCTTTCGTGTCCTGGAACCCTTCCCTTGCCCCCCAGGATCCAACGGGTGGACTGAGTAGCTCCGAGGCCCCTGGTACCTATCCTAAGTAATACCGTCCTTTGTTCCTTCATAGGGTAGGCAGAGCTCTGAGCCCCGTGAACGCGGTCTTCCTAGGGGAGGTCAACCCGGAATATTGCCCAGTACGTCCGAAGACAGTGAGGTGGCAGCCCCACCATCGAGCTTAACCTGCGCTGCGCTCGTAACGCGGCCAGGGGATATACTAAATTACTGAATCTCTCGAGGGAAAACGCTGGACTACTATGGTTAAGACAACCAAAGCTATGAAAAAGGACAAGAGTTTGGGATTAATGAAGGTAGCTGTATGGAATGTAAGAGGGTTACGTGGAAAAGAAACCTTGTTAGAAATTGAATTAAAGCGCGCTCAAGTAGACATTGCAATCATGCCTGAAACGAAGTTACAAGGTTCAACAGAATTTAAAGAATATATTTCAATTTACGGTGGCGTAAAGCTTGAGAAGAGAGCATCTGCTGGTACAGGAATGATGATAAAAAAACTCAAAAATAAAATAAATGGATTTACATTCATAAATGAAAGAATGATAAAATTGAGATGCAAATGAAAAGAGGTCACCTATTGGTTGCTATTTGCCTGAAGAAGGAAGAAAAGAAGTTGTTGAGAAGTTTTATGAAGAACTTCAAGATGCTGTGGACACAGTCTCTAGAAATGATTACCTGATTGTTGCCGGGGATTTGAATGCAAGAGTTGGAAATGCCTCAATCAGCGGAATAGTGGGTACAAATGGAGAAGAAACCTGGAGACAAACACTTAGAGAATTTGCATCATTAAATTCATTGAAATGAATTGAATGAATGAATGAATGAATGAAATGAATGAATGAATTGAATGAATTGAAATGAAAAAATTAAAAATTTAATGTATTTTTCTCAAAGCTTTCATTTCTCTTTAACGCATGCTTTCCTATTAAAAAAAAATTAAACATTTCACGAAAAACTAATACTTGGACCACACAAGGAATTAGAACATCGTGTAAAAATAAACGTACTCTCTACTTTATTTCTAAACATCATAACGTATCACCCGGTTTCCACGTCTACTTTCGAGAATATAAAAGAATTTTCAGGAAAATAATAGTTCAGGCAAAAATAATGAAAAATAATGAGGATATTTTGAACGCTAGAAACAAAACTAAAGCACTGTGGAACATCGTTAAAAATTCGACCACGTCATCACAACATATCGTAGAGAATGTTTTTTAAAGGATAATGAAAGAGAAACGAGAAATCCAGAAAAAGTTGCGAATCTCTTCAACGAACACTTTTCTAGAATTGCGGTTGATCTCACGAAGGGACTAAAACCACAAAATTCAACATCATATGCTTCCCAAAAAAATTTCGGCACGATGTTTATTTACGAAACTTCTTCTAACGAAATCCTCAGAATAGTCAGTAAATTAAAAAATAAATATTCATCAGGTTTAGATGAATTTCCGGATTGTTTATTAAAAACGTTTGCACCTGCCATTATACACCCATTAACTCACATTTTCAATGCTTCCTTGTGCACAGAAATATTTCCAGATAGTTTCAAAACAGCAAAAATTAAGCCACTTTATAAAAAAGGGAACAAAAATGAAATTCAAAATTACCGGCCAATTTCTCTTTTGTCAGTTTTCTCAAAAATATTAGAGAGGCTTTTCTATACGCGAATGGAAACTTTTCTCAGGAAAAACGAAGCGTTTTCAGACTCACAACACGGTTTCAGGAAATCAAAATCTACGGAAACTGCCATTTTTTCTTTCCTTAAAGATGTTGCTTCATCAATGGATCAAAATGAAGAACCCATTGGGATATTTTTAGATCTTTCGAAGGCTTTTGACGTTATTAACCATAACATCTTGCTCTCAAAATTACCTTCTTATGGAATTCGTGGTATTGCCCTAGATTGGATAACCTCGTACCTTAAAAATCGATTTCAAACAGTAGAAATACCGTACTGGCACGAAAGGATATTATTTACTTGTCTCTCCAATTCTTTGCCAATTGAACATGGGGTCCCACAGGGTTCGATCTTAGGTCCTATCATCTTTCTGTTGTACGTAAACGATATGCCCTCATCTATTAAAAACGGAAGAACAGTTCTGTTTGCCGATGACACGAATGTTCTTTGCAAAAAAGAAACAATAAATAGTACAATTTCAGAAGTTTCAAATTGGTTTTGTAATAACAAATTAATATTTAACGAAGAAAAACGGTCTCAATGCAATTTTGCGTTTCAAATCGGCAATCGTATGCTCCATTAAAAATGAACAATATGCAATTAGCTGATGTTAACGTAACAAAATTTCTAGGTCTCTCAATTCAATCAAACCTCAAATGGAATGTACATATAACAGAATTAAACACTAAATTAAGGTCATTATGTTATGCATTTAGAATTCTTTCTAATTCTGTAAGCCTTCATGCAGCTCGTTGCGTGTATTTTGCAAATGTACATTCCCGCCTGAGATATGGCATAATATTTTGGGGAAGCTCATCCTTTAGTTCCCAGACATTTAGATTGCAAAAGAAAATTATCCGAATAATGAAAAAATCCCATCCACGTGATCCGTGCAAGCCTCTTTTCATTGAGCTTGGAATCTTACCATTGCCTTGCCTATTTATTTATGAGTCTGTATTATTTGTCAAAACTGACTAACTTAACGTTGGGAACCTATTTTCATGTAATACTGATATTTATAGTTACAACACTCGACATAGAAATCATGTTCATCAAGTGTCAGTATCAACAGCTCACTACAAGAAATCCACATACAGTACATGTACGCTACTTTACAATGCATTGCCAGATGAAATTAAACAATTGAAATTGGTACACAAATTTAAATTAAAAGTAAAATTTTTTCTGCTGCAAAACTGTTTCTATACAATTAGAGACTATACTGATCGCCAAAAAGAAACAATGTTTACTTCAACAAAAACAAGATATAGTATAATGAATTAGTTTACATTTGCATTGTATAATTTTAAAAAAAGACTGAATATGCCTGTAACAAATAATGTACTTCCGGGCCAATAACCCCCATCTCGATCAGGTTTTTGTCCAGTTTCCCTGATCCATTGAGCAAATGCTGAGATGGCCCCTTGATTTGCTTCTGGACGTAAATGTAGCTTCACTATGTGCACGTTTTGTTGAACTTTCCTTTGCTTGTAGTGGTAGTAGAGCTTAGGGTGTTTCTATTTTGTTAACAATACAGAAAAATCAAGTCTGTTTGTTTCTTTACCGTTAAAGATAAGTTTTCTATAATTTGGCAACGAAAATATCTAGTTTTTGAAATGTTAATCTCTCGCTTTTTTAAATTTGTTATTATTATTATTATTATTATTATTATTATTATTATTATTATTATTAATCTTTCAACTATTAATAGTTACATTGTGTGGAAGGGATTCCGAAACTCAAGAAAGCGTGCGCAGATTATTTCTCCCCCATACGTCACATACAGATTTTGACTGTTTTTGACTAAATAAATAAATAAATAAATTGAAGATCACTAACACATTCTTTCGCTATAATGAAATCCACAAAACAACTTGGAGTGCACGGGGAAAACGATCAATTATTGATTACGTGCTAGTTAATAAGAAATTGGGCTCTTTAGTACAAGGTGTGAGGGTTTACAGAGGCTACGATGTTGATACTGATCATTTCTTATCGCTATTCAAAATACTTTTACCCTACAAATATCGTTACTCTCCTGTAAAGAAAACAAAAACACGAGAAGTATTTAAAGTGCATTTGTTGCAGGAAGATAGTATAAGATATCTTTACCAACAAAGAATGGATCGACACTTACGTGAAATGCCTGAAAGTCAAAATATCAATGTGAGGTGGAATAATCCGAAACACGTCATTTTGCAACCAGTAGAGGAAGCTTTGGGCAAAAGGAAGAAGAGAAGAAATAACCGTGGCCTAAGAATATGGAATGAAGAATTAGCAGATCTCATAAGGAAAAGAATGCCTATCTACAATATCTTTCCTCTCGATCTCTTCACGATAAACAAGAATATAAAAGATCATCAGCGATAGTTAAGAAAGCAGCGCGGCGTATGAATCGCCAGAACTGGGAAACATTACTTGGTGAAATGGAACATGATCTGCATGGAAGACAGACAAATGCCTACAAAATATTAAAACAACTTAATAAGAATGAGACAGACAATATAAAACTTAATTTGGTTCCAGATGATAAGTGTCTTCATTATCTTGCAAATATATGGAAAAGTGAGGACCAGCAAGAAGGAGACATAGCTTTCAAGGAAGAAATAGTTGACCCTATAACAATAGACGAGTTGAAGTGGGTTCTTAAACACATTAAAAATAGAAAAGCACCTGGGTCAGACAACATCAACAATAAACTCTTCAAATATGCATCTGAAAGATTTTTCCTAGAGCTGCTGGACTTTCTTAATACTTGCTGGGTATATGGTCACATCCCAAAAGAATGGAGGACTGCTGTGATCGTTCCCTTGTAGAAAAAGGGTGATATGAACAACTGCTCTAATTACAGTGGGTTAAGGCTTTTGAATTCTGGATACAAAATTCACGCCAAAATTATAAATCAGAGGCTAGCGCCTATTTCAGAGGTGCTCTTATTAGAGGAGAAAAATGGGTTTAGGAAAGGCAGGTCTAGTATTGACTGCATATTTACAGTCTCACAGATAATAGGAATATGGAAGGTGTTGCTAAGAAGAGGAATTCCACAGCATCTAGTAATAGACATTCGTAGTATGTATGTGAATACTACTATAAGAGTAAATACAGGAGATGGACCAAGTAATGAATACAGAATAATAAATCAAGGCGTAAGACAGGGCTGTGTGTCCCATGTCACCCATTCTTTTTAATTTATACTTTGATGACGTGATTAGGCGATGGGAAAGCCAATTGGAAACAAATTTTATCGGAAAAATTGCCTTGAAAAATTGCCTATTTGCAGATAACCAGGTTATCCTAGAAGACTCGGAAGAAAATCTACATAGATCCCTTTTTAGTCTTTTTAACATCGCTAAAGATTTTAATTTAAAATTATCCTCATTCAAAACCAAAGTCATGGGTTTTAAGTCATGGGTCTGTCCACTTTGAGCAAATATTGAAATAAATAATAACGTAATTGAACAAGTCTCAAATTTTAATTATCTGGGATACAATATAGCCTATGATCATTCTAAAGACCTAGAACAAAAACTCTCTAAATTCCTGCAGCTACTTGGTACAATGAAGCAACATCTGCTAAAGAAAGTAAGAAAAGACACTGTTCTTAAATTCTATAGAACTATGGCGATTTCAGCCCTCTAGTATGGTTCAGAGGCATGGACAATAAAAACTCAACAGAGAAAAAAGATTGAAGCAGCAGAAATGAGGTTGCTGAGATCACTAGTGGGATACTCTTTGAGAGACCACAAGAAAAATGAAGACATTAGGTCAGAACTTCAAGTTTGCAATATAGGCAAATTATTAGATTCCCATAGATCTCAATGGTACGACCATCTTCAGAGAATAGATAGTTCGACTTTTGGATACAGACCGCAAAGCAGAAGAAATATAGGACGTCCACGACTGCGATGGAATGATCAAATGTCACTCCTGGAGACGGAACAGGCCTAAAGGCATGATCCATGCTGTATATGATGATGATATTTAATCATAAAATGAGTTTGTTCTTAATATTATGTAGGAAGGGAAACAATACAATACGAGTTCGTTCATTTGATCATTATATTTTCTCTTAAGAGTTTACTTTTCTGGCTTTTCTGAGTCCAATTTGTCAATAACATGGTCAGAATTTAAAATCACGTAAGTCTGCTTTGAGTAATTTTTCAGCAGCGATGAAAAACAACTCCAAAGACAATCTATTATTTCCTATTTTTTGTTCGTTGAATAGATGATTCCTTTTCATTTATAAAAGTGCACAGAATAAGAATTTAAGGTATTTCCCTCTCCATTTCATTGTTATTCATTTCTTCAACGACTTACGGGGTTTTATTTTTTTCAAATCCCTATTATTAAGGAACTTGCGAAGTTTAATAATTCCCATTAAATGCATTTGTATACTGGCATTTATTTATTTTAGTCATGAGTACATTTATCATGAAATCCATAATTGGAATTTTGGAAAATTATAATTTTTACCAAAGTAATAAATGAAGATGACTGTCATTAATTCTAAACTTACAAGTGTGTCAGAGTATTATAAAAGTTGATGGTATTCTGCAGGCAATACTTTCATTAGTTCCTGGAGATCATCAAATTTCTATTTTTTTAATTTCCTGTCTTGCAACATAGAGCTGTTGTTATGGATTTGAAATTGAAATTTTCCTTTACGGTCGAAGGTGATATTCATAATAAAATTGCAGTTCGTATTTAATAATGTGGTCTGAGCAATGACTTAATACTCTCAGAAGTGTGACATAGGATCTCCTTTCCTAACTCCTGACCGAATAGATTTGTAAGGACCTAACTTGTAATATTGTCGAAAAAACATGATGTAGATTTTCAACTTGATAAGGTTTCGGTTTGAGTCTTACATTTACATACATTAATATAGCCATCTGGAGTGTCGATGTCTTGATTAAGGACTCTTCTTTAAATGGTGGCATGCATGGAGTCATACTCCATTGGATGTGACCTTCCTCCAAATATTTTTGTATTATTGTTATATTCTTTTCATTGGCAACTCTGAGGAGGGCATTTGAAACAGATATATTATGGTTCTGTTTAGTACAACCGTCACTCCACAAAACTATATGGAAAAAATTGAACTTTGATAGTAATAAAATGACTAATTGCAGATGCAAACCCATTACCTAATGGTGCTTTTTTTGTCATTTGTTATTTCTTTTCTTGCTTCTTCTTTCCTTCTAGGTGATTTCTGTTGACTTCTTTAACATTTCCTGTTTTGAATCCAATGCAAACATCGCACTGATGTTTTTTGGATTAATACAAACCAACAGTGCCGCATGGACAGACCGGGCGATCGCTCAGGGCCTCCGGAGTCAAGGGGCCCCGATAATGGGACTAACGGGAAAAAAATAATAAAAAGAAATTTAAAAAAATTAGAACTCGAGAAAATCGTTATATTAATTTTATAAGTCGCGGTACAGTAGTTTGATATTTCATAAAATTTACTATTAATTTTTTGCCTTAAATAATTCATTATAATCATTACTTATAACGTAGGACTCTATGAAATGAATTAAATGACGCTAACATTAAAGTAGATTTTACTGAAATTTATGTTTATTATTTCATGTATTTAACAAGTAATTCTTATTAAACACTAACTAAACATAACAAAATTTTTTAGTGCTTTAAGCTCACCGGGGAAACTGTATTATTTGATCATTAAATAGTTTTACTTGAAACTATTGTATCTGAAAAAAATGTATGTTATAGAATGTTATAAGACTTATTTTGAAGGGGAAAATTGAAACAGTACTCCAGCGTTATCACGTCGAAAATGAATTTCAAAAATTTATTATTTTTTTCTATATGAAATTAGCGTGAAAATTCATTGCAAAAAATACTTTAAAATTGAACTGTTTCCCCGTCTCTACAATTTTTTGTCAGCCTGATACACGCAATAGATGCTGAGAAAAAAAATAAAACATGCAAAACACGTTGCTCGTTGTATCTCTGCAACAGATTGCTCTATGAGGCTGATTTTTTGTGAATCTACTCATTTTGTATTCTCTTTCATATGAGCATCGCGATTATCAATTTGGTTTGGGCGCACTTTTCACCGCCTTATTCCGCTATACCCTTTTCACAGAAACAAAGTGTCTAGAAGAATTTGCTCTTCCGAAACTGGAACAACACAGAACGACGATGATGTGAACCTGATGACAAAAAACATTGATGTGAATCTGTTTAAAACATGTAGTTTGTATTTAACTTATCCATTTTCCCTCAACAGTTCATGGGGATTTGTAATGGGGATTTGTAATGGTATAAATCCATGTAATATATTTGTTTCTAAATATACACTATTTTTTTCACCTAAACATGCACCTACTTTTAATATTTTTTTGGCTCCTATTTTAGCACCTAAATTAGCAAATCTATGCACCTACAAGTCCGGCCTCTAATAATCATAATCATTCACATAACCAGAATGACTTCAATGGTCTGGCATTTCGTCTTTCCTTGTATTTCGCACATGGAGAGGCCGCGTACGCCGTGGGCGTAAGGCATTACCTCTTCTTCCTGTACCCTTCTAGAGCGAACTCAGGAAGCTCTGACCTCTTGAGATTACTGTGGGCGCTGAGGCTTTCAGACTGAGTATTTCTGTTTATTCTTATTCTTTTTAGTTTGTTTTCAGTTTAATCATTATAAATTAATTAAAACTGTCACTGTAAACTTAAATTTAGTTGCCTATGAATTTTAATTTAGAGACTACTAAACCAGTTTTAAAAAATCGCATCTTTGTTTAAAAACATCGATGGGCTTTGATGTTTTAATTTTGAACATCGATAATTGATAGCATCGATGTCGCATCACTAACTTGGCACCACCAATAGATTTCTGAACCGGCCGCCATTGCTTTTGAGGAAAGTCCGGTTCTATCGATAGATCATTAGCTAGATTTTTTGCTGAATCAATACACAGCTCTTTTTGATTTTTTTCTGAAATCATTCAAAACATCCACTAGGCCCTGAAGTGTTTTGATGGAACCTCTTTGGAAACGGTTTTTCTCTATAAAATGCGATTTATAGAGACGTCTAAGTTTAAGAATATGATCCCAAATGACCAGTAAACAAATAAATTCTAATTAATAATTTTTAAAATTATTTTAGCTGAAGACACGGAATCATCTGTGTGTCCTTTAACAGCTCCTTCTGTAATGGTACGTAATATTTTAATTTTTTGCGGCGTGAATTGAATGCGTGAATTGAATTATATTTTGATGACTATCTTGTATCAGAATGACCTTTCAAAGTCAATTTTAAATTTTATAAAACTTGCCAACGTTCAATCGATCCTGAAAAATAATTAAAAATATTTTGTACAGTGCTGAAAAAACTAGTCATTTCCCATGTTACACAAGGAGCATAAACTCCAACTAAATTTAGTGAGTGCATTGTAAATATCTGGAATATTCATTCAGGTAGTGCCATGTTAGTACCATTGTCATGCGACTGTCCATTGCAGTCTGATAGTATAAGACCATCTTGTCTTAATGTATTTACAATTTCGTCCATATGTCCACTGCGGGATATTTTATCAATTTTTATGTAAGCTAAAAAACTTTTTTCATTCGTACACTTTCCATTATTTGTATCTACATATCGTACAATTTCTGGTATTTGTTCTTGTTGGCTGTTTAAATTTCTATTTTTTAATAAAATCAAACATATGAAGTACTTCGATTCAATTCTTAAGCATTTTGAGATATTAGCAGTTTCTTTTAAATAAGTAGGAATTTTTTTTCGAAGAAAAAATAAACCTTTGAAGCCGCCAGAAATCGTTTGTGACTGACTTGTGACCACGCCCAAATTTGTGACGAAAATTTGAATGACCGTCAGGATTCTTTTTTTCCATCTTTTATTTAGAGTTCGATACAGATTTTGTGTGATTACATAGGGGCGCCATTCCTATTATGTGTAGGCGCCTAACATAATCAAGCGCAAGTTTTTTATGTGAGTTAGCATCATGTTTTATTTTCTGGACCTGAGTTCCAGCGGCCCTCAGGCTGTGGGTCTGCGAAGTGCGCCCCCTGAGTATTGCGCCCCTGGTAAGCCGCCGGCTTGGCCAGCCCCTATTATAGCTACGCCGCTGACTCCATGTAAATAGTAAAGTAAACATCGGAAAGAACGTGACGATAACGCCACGTTGATGTAACGTTAGTTTTAATGTCGCAATTGATAAAATGACCCTGTCGACATTTTTCGAAAAATTGGTAGTGTCCAGAAACCGAAAGACCTTGACCTTCTGTTCTTAGAGTGCAGGTCCATCCTTATTTTATATTTTATTCTGACAGAAAGAAATGAGCGAATATAAAGCTGGGATTTAATTAATTTTAATTCGAACAAAATAAGGGGTATAGCGTTAGTATTAAATGTCAATTGTCTTAAGAATTGATATTGAAGGTTCACAAGTCGCATGCAGGAACATTTGCGAAGTACGGTACATTTAAAATTTTAGGTAATATCGGTAGTTTCTCGCAAATTAATTTTGTTGTCGTCCCAATTACCACTATGATACACTGTTATCCAACAAATTCCGTTGAAACGGCGAAGCAATAAAAAAATTAATGTGTCTGGTTTGCTCTCCACAAAACACCTGACAGCAATGCTCAGGCTTTGGAGTGCCAAATCCTCGAATAGTTCCCCGGTGTGTAAATGTGATTCATGAATGATTTGTATAAAGCGGCGTTCCTTTCGAGGTCCTCCTATCAAATGACAGTCGAAAATAATTCTAGATGTTCAGCTAAATTCTCTAGAATTAGAGTCCAACACTTGTTCTGCATGAAATCATTGACAATTTTATGGCCTTCATTTATCAAGGTATTCAGAATCAACTTTTTTCTCATTCAAAATGTGTTGCGAAACTGCTATGCTGGAAGTAAAAATGAAAAGAAAACAACTTCTATGAATTTTAAATGTTTATTTTCTATTTTTGCATTGCAACACGTTTCTGAAACATATCGAATAAGGTACACTAAATCACATTTACACCTGACGGAAATCGTAGGCAGTCGTTGAAAGAGAATTGAAAGGGGTCTGAACCACGACTGTGGTCATGAATGTTAGAACGCTTCCAGTTTGTGACATCGATGTTGAGCACCGTGCTCGATGTAAATTTATCGTCGAATACTATTACCTCAATACTCTATGCTGTTGACAACCGTATTGAATTTACCAAGCGGTGTATATGACGTGCTTATTTGATTGGTAGGGAAACGTTAGCACGGTGAGCTGGAAGATATCGCTGAATTTATTTTCGGCGTATGTGAAAGTCGTACCTGCCTACGAGGGTTAGCCCGCATTTGAGCCAGCAAGGCGATGTCGGACCGAGAAAGTGGAGATGACCAGCCACAGGGGCAAAGTAAGATTCTATATCTGTTCCTTCCCTTTACAGTTTGTCATATATTCAATGCACCTGTTTGCGAAAAGCATTTTTGGCATTGAAAATGTGGCATAAGTATGTACCTAATGAAATGAATCAAGATGGCGTGGCGCTATCTTCATTCATGTGCATATTGATATATCACCGTTAACACAAGATTTGCTCGACATTGATATCTATCGAATGTTGTTTTGACCTTCTTTCTGTATTGGTCTTCGTTAATGGTGCAATAGGAGACAGGTTATAAGGGGACATGATTTGGTGTGTTAGGTATGCTGTTACCATAACCCTCCTTACTGACATTGCCGTTTTGATACAACGTTTTACGCGACGAAAATCAATTCTAATTAGATAGTGGAGTTACGAGTCTTCGAGACGGATCTCCTGATTAAATATAGTTTTGTCAGGTACACACAGTGAGGTTATTGTAACATCAGTGGTGCTATACACATTACATCTTATGTCTTGCATTTCAACTAGATTTTTTGTGTATTCAGATATTACATTGCATTGAAAGTCGAATGTTTCACACACTGGACCATGAGACATAGGAGTCAAGTGTGCTTTACAGAGGGATGGGCTTGTCAATCATACCTGAATATTTGTGCCAAATCATCAAAATGAATCATTTGTGTTAAGATCTGTAACATAATTTTCACAAAGTTTTTGTAGATAGTTAAAAAAAAATTATATAAAAAAAATATTATAACCTAACCCTCACCATGGGATACCTTATTTTGGAAGATTGTCATTGACATTATTAAGATTTACTCTTAAATGTATGCCTTTCTTGGGAATGCCTTTCTATTTCTCTTGCATTGTTCAGCTAGGGAGAGAAACTTAATTACGGTAAAAGATTTTTGTATTTATCCAGGTGTCAAATTGATTTGTATATTGAGAAGACTGTCTTTTCAAAATTAGGTTTTATAATTTAGCTTGGACTATTAGCATACATTAGACCTGCATTTCATTTTGTTGAAGTGGGAACTTCTTAAAGGTTACTGAATTCTACAGATTACTCTGAGTTGTATGGTTAGGTTGTTGAGAGGGGGTTCAAATCATTTTACATGCCTCCACTAATTCATGTGCCTTTTGCTGCTTTGTGTTCCATCATTGACGGGGAGAACTTCATGAGGAATGGATAAAACTTTCAGTGGAAATTTTTCAATTTTAGTGAACCAACTTTTGTAAATCATGTTTAGATATTAACTATTTATAATTTAAGAAATCTGATATGTTTACAATGACCGGCCATAAAATCCTGGCATATTTGGTTTGGATTACAATTTAAATTATCGCTCAAGTTTACGTATGCTTTCTAGTTGAGTTAGAAGTTATTTAAGGTTATAAGAAGTGTTTATTAATTTCTGAAAAAGTTTATACTTTCCAAGAGCTGTATTCTATCTGAGGTGTACTTGCCCGTTTCATCTGTGTAATCAGATTGTTGCGTGGTTATTGCAGTGCACATTGAGGGTGTTGTGGTTACATTGAAATACAGATGTCATAGAAGATTGCTCTTTCCAAAGGATCTTGTGGATTTTGGCCAAAGATATTGCGTGAATGATCTGTGTAATTGAGTTCCAACTATCACATACTTGTGTACGTCATGATATGTTGATTAGATTTTGTTTCATTAAATTTTTTCCTTGAGTGCAGAGAACAGTTGAATTAGGTTTTGTAAGGTGCTTCTATATGGTTGTGTGTTTGAACGAGTGTATGTGAGGAGATGGGCTTAAACAGAGAAAGATAGAAAATGAAAAGGACTTTCTTAAGAAAGCAATGCACGATATAGTTTGAAAACTATTTGTAGTATATTATTGGGCTAGTTTAGTAAGATTGCACTTTCTGGTTGAACAGTATGGTAGATTCGTAGTGCACTGTATGGGCTTTGTATGGTCCACATGTTGGGCAGTTTTGTCAGGTGTAGATATCTTTCCTGTTGGGTTGCAGGTGTGTGAGGTGTGTTTCTAGTTGATTTAAAGCTATGTGTGACCTGAGTTTAGTAGCTCTTCAAGAACCTGTGAACTTCTTAGAATCTCTGCCTTATTTTGCTATTCCTGTGCATGAATGTAAAGCAATGATGATGTATTTTAATTTGTAGAAAATTGCTGTTGGATATTATGACTTTTGTTGAAATTGTTTTATTTGTACTTCCACAGGCTAAAACTTTTTAGTGTGATCTGTGTGACCAGTTAACCATTCTTCTGGTGACTTGCCTTGTTTGTGTTGATCTGTCAGAACTCCTTTTAACAAGGAGTTCCTTGATTGAGCGCATGGCGTGCATAGTCATTGCTGTGTATGTTGCCATTGCATACACTTGTTGGATTATAGGTTCATAAATGAATTTTTTTATTAGACTCTATATTTGCGAAAGAGATAATTCTCAGTTACATTAATTAGCAGTTACTTTTCAAGGTAAATATTCTTTATAATGCATCATTGAAGCTGCAAATTTCGTAGAAATTCAAGTTACTATTTCGTATTGGTGTTTTTTCTCCCATTGCACTAATATCAAACCGAAGTGTATTTAAATGTGAATGATCAAAAGCAGAGTTCCTTCTGGTTCATCATTCTGAAGACTTATACCTTTTCTCTAGGTAAGTAGTGTTTTTTTACTTTTAAGTGCCTTATATTATTACTAAGGTTACAAAAATAATTTATAAAGTTTATTGAAACATGATATATTAATATTATTGTGTCTTGAGTTAATATTCTTCAATTATAAGCTATAGATAGGCACAGCTAAGTGATGTTTATAATACTTTCAGTTTTTACGGAGTCAGATTTTAATAAATGATTCAATTGATGTTGCAACCATTATGCTCAGGCATTGAGAAGTCCTGTTTATGGGTGAATGCTGTGTAGACTTGAAATGTAGTTAAGACAGTCTCTGTAAATGCAGTTGCGTTGTCGTCTTATGCTCATTATGTGATGAGGCGTGCAGAACCTAATTTTGTGATACTAACAAGGCTAAATGGCTTTGGGCGTGTATGGTAACCTACTGCAGGTCATGTATGCTTGTGATGCAAGAGGAAAACATTTGTCAGACATAGCATAATTTTTCCAAGGTTTCTCTTATAAACATTAGCATTTTATGTCAATTATTCATTCATCAATGTAAGATACGTTTCCTTTAATTTTCAGTTGTTACATTTTAAGATCATTTAAGATCACACATTTGTTGGATCACGTTCTGAGAAATGACAGTTATTTTCAAATATGAGTTGTAGATGCAGGTGTATTTGCAATTTTCTGTAATTAATGTAAAGGAAGCCTTTACGGATATACAAGATGGGATATGGAAGTTCTGCCATTATTTTAGATAAATTTTTAATACAAATTTATTGTGAGTGCATGTGAAATTAGATAAAATTGTATTATAAAACATTTTAACACACACTGCTTGTTACTAGAATTTCCTGCATTAGGTGCTAGTACAATTATAGCCTAGCTAAAATTAGGAAATTGGAATGGCTGCACGTTCTCTGTGAAACAACACATCAGATTATTTTTCTCAACAACATTCGATCACTTTTTAATGACAGTGTAGAATGCATTATTAACAATTTTCACTACGGTTTCTTGCATGCTATGCATGTAGTTGGGAGTTGATTTTTGAGGTGAGTCTTACTTTTACTATAAGTTTTCCGAGACTGTCTGCAGAAGTGTATTGTAATAATGAAGTTCCTGAAATAATAATAACAAATTTAACCTTTATAAATGCCGATATATTCAATTTACTAGTTAGAAGCAATACAATTAAAAAAATAAAAAAAGAGGAGGAATTCCTTCTGGACAGAATTGTGAGGAGGAAAGTGTATAGTTTAGATATCAAGGAAGTAAAATTGAGTAGCTTGTTGGTGATCTGTTTCCTATTAGTTTTTGTATACTGGTGGCATGTGCTACTGTAGCTTCGGTCATAGTAGTGATATCTTTTGAGAGAGAAATTACTATTGCAATGATTGATTAGTGGCTGTGGTGGGTGCCAATGTTGGTGGTAGTGGTGGTGGTGGTGGTGGTGGTAGTGGTGGAGGTGGTGGCGGCAGCAGCAGCAGCCTCAGCAGCAATGGTGGAAGTGGTGGGGAAACCTTGTGATAGTGATGCAACAATGAAAATTGTGATTGTTATAGTGATGAAGATTTGGTGATAATGAGTGATGGTGCTAGTGTTGTTGGTGGCGGTGTTGGTGTTGGTTTAATGAATTTTGATACGTTTTTAGAAAAACTTATTTTCTTGTTATCCCAATATACATTGAATTAGGTGTGAAAGTGGATATTTGTGTGGGCGTGTGGGCATGACTGAGTAATCTGAATGCAAGATGTATGTGCATGATTCTGTTTAAATCCTGAGACTGGAAGCAAACTTAGAGAAGCAATTTGTATCCCATGCTATTATTAAAAACTTAATTATTCATATGTTTGGATACACCTAAAGTGCTGGACTGGAACATGAAAACATTGTTACAAGTGTCTGCTTAATGAAAGTGATTTGCTCTGGCTCTAAGCTGTCAGAAAATAATTTTTTTTCTTTTCTCTTATTTTCATTGCTTTCTGTATTTTAATTGTGCGGGAGATTGTGGGTGTCCATTCAATGGTGCTCAGGTCTGACATTTCGAACTAGAGATTCAATTTCCTGAGTGCTTTCATTCACAGAATTTTTATTCAAATTATTAAGAATATGGAAGGAGTAGACAATGTTTTCTATTAATTTCTCTTCAGGTGTGAGATTAGATTGATGTTTCTCAAGCGGCTTTTCTCTATACATGAATTTGTGATAGTAAAGAAATTAAATAATTTTTTAAAAGAATATTTCAGGATTACCGATAAATATGAAGAAAATTCGTGATAGATTTGGGCTGATGGAATGTTGGTATGACACTTGAGAAACATGGGTTTATATTACATGCTTTTTTGAAAACAAATGTGTACAGCCTGCTTTTCTTTCCTGAAATAAACATCCCATTTTGTGTTAACATTATAGTGGAAGTTGGTGTCATAGTTACATGTTCCTGGTTTTCATCTATAATTTGGAATGTCTTTGAATATATAATGAATATGTAAAATTTGGACTTTAACAATTTCTATTTTGTACATGTGCTTGTCACAGCCAGGAGTATGTTTCCTGCATTTAACTTCATCTGCTTTAATTTGTTACATTATTGAATATGTTTCATGTGAATATACAAATAATTTACGCATGTGCATGGATATTCTGCATGAGAAATGCCCTTTGTATAATTTTCTTCTATTATTCACAACTTGTAAATGGTGATAATTAAAGAGGGTTATCTGAAGAAGTATCACTCTCGGTCTTATTATTCAATGGGTCTTCATGTGATATAAATGTTTTGTTGCGGTGATTGTTAATTTCAATTGACGCTATGTTATTTTCTTCAAGTTTTTCTGGCTTGTGTGGAAAATGATTTTTGTAGGAACCACTGCCTGTTGGCATTGCAACCTCAGATTGAATCAGATTATATGGCTTTTACTCCGCTGAATTGTGTGTTAATGTTTAAAGATCCAGGAATCTACCAGTGTTTGGAAATGGAACAGAGTATTTTAGAATTAACTAAAACATGAAATTGGTTTTACGGTTTGTAAGAGTAAGTAATTATTATTTCAGGTGACTGTGGAGAGCGAAGTGCCATGAATCCCATTTTCCAGTTTGTACTTGCCACATGACTGCAGACCTTTAATTGAAATGAAGAAGGTATGTAATGAGTGCACTCTTATTTGGTATCAATAGGAGCTAGGAAAACAACAGAGACAATAAGTACTCTATTGTTTTCTAATGCAAGTGTGTGTTTGACATTTTCAAGTGGAGAATGAAGTATGTTAGAATGGGCTTGCTTTACTTGTATGAAATATTGTTTGATTGTTGTGGAATATGCAAAATCTGTTTTATTATAAATGGTTTGACAAGAGTTTTTTGAAGAATTAAGAAATTGACTTATATTTTCTTGCCCAAGAATCATGTCAATTTATTTATCATTATTGTGTTTTCGTAAGTTCAAATGGAAATTGCAGAAATTCCTAGAACTTGCATGATACTAGTTCAAACTTTTATTTACATTTTATTCCCTTTTAAGCTATTTCGTTATTGAATAATACTGAACAATTTGTTCCAATTTTGGAAATTTGTTTGTAGAAATGTTTAAGTGCATGTGATTGATTTAAATGTAGTATCTCCTCAAGATCATGAGCTGGAAGGAGAGGGGGACACTGTTATCCAATTGGGAGCTTCAATATCAAAAATATAAGTCGTAATGAAGCTCCTAATTAGATGACAGTGTCCCTCTTTCCTTCCAGGTCATGAACTTGAGGCACTACCTTTAAATCGAACAATATTCTTGGTGAACAGTCAATACAGCATAATTAGAACATAATAGATCTAAGATGTTTGCAGAGCTAAGGCTGTAATGAAACAGAAGCTCTGAACAGTGATGATTGAATTGTTGCACCATCACCATGGGCATTAGGTATCTAAATAACAGTTTTGTCTCACAAGATAACCAACATAATTTCAACAATGACATTCAGTCACAATACCTGTAACTCACAGAAGAAAGCATTTGAAGATAGGCATAGAAGGAAAGAAAATTGTTAACAAGCAATTAACAATAATTGAACAAGAAGGAGAAGAGAGGACAGTGTAGTGTTGGGCAGAGTAAATTAGAATATTACTTGACAGAGAAGAATACAAAATAAACCATTCACACAGGCAAGAGGAATTAAATGAAATTGCCTTTTTGTGCAATGACAATATTTCAGCCAGTAGGCGCATTTTGCTTGTCTAGTCATTTAAAATTAATTAATTAAAATACTCCTAATATATGTTGGGGTGTGTACATAATTTTTCCACAAAAGTAAGCAATTCTTCTATTGTTCATTGTTTAAACAAAATGTTAACCTCACTCAATAGATCTTGTATGACGTTAGGTACATAGTGCTTCTAGATCACGGATTATTTTAAAACAATTCAGAGAAATTAAGAGATGTGATTGTATCAAAAAACAGGTACAGAGGAACTGAAAGGTATTAGTGAATGAAGGAATTTGAAGGGAGAAAATAAATTTGATAGGGGAAAAGCTCAGAGAGAAAGAGGACTGAATGAGAAGCAGGAATGTAAAAGTTTGACTCCAGGAACTCTTGAATTATGAAAAATTCAAGCTTTTGTTAGAGAAGCAGAAGAACATGAACCAGGAGGAGAGCAGGAACAATTAGTCCTGCTATATTAGTAAAAATATTTATAAAGAATATAATATTTTGAATCTATTATTATAGCTTCTGTTTTGTATCGTTATTTGGATGTTAAATTATTGATTGGAAATTAAATAGGTCATAGACAATGCAACTACATAAATATTCATTTCATTCATTCTGAGATAGGTTTTATTATTACATTTTGATTGATTAAAGCAGGTGTTGATGATCATTGCATATATATTTTTTGAATGTAATACGTATTGCATCAATGAGTAATCCTTGGACATGTATTGTCTGTTTTGTAAATACGTTATTAACTCTTACCATGAACAAAAAAAAAAGGATGAAGAAAATTGGAAGTTATTGATTGTAAAGACAACGTGTAACTATTCTAAAAGTTTTCATAAAAAGTTCTTTTTTAGAATTTACTTCGTGTGGTATCTTTTTTGTTGAGAGGTTCCTACTACTTACGTATTACTTACAATTTTTTTGGTTTGAACTCTGTTCTGTGAATGTGTATATATGAATATATACGTGTGTGAGTTTGTGCGTTTGTAATTTATATTATTTCATCTCTGTTGATTATATGTGAAGGTGATTTCATATGAAAGCTTCTTAAACACATTGGTTTCCATTTGCATACTTTACTTCTATGTTTCAGAGAAATTTATAGTTCTTTTTGGCTCTGAATTGTATAGTGAATTTGAATTTTTAATGTTTTAAAATTAATTTATGATTTTTTTCTGGGCTATTTTCTGAATTGAAGACAATATTTCAACCTTTTGTCTTACAATGCAAAAAAGTGGTTTATGAATTCACCTTTTCCTAACGCTTAAAAAAGTAGTTTTCAACAGATGTGGTTGTTAGTGTGTAATATTTTGAAAATTTTACTTTTCATAATATTTAATTTTCTGTAGAGTAGCTTATTTAAGTAATCATAAATTTTTAACTAACCATAAAGCAGCAATAAATTTTTTTATAACAATGGGGTAATGAAGTTAAAAACACTATTTTTTTTTGTAATAAAGCTTTTAACAATATATTTCCAAAATTGTTCTGTCACTAATACTTTGATGAACTTACCTTATACATGACCAATGGGTATTTTAATATTAGGGGAGATGGGATGAAATTCCTGGATCAAAACTATCTAACTTTAGTATTATTGTAACAAGTGTTTTGTTGAAGTAACAATTGTTTGTGTATGAGAGTAACTAGGACTACAAGAATATATCAGATAGTGGTATTTATTTCTGTTTTTATATGGTATTTAGTATGAAATTGAAATTCTGTGTTTATCAAGGTATTTTTTAATATTCTTGATCTAAAATTGATGCAAAAGTGTGAAGTTTCGATTTAGAGAAAGTACAATATGATCATTATTTTCCTCTTTTAACGTGTTGGAAATTAAGTAATCCTTGCATGTAGTGAAATCAAAGATGCACACTGACTGTATTGCTGTTCATAAAAAAAATGTTTCACATAACTAGTTAATAACAAGGATAGTTGTGATAACAAAATTTTGTGAATTCAAGATGGAATATTAGAATGAAAATATTTTTAAGGAATGTTCTTAATTGATTATTGAATTGCTGATTTCAGGTGCTAATCTGAAGCTTTTGGTTTGAATTCCAAAGGCATGAGGTTGCTGCTCTTCTAACATTCAGCAGTGTGATGCAGCATCCTGATACTACATGAAGCAGAATAAGATGATGTGCATTTTCATTACATTTTGATTTCAAAATGATGTTAAGGGTGTAAAATATGAAGTCTTGTGGAAAAATATAAGAAAAAGCTGTTTTTACAGAATTAGTTACAATACTTCAAATGGGTTTTATTAATTTTGCTGTCCAGTTTCCTGTAAAAAATGTTTATATTGATAATGAAGATCTCTAGATTTCTAGCAGTAAATTGCCTAGCCTGTGGAAATATATCAAAATAATAATATTTTAATACACATTCATAAAAGAAATTGTATTCACCATAGTTAATTTCTGTTAGTGCTCTCTGATAAAATTGCTGTAAGTAGCAAATATATCCTGTCGGTATATTCACAGTCGCACAGGTGGCTTACAAGTAAGAGTTGGCTGGAAATACACATACCTATTATAATTGAAGGTAATGTGTAACACACAATGATAGTTATTTCACTCAGGTTTTCTAGTGATTCTTGTTTTTATGTATCAAGTAGCAGTTCAAAATTGTGAGCAATAATGTTGAAATATTTTTCAATTGACATTTTGTTTGCTTTAGTTCAATAGGAAAATTTAAATTTATTTGCAAAACAATTATAGAAAACATAGTTCTGATAGAATTGAAGTTTATTGAAGAATTCATGGTTTTCTGATGTGAAAGAACAAAAATAAATTGCACTAGTAAGTTTAATTTGTATTAGGTTTGTATCTCCTAAGCATTCATGATTGAGAAATAAAATATTTTTTTGTCATGTTAATGAGAAAAGATTTATAGAAATTTTGTTGATTACTTTAACTATTTTAGAAAATGACTTTTTGCCTTGGGGGAGGGAGAAAGATAGAAAAAAAGTAAAAATAAAACTTTTTATTTTAATTTCTGTCTGTAGAGTAAGGGAAGGCCAATGTTAGATATTTTAATTTATTAAAATGCAAATGAATCATGAAGTGCAAATATTTGATTCCACTGAAATCTGAGCCTGGATTCTTCTGTTATCCAGACAAGATTGTCATTTTATTTCGTTCCATCTTCTCTTTTCATACTAATTTCACCATTATTTATATTTATAATTACATTCCTTTCCATAAATCTGTTTATTTAATCATTCCTTCCTAAATTCATCAAAATATAATTAAATTGTCCACAATATCTTCAATTCTGAGATAATCTGCGAGTGTAAATTTAAACATGTATTTATTTGTCTTTAGTCTGGTGAGGCTAAGGCCGTAAGGCCTGCTTTTCCATAAGCTTTTCCATGAGCGTTCCCTGAAAGAATATGAGGAAAGGTGGGGGTACCTAGAGAATCATTGTGAAGTTACTGTGTGGTTGCATGAGATTTTTCCAAAATGTTTGAAAAATTATGAACATTTTTATTTTAAAAATTCTGCTAAGGACAATATCTGTCCCATTTTTTGATAATTGGGCCATAAACACTTGAATACATGCTTCGAAAAATGTTGAATGTAACAATTTACCACTTTATGGGAAAATAATAAAAGTAAATTTTCTGGGGGGGGGGGGGGGTCAGGAACAGTAATATGGTAACAATGTAAGCCTAAACTTTATTATTTAGGATTATTTCAAAACCCTTTACTCTAGAGAAAAAAAAATAACACCAAGTTAATTGTTTGATGGAACAATAATATTGTATATTCATTAAGGTTCCTTTTAAACTAACACAAAAGTACTAACAGAATAAAGTTATTTATAAACATTGACTACGGTATTGCCTATTTATTCAAAAGGCAATAGTTTTATGATAAACATAATATAACAATCAAAAGGCTATTCTTTTTTAAATTTAGTCCATGTTTGCTTCCTGCATTTCTTGAGAATGAAGACACTTTAACGTTATTCCACTTGTCTCTTTGAATGTATGTTTTGGATTTAAATTAGGTTTCTTTGTGATTACAATAAGCTTTATCACAATTTCTGGTCATATCTCGCCGCAGATGATTATTCCAATTTGACTTCCTGTTTTTGGCTGATTTTGTTACTTGAAACGCACATATCTGCGCTATAATTACCTTTTCACCCACCATGTTCAATACATCCTACCTTCTTTCATTGGAGCTTACATTCAATTTAAAAATATTGTACAGGAAAACAAAAGCAATCTTATTTCTCATTTCGGGGGAATGTTGGATTAACTAATACTTCACTTCCCTAAAATTTGTGCAACTTTTCTTGAGGCAAGTATTCAATTTTATGCAAAAGGAAGCCTTTTCATAACATCATTCTTACAGTAAAGTTAAATTTGGTTGCCTATGATTTGGATGCCATGAATATCTATGCCATGGTGAAATCTGAACTTTAAGCCAGAGTACAATCTGTACCTTGTTTTTGTCTGACCTAGTCAGCCACCAGGTTAGCTTTTTTGTTGTTGTTGTTATTGTTATTATTATTATCATCATCATTATTATTATCATTATTATCATTATCCTTATTACATTTTGAACTGAAAATATTTGTTTTGTATAATATAAAAATGTTTAAAATGCCTTAAGTGTGATTATATAAAGTTTTGCAATTTTTTACCACAAAATAAACAAAAATTCCTACTTGTAAAGTTAAAAAAAATTCAATTAAATTATTATAAATTTTATATTTTTGTTGACCATTCATTTACACTGTTTTACGTTTGCTTTGATTATACATAAATATTTATAAAGAACATTTCTATAGCTTAGCAATTTAGTGAAAATCTTATTGTGGTACTCCGGGTTAGTGAAGGGAAAGATACCATTATGAACTTGCAACTTCCTCTTGCTGCAGTACTGAATGACAGCTAAAGATAAGTGGTGTTCTTGTGGCTGATGGTTTCTTACGCCAGGGAGATCAGACTGGCTTGTAGACTGCCTGCTGAAAATGATATTTATGAGTGTTGTAGCAATTTACAGTAATCAATATTTAAAATTTGGCCTCCACTACTATTGTTTTGTAAAAGTCCTTTCTGTTATTGAAATATTCACATGGCTTCGATACTTACCATTAGAATTGTGTCTATTGGAAGAATCTCTTACTGAATATTTCATATTCCGTTAATTTTTACTTACTGTCCAACCCGAAAGCAGAAGAAACATTCGCAATGACAGGTAATTACCCAAACCCTCCCTTAGTTTGAAATACCTTCCAGGCCACCTCTAAATATTTTTTATAGATGCGGATGTGATGTGTGAGTGGGGAGTGCGTGCTCATGTCTTTGTCAAACGTTGTGGCCTGAACTAGAGATACATGAACTAAAAGCATTTTAGAAAGCTTGTAGGAGTGCAGTGATTAAGTTTATTTCAGTTCATTCAGCATTAGCTATTTCATTCATACTGTCACTTGGCAACATTAGCATGGTAACAAATTGCTCAAAGTTTAGTATTCAGATTAATATATTTCTTTAGATCTTGATGGTATTTACAAACTAATGGCATTTGGAAAATGAGCTTCCAGTCCAGTTTTTGCAGTGTAATCAGCATTTCCGTGTGCCCAATGGTGGGAATGAATTAATAATGTGTATCTTTGGGTAGCATTCTTAGATGATGTATGTCTTTTCCCAGGATATTTTAAAGATTTTGTGGTTAGGTGTTTTTGGAAGTATGGTTTGTCAGATTTTTTACATCAGTGTTATGTTCAAGGTATTATTTCTGCTGTTATTTCCTTATCTTATTTTCCATATGTATTTATATTCTCAACTAATTGAAATCTTCTTAACATTTTTTCTGTTTGAACCATAACTTCTATTACTTGTGTTTCACATTTCTTTTAACAATAGTTTATTAAAGTTTTGGTACTGTTCGGTGATCTTGTGCATCTTTTTTCTCTCGTCCCAATCTTTCATGATTCTTGTTATATGCTCTTCAACTTCCCACCTAATATTTTTCTTCATAAATGGCATTTGTTTTTGTACTTCTTGCTTTCTTTGTGAGTGTTCGCTTGTTTGCAACATTGACATCAGAACACATTAATATCTAATTCATCCTTTTCATGAAATGATTGTGATGAGGGCCTTCCTGCTTGTTTTTTTTTTAGAAGTCATTGTTTGCCATTGAATAATGGCTCTGGTGGTACCCACAATGGTAGATAAATTGGTGGGGTGGGACATGAGTCTTAAAAGGGTTCCCAAAATGGTAGTGTCCAAAACTATTTTGCTTTTGTTAATTGTTTCTTTATACATTTAGGGATTGTAAACTTTTTTCAAGTAAAGTTTAATCACTTTCAAAATGGGAGCAGTCCATCTTCATACAGATCACAAAAATCCTCTAATGCCATAGAAATGTAACATGTGTTTTATACATATTTTATAAATATATTTTAGCTGTTAATGTAGTATTGGAAAATTGAGCAATTTTGAAGAGGCTTTCATTGGAAATTTGAAAATAGTCAAAAGTTTTTGCATATACTACTGATTATGACCCTACATTTTTCATTCTGTCTGAAGAGGTGAGGATGTTGATGAAGTGTATAAATACATACGTATTGATCTCTGGAGACTGGACAGAAATCCAACTCAAAATTGTCGAAGAAACCAGTAAAATTGAATTATATAAGGCAGGAGTTGGAGACTTTCTCTTTGCCTTAAAATGTACATGCAGTAATTATAAATATGTTAACAATATGTTGAAATAATGGCTGTTAATATTATTTAATTTTGTAGAACTGTGTAACATTACTCTGAAAAATAAATTTTAATCAATTTTACATTGAGCATTATTATTTATACTAGAGAAGTGATGTTGCTGGAAACATAAATTTATCTCCTCTCTGTAGTTTACATTACATGTCAGTTGTATTAAATTTAGTACCCTCTATCCAGGTTTATAATATATCCTTAAAAATTTATCTTACAGGCATAGGGACAAAGATGGATTCTGAGGACTCCATTAATCGATTTGATGTACAACAATGAAGTCAACTCCATATATCTTTTTTAAATTTTATTTTTCATTGATACATGTGTGTATGTGTGAGTTGGGGAAGTCTTTAATTCCACTTATAGATCCATCGTAGATACAGATTGCTGAACTTTCAGTATTTGGAAAAGGATCTAGTGGAATTAAGTAGATTGTGAAATAGGGGATTTGAATACTTGGGAATTTAAGTTTTTTCTTTCAAAAGTAAATTACCCTATGTAGAGATTTGTGTAAGGAACATTTGTAATGACTTGTGAATTTAATTACATTTTTGATCTTTCACCACTCCTCTTTTTCTCTCTATTGAGTAAGTCACCTGCGAAAAGTAGTCGCTTCTCATGCTTGGTTGGCATTTGATTAGGGTTCAGCTAATATGTTGATTAAAATGCACAATTTAAAATTTATATGAATTTCTGTCAGTGCATTGCAATGTTACTTGGTTAATTGCATTCTTACTGGGAAGCTAGAGTGCATTGTTTGTTAATTCTGTCTGATTGAAATGATAGTTTACCAGTTGTGAGTCTGAGAGTGAAGTGGAGAGAAAGATAATAACAATAGTAAATGTGATATAATACCAAGTTTTCTATTTAAAAAATTATGTGTTAACATCAAACAGTTTTTAACCTAATTTTTGCATCTTCAAATCTTGTAATAAAGATATCTGTAGATATCATTAAATTGATAGCGCTGCAATTTCTCCTATTATTTAAAAAATATTGAGAATCTTGGCCCAAATTTGCTCAGCTTTATGAATATTTTATTGACCTTTTTATTTATTATATTATATATATTTTATTTTTAGTGCTATAGCCATTTAGGATATTTTTCATGGAAGTTCTCAGCAATTTCTAGTTGCTGCCATATAATTGTGAAAAATTCCTCCTACATTGGATCTTATGAGTCCTTAGTATGGATCGAATGATATGTGGAATGTATACACTAAAATAGACAAAGCTTCATTTAACCTATGTATGAAAGATATTTAATTTTTATTTTGGTGGAATTGTTTATATGCGTTTGGTGAATATGCTTTCGTATTTATGTGACTGTCACCTGATATGAGAATGAACGTATAATTGCTTTGCTTTTAGTAGGAGTACTCTTTAATATTCTAGAATATTGGCATTTTCAATATTGAGTCAAAAAACTGGAAATACTACCATGATTATGGTAAGTTATTCATTACTTCATGATTTTTAAACTAGAAACCAAATGACCATCTAATAATCAAATGTACATTGCTCTTTTTGTGGGAATTTAAAAAAGGAAAGGAAACAAGGTTTCAGAATATTCAGTGTTTTTTACTGTTTTGTAATGTACTGACAGAATCTGGTACTTTTTTAGAAACAGGACTTTTCGGTTTTACTTAGATCTTAATGAGAAGACTGTGTGGCCAATAGAGAATAGTCAGTGCTATTTTTTGTCAGGGAACCTTACTTTTCTCTTCCCTGTCCTGGATAAACTTGCTATCGTTTTGCAGATAAACTACCACTAGATATAACCAAAAAAAAAAAAAAAAAAGAAGTAATGCAAATTGGGGAACTGTGGGTAGTTCAACTTAGATTATTCATATTATTAGATAATTTGCAGATTCCATTGATATTCCTATTTCATAATTTGTCTCAAATTTTGTTGTTGGCTCTCAATTTTTTCCTTTAATCAGTGATTTTAATGTACCTGAAAGATAATGTAATAATATTTTCAGTTTTTTGGATTGGTTTATTAGTCATGAATTGTCTACTAGATTTTTTCATTGGTTTGCGTAAGGTTGTCTAAGATGGAAAAATTTGTTAACATTTTATCCTTTTATTTAAACATTTTTAATAAATGAAGTGAAAAGGGAACAATGGTAATTTAAAAGACTTATTTCAAAATTTATATTTATTTATTCAGTTTGTAAAAACTATTCTTTTTAGACCTGAAATAAAATAACTTTGTATTTATTTACCTACTTGTTGCAACGTTTTTGTTGTGCATCCCTTTAGGTTAAAGCATTTGATTTTTAATTGAATTTGTGAAATAATTAATTCTATTAATTCTTGTTTCCTAATTTGGCAGTCTTTTTTCAGACCACATTCTTTGCTTTTTCTCTTGGAGATACAAGAGCTGCAACCACTGGGGTTTACTGTTCTGTTGCAGTTGCAGTACTAGTTGAGAAAAGAAAATATATAGTTGACATGACATGCATTAGATGGAATTTTAATAATTCAAATAATTGGAAGCCTTACAGATTGTGTCCCATAAAATTATTACTCTTTCTTTATTTTATTTTCTACATTATATTATTACTCCATACTTATTTTTGTTACTACATTGTTACGAATTTTAGATTATCTATCATATTGGTTTTAAGCACTTCCCTTGTCGTAATGTACTCTAAAATGTTTGGTGATAGTGCCAAAATGAATGTCAAATAGCATTATTTGTAATGTCAATAATTGCAACTGTTGATGAATATACAGTGACAATTTAGAAGTAGATCAAATAAATAAACTTTTCCTATTCCTTTAAATGCACATTTTGCAAACTTTGGCGACTTTCTATTTCCTTTCTTTCCTTTTTTCTCTTTTCTTTCTTCAAATTATTTTTCTATTGACTGAACAAAATCACACGATTTGTATATTTAGTAAAACCCACCATGTCAACCTTTTTTTGTTTTTTAGTGACAGTATTTTCAACAAATTCCACATCATGAGCCATCTGAATGAAAATACTTGTCTTCAGAAAAACTGTGTTCTGTGGAAATCTGCATTCACTGCTGTAATTCACTACAACCACACCTAGTGTCCAAACTGCAGAAATTGAACTTTTTCCCCCAAGTATAAAGATAATGCAGATTTGTTGGTAATAGTGACGGATATTTTTGTTCTTTGATTGCTGATTGTAGAAATTTGCAGGTTTGGATATTGAAGTTATTATAAATATAAGCAAAAAGTGTATTTCGGAATGATGTAAGGATTACGTCTTGCAAGAGAAAATGCAATCATACTTATGTTACGTATAAGTTTCCTATATGCGTAATAAAAAAATGCAAATAACTTGTAACAAATTTCTCACAATAATACTATAGATTTTATAATACCCACACGTTTTCTTCAGCTCCAGAATTCCTTTATCTTGGATAGTTGAATTACGAATAAAAAATAGCAATGAATGTTGTTAGCAGTCCTTGACGACAAGAAATTCTTGCTCACATAATAGAAATTATTTACATTTGAAAACAAGCTACGATTTTATGTGATAGTATTCCTGATGAAATAATTAAACCTTTTGCTCCTTGCACTTTAAAAAAGAAGCAAAATGAAAGCACAAGAAAGCATACATGGATTAAGTCACAATTGCAGAAATTTTGGAATGATACAGAAATCAGAATTTCAGGGAAGACTATGAAATTCAGTTTTGGTGAAAAATGAAGTATTTTGGAAACCAGAATTAATGTTGTACGCCTATGCAAACACTATTGCTTGTACTTCTGCAAAACTTATTTCCAAATTTCCCCCCACTCGTTTCTAAGAAAAAAATAATTGATTTTGATATATCACTTAGGCGTAATCAATTTCATTGCTTTGATACCTCTCTGAAAATGTGTTTGTTGACCTATTTGAATTATAAATAATGAAAATATTTCCTAGTTCATTTTGTGCTATGATTTCAAATCCTTTTTAACAACATATATCAAAATTCACAATATTTGTTTCAAACGTCATAAAAAAGGGCACCTACAAATCTCCCTCTCAAAAAATTCATCAAATTCAAATAATCGAAACTTCCACAATTTTTATTAAACATTTCTGTAAATTTCCCCTCTAATAGTGCTATCTTTATAGAGGCTAAGGTAAAAATTGAAATCTGAAAATATATTGTCTCGAAGTGCAAATATTTGACCCATTCAGGATCGGAGACCGGGATCCAGTTCTGCCCAAGAGATATTTTAGCAACTGAACTATAGAAAATGGAATTATCTGTCTGCACCCTTCTGTGCCAACCAAAGAACTTTTTTTAATTAAAACTAGTGGTGCTACAACAGCACATACTTTCATGTATTATGTCAGTCACTCAAAATTACATGAAAACTACTCGCATTAAAAAAAGAAACAAATCCATGACATTATTTGAAGATTTAATTTTGAAGAACATATTGCATTTAAGGAAAAAAATGAACAAACTGTAATGAAGTTGTAGGAAGACCCCGAAAAATGAAAGGTTTTTTGCAATTTTAGAAAATTCTGGTAGTTCAACGAAAATCAGATCTGCGCCATTTTTCAAAGCGTTCTTCGCTTTATCTGAGAAAAAACAAATTGGAGCTATTTTTTAGAAAATTCTGATAATGAGGCTTCGTGTAAAATATCCCCCAAAATCAAAATATCTATTCAAATTTGCAGGGCCTTGAGTTCGGCCACATCGATATTGGGAATGTCAATTTCGGGGAAAATTTGATGAACGATTCGGAGGCGCTAGTGCTGCCACAGGCAGACACACGTTTTGCCACAAACCAATTTTTAGGAATATAGATCTCATGAAACGTGGATTCTGACTATACAACGTACTCGAAGTAATTTGTTACATCTATTACCAAGAATTATGCATTTTTCCGGTGTCAGGAACCCACAATACAAGTTTTTTTCTTTGGAAAAATCGCTACCTCGTGGCAGCATTTCTGTACTTTCTATTCACGACGTTAGTTGGTTGGTTTGGTTTTTTCGTGTTTCCGGGCACGTCAACTACTTCGGTCATTAGTCCCGTTAGTGTAGTGCATGTTTTTTATCGGGAGATGGCGGTGATCTTCCCCCGCTGGATGGCGAGATCCGGCGCCGACCTACCGTCGGCTAGTGGGGTTTCCCCCTAACCAGGACTCTCCCACCACCGGGGCACCGCCCCAGCCGGGACAAGCTCTAAGCTCCCGACCGGTCTCCCGGAATATGTGGTAGTGTAGTGCATGTTAGTGTAAGTGTGTGTGTAAGGGAGAGGATAGGTCAAGGAAGAGGAAGGACAGATCGCGCGCGGTCCGTGGCCCGTTTGGTAGGGTACTGCTCCGGCATTCGCCTGGTGTTGATCGGAGAAACCACGGAAAACTACCGATCAGAGCAGCCGGCCGCTAGAATTCTCCTCCAGACAGCAGCTGAATTCGACCTAGCTGAAAAGCTAGTGTCGAAAATCCTGCCGCCCTCAGGACTCGAACCTAGGACCTCCCGGTTAGAGGCGCTGCAGTGACATCAGTTGATGCACTGAGCTACCGCTACCGGTTCGACGTTAGTACATACTGTAGTTGGAGAGAATAGAAAGGTCATGAATTTCATAGCCATGTTTTTTCTCTAAAATTCGATAAATCGTGGTGTGGGCGACTTCCTTCAAACTCAAAAAATCATCAGAATTAGATAATTGTTACAAAAGTTATAATTGCGAAAGTTAATTTTAAACTTTTTAGATGTAATTCGCAAATGTCTGTTTCGCAATTTTATCTTACGAATGTTAATTAGGAATTGGGATGTTTCTGGGAATTTTTGTTTTCTCGGTGTCTGTCAACAAAATGAAACGTTACAATTTTGTACTGTTTTTAAAACTAAAGTGTTGAGAATATTCTTCAGTATTACTTTTAAAAAAATGACTGCATATATGCTTACACTTGCATGTACACATACAGACGTTAAGACAATGTTATTGTTTCCAATCAACATTTCCCCGGCCCCCCTATTTTCGTGACAATACAGTTGATACAGTGAGAACAACAGGGGACTGACTCCAGTCACAGTGGTCAACAACAGCCAAACGATTCTAGCTAGAAATTTTGTAGCCGCAAGCTGTTACAGGTTCAAGGCAGCGAGTGGAATGAGTGAAACAACAATTTCAACCCAAAGTACATGAAATAAGGGCGAAATATCACGTTTAATTTTTTTAAAGGAAATTGTCTAAATTTTAAAGCACGTTAACATACTTATTTAATTTTAGTTTATATTGAGCTTTCCAGTTTTTGCTTTTCTAAGTTAAAAAGGTGTTTTTGAAACGGAACGTGACGGAGGTGGCAAAGAGAATGGATTCAGTTTCCACATGCAGTGTTTTCAAGAGGACACTTCCATCTTTCAACGAAGGAGAGGGGGAATTTAACAAATTTTGGATGAAAATTGTGGCTGTTATATTAATTTGAATTTGATATTTCCGTCGCATTTGTAGATGACTCGTCTTTAGTAGAAGGGTAGTATAATTTACGCAAATGTCCGAATCTGGGTAATTCTCCAATTTTCCAAAATAAATTGATTAAACCCGAAGTAAGAACAGCTTCGTAACACGCTTTGGCCTTAAGCCGGATGAAGTACACATTCTCCAGCCCTGGAGGCGGCTAGGGTAAGACAAGTACGTTATTGTGACAAGGAATAGCAGACAATATGTGATAAAGGCCGGATTTTTAGGTGCCAAAATTTGCTAATGTAGGTGCTAAAATAAGTGTCAAAAATATTAAAATAGGTGCATGTTTAGGATAAAAAAATGAGTGCATATTTAGGTATAAATATATTACATGGTTTCATAACATGACAAATCCGCATGAAGTGTTGAGAGAAAATGGGTAAGTTATATACAAACTACATTTTTTTAAACAGATTCAGAACAGCAATGTTCTTTGTCATCAGGTACATAGCATCGTTCTCTGTATTGTTCCAATTTCCGAAGAGCAAATCCTTCTAGACTCTTCCTTTATATTGAGCTTTCCAGTTTTTGCTTTTCTAAGTTAAAAAGGTGTTTTTGAAACGGAACGTGACGGAGGTGGCAAAGAGAATGGATTCAGTTTCCACATGCAGTGTTTTCAAGTTTCCAATAGTACGTTAATAGATGCCCCCAAGGGCTTTGAAGGAGTGGACACAATGGTTCTTTCCAAAATGATATTCCGCAAAAGTTTTTTCAGCTTTTCCGATGCAACGTCGTCAATGTTACTAACGAATTTCATTATTTAAAAAAAAATGTTTTCAGCATAAAATAAACAATGATTTCTCCACGTTCCTCAGCGAGTCACAAGGTGGTAAATAGATCGACTGCGCTTTCTTTGTATACAAGAACATTTGGAGGATATTTAGTAAGCACGTTCTTCATCCACAATATGAATTCATTAGCCACGTTTTATTCTTAACGTACTACTTCTGATTCTTTATGTAACATACAATAACTCTATGCGATGGGCTATAGGATTTGCTTGAAAGATGTCCATGAGTTAACGAATGGAGTAAATGCAATCGAGCTCTTAGATAACTCATCAGTTGAAAAAAGAGCAGATTTGCAATCAGAAGTGCACAAATATTAGACGAAATTGCAACCTACTAAATAATTAGAACTTAACGGTGTTTGTTTTAAAGTATCTTTGACTTTGGCAAGATTTCCGGTCAAAAAGACAGTTCTTTTGCGATAACTGGTAATAAACGACAGTGAGTCTCCTTCGCTTTTCTTCTGATGTAAAACATAGAGGCAGGTTATTTTGAAACAAAGTGCACAATTTTCACGTTGTTTGCTTTAACTGTAAACAATATATTTCCTGTAATGTGTACATTCATAATAAGTGTTTTTTGTGTGCAAAATTGGGAAATAGGGACAGAAGGTCTATTTAGGTGCATTGGGGTGATTTAGGTGCACGGCAAGTTTCTATTGGGTTATATAACATTTTAGAAGTAAAAAAATGAAAGCTATCAATGTGCTTTGTCTGTTGGTGCATCACCTAAAAATCCGATCCTTAGTGATAATCAGGGATCACACTGCTGGTTTCTCTAGTACCAGTGGGAGGCAAAGTGTGAAGTTTCGATTTCCATTGCGTCAGTCGTAAATTTGTATTTAAGCAATACCATGTAACCTAATCTCACTATAAACATCACTTGACGCGTCGCTTCTCATTTCTGAGTTGACGGGGCTCCGACCTTGAGTCTTCGAGATTTACAAAAGAATCCTTGGGTCTGTGCAACGCGTAACTTCCAATGCATTTTTATGCCAAAATATGTCTTGCGAGCACAAGACACCCCACCCTCGGACAATACCTTACCTTACTTTATCCGCCTCCCTATGGTTAATGCCAACATTAGACGGATGATGTCTGAAGTGATCCGTTCGTCTATCATTCAGCTTTATCCTCAGCTTCGGACTGATTAACTGGATACTCCGAACAGTCATATATCGGATTCTACACGTACCGTATACTATATACAATTTGAAAGTGTGGCAATGAATGACGTTATTTGTCTTTAACACCTTTTCGATAAAGGCTGTTGAACCAAAACGTAAATTCCGAAATGCGAATTGCATTCTTTCTTATCGTAGTGAGTTCTATCTACATTTGCATTATGAAAGGCGAAGCGATTGAGGCGCTCTTTCAGAGTAGAAACGAGATGTGCCCACCAAAACGTTCCCTTTGCCTTGTGCATCCTTTGTGAGATCAACATTTCTCGATAAATATTGGTTGAAGAGATTGGCCACTGTTGCCCGATCGTTCATCTCTTTATCGTGTAAAATAATATTTTCTACTAAGTTTTTAATTGATATATTTTTTGGCACTATTCCACACTGCTTTAGCTTTGTTTTTAGCGTTGAAAATGTTCTGATTATTTTTCAAGATATTTGCTTTTACTATGACTTCATAAGATTTATTGTATTTTTTTGTTGTAGATGTGTGACACTTTATGTTCAGGAATTAAATAAAGAGGGCGTTTGGTTTCACTATATACGTAGTAAAGACAAAGTATTGTAATGCTACGAAAAAAATCGGCAAATTTTCGACAGAATAACTCGTAGTGTGGGGCTCTGATATCGCACTAGTGATGCTACAACAGCACGTACTTTCTCCCCGTAGTAACGATTCCTTAATATTATAATACCGCAATTTCTGTCGATATTAACATGTATCAGCCATTTCTTGTAAAACCCATTACCCATTTTACTGCATTTGGCGCGAAAAACAATTTCTCTTAAAGCCAATACATCAACTCAAATTCGCCAATACACAGCGAGGAACATCATCCCCCAACAATGATAAATTGAGAATGATAGTTCTCTGAATTACAAAATGCTGTTGAGGCGTTGCTATTGTAAAAAATAGCAAAAGAAGTAATTCGAATTTGAAAAAAAATGCACGAAACAATTTATATTTTCAAAAAACTTTACACTGCTTTATTTGGAGATCTTATTTTGACGAACAGATTTCATGAAGTAAAATTTCTGTCATTAATATTGCACTTTTGCCATGTTAATTTTTTGCAATTTTCGAAAAACACTGAGTTGAACTAAAATGCGCTATTTTTCAGGTATACTTTGCCCTACTCGAGAAAAAATTGAAAGAGATTTAGAGCCTTTTTAATATTTGTTTTCAAAATTGGCATCACTTAGGCAAAGATTACATGATTTTTTTTTTTTTTTCAAAAAAATGTACGTGACCTTATTACGCGAATTAATAATGAAGAATAGATTGTATGAAGGAAACAAATCTCTGTCAATACTGACTTTTTCAGTGTTAAGGTTTTTTGCAATTTTCGAAAATACAGAGTTCACTGAAAATAAGATTTGCGCCAATTTTATAACGCACTTCTCTTCATTCCAGAAAAAAATTGAAGAAAAAATTTGGAGCCGTTTTTGAGAAAATATTTTTAAAAATTATTTGTTTCACGACAAATTAACGAAAACTACTTATATTTTCGAAAGATTGTACCCGACCTTATTTAAAGTTACTTTTGAGACCAGATTTCCTTAAGAAAAAATATCTTAAATGTCGTAGGTGGAGGAAGACCCCCAAAAATGAACTTTTGTAGTTTTCGAAAATTTATAGATTTTAACGAAAATGCGACCTGCGCATTTTTAAAGCGTGTTTTGCTGTTTCCGAGGAAAAATATTAATTCAAAAATTTGGCGCTATTTTTGAGAAAAAAGTGAAAATGTGAAGGCGTTATGTAAAGTACTCCCAAAAATCAAACTATGTGTTTCAAATTCACAGGATTTCAAGTTCGGCCAGATCAATGGGAGAATGTCAATTGTGGAGAAAATCGTCTGATCCGTTTAGGCTTTAGCGTTGCACAGAGACGGTCGGACAGAAAGGCAGAGAGATACTATCAGACAATGTGTCGGTATCAAGGACCCACAAAACGTGGATTCATGGGACACACCGTGTTAAAGGAAGTTATTTACAATGTATAGATACGAAATTCATCTACTTTTATTTATCAGCCGCCCACCACCACCATCACCGAGATACGCGTTTATGTGTCAAAAAATTCCGTATTTATCCCAGCATTACAATATTCTCTCTTACGTTAAAGTAGCATGCAAAGAAGTGACTAGTGGACCTACAACACACACTTTCTCGCATTATTTGTGACGGCTAAGCAATATTGTACTACTACATGAACCTGAGAAAAGCCCTTTCCAACTAAGGATTTTTTTCTCTCCGCTTGGAATTCTGGTACTTGGAGTTAACACGCCATGCATGTTGCCGCTACACCACCACCACTCGCACGGCTAACCGCAGTTTTCCCGACGCTTAAAATTCTAATGGTTCCTCGTATTATTTCTAACTGATGCAATTTTCGAAAATCCAGATAGTGCAGCGAAAATGAGATATGTGCCATTTTTTAAGTGTCCTTTACTCGATCCGAAGAAAAAAGTAAAGAAAAAAATTGAGCCTTTTTAGAAACATTTTATAAATTGCATTAACTTCAAGCAGAAATTACACAAAAAGTAATAGTTTTTTAAAAATTGTATATGACCTTATTTTAAAGTTATATTTTTTAGAATAGATTTCATTCATCACTTTGCATATACTCCAACAGTTGGAGAGTTAAATGTATTTAAAATTCATGAATTATATAATTTAATGTTTTTAAACTATATTCATAAGAATATAATACATTTCCAAGTAGTGGCCCATAAACCCTGTACAAGTTGTAATAGGTGTATCATTTTCCAAAAATTAAATGTAAAACCACTTCAGATTGTTTTGACCCTAAACTGTATAACCCCGTAATAGCACATAGTCCTGAAGTTAGGTTGTAAACCTGTAGACTTACAGATTTATAAGTCCTATTTGTAAACTAAACATCGCGGAATTCAAGATTTGTATTCAAATATACCTTGTCAGTCATGAAGGTAATTATTAACAGAATTTTATTAATATAAAGATTTCCATCCTTTGTTAATTTCCTTCTTTCAATTGGTATAATCATGACATGGTTTGCGCTAGGTTTCTTTTCATTGTAAAAAACATGTTTCGTACAATTTTCTGTATGTATGTTACAATACTAATTTGTAAAACTGATACTTATAAATTGTTGTCTTTGTACATTTTAATTTCGCTATGAGGTTACTTAACTGCATCCGAGCACAAGTATTTGCTCATTCCGGTGCATCTGCTGTATTTATTAACTTATGTAAAAATGAATAAAACGCATAATAATAATAATAATAATAATAATAATAATAATAATAATAATAATGATAATGATAAATAATAATGATAATAATAATGATTATTATTATTGAACAAAAAAGTATCATAAATATTATATCTTTGCAGTGTGAATTTTTTTTTTTTCAATTTACGAAAATACAGAGTTTACCTAAAATGGGACCAGCTTTATCCTTACTTTGCCATGTACAAAGAACAAATTTAAAGAAGAAACTTGGAGCCGTTTGTGAGAAAATAATTGTTTAAAAATTATATATTTCACGGATAATTTCGTGAAAACTACTCATATTTTCGAAAAACTATACATGACCTTACTCTAGAATGTGACAAGTAATTTCATTCAGAGAAAAAATCTTTATATTCATTATTGTAGTAATAGCATGACGCTGAAAAATGACCTAAGTGTGGGAGGGGACGGGTCGTGGACAGAATATTCCCGGATATGTGAAATGATGGTAGCGAATTCGCTACCGAGTGTATATTGTTCTGCAATGATCAGGTGGAGACAATGCAAGATGACGTGTTTTACTGAAAGAAAATTAAGCCCAGAAATGAAAATTGTGTTTCTCAGCTGCAGTTTCATTTAGTTGTTTGTCTTTCAGTGTTGGTCAGTTTTCGAGAGACGCTAAGTCGAGACTATGATGCTAGTGGTTTGGGTGGGTTGTAATTTTTCAACATATCGGTCGGGTGTTAAGTGGCCACCCCAATTGATGTCATTCTTTCCTTCTGTGATGAAGTCATGCAGTTTGATGAGAGTTTTCGTGCACTTGTACAACTCTCACGTCGGCACACCTCTCGTTAGGTTTAAACACGGTTGTCACATTAAAGCAGAATGGGAGTTTCCTACTGAGCAGCGAGATTTGTCATCCATGACTATCTATTCAAATTAATACCTTTTTGAGAGTTTTATGGGAATGTCCTGGTTGTTTGGTGGGCTGGATTTCGCAACTTTACGTAATTGGTTGTTAGGCGGCAGGGGCTAGTTTTCAGCTAGGTCGAATTCAGTCGCTATCTGGAGGAGAATTCTAGCGGCCGGCTGCTCTGATCGGTAGTTTTCCGTGTTTTCTCCGATCAACACCAGGTGAATGCCGAGCAGTACCCTAACAAACGGGCCACGGACCGTGCGCGATCTTTCCTTCCTCTTTCTTATCTTATCCTCACCCCTTACACACACACACCTACACTAACATACACTACACTACCGCACATGCCGGGAGACCGGTCGGGGACTTAAAATTTGTTCCGGGTGGAGCGGTTCCACGCTGGTGGGAGATACCTGGTTGGGGAAACCCCTCTAGATGACGGTAGGTCGGCGCCGGATCTCGCCATTCAGTGGAGGAAGATCACCGCCACTTCCTGATGAAAATGCATTACACTTACGGGAAAAATGACCTCGGTAGTTGACGCACCCGGAATCACTAACAAACTACAGTGGTAGATAAATCATAGTACAACATAATCCTGTAAATATTTCAATTAAGGAAAATATGTCTCTATTGCTTTCTATGGCCTAGTTCACAATTTCACACATTGGAGGTTAAGAAATGGAGGTATTATAAAATAAATTTCTTGAAGATGAAATAATGGCAGTAACCTTTGTCAGCTTAAATTTATTAAGAGAGCCGATAATCGACGGCCTTGCCGTCTTCATCAGTGAAAAGATGCCGAAAAAATATCGAAAAATATTTTTAAGATAATACAAATAATGAAATTCAATTAAAATAAGTACATTTAACAATATAAAACACATCAAATTAAATTTAAAAAATAAAACAATAAGTTGAGCCGTTCACATAGCAGGAGGTATCGAAGGTTGGGAAGCAGTGCGCGGAGGGATGTATGACACGGAGTTTTAATATGTTTTGGGAGATGTGGGTGAGTGGTGAAGGAGACCTGGTTCCAGGAGGCGGGCGAGTCGAGTCAGGTGGTGGGGAAGGGTGTGTAGAATGGTTACCAGAGGAGGCAGACGTGGGGTTGTTCATTGAGGAGAATTTCAGATTTCTGTGAGGATTGAAAAATATGAAAAATTTATAAAGCGCTCTTGTTCCAAAATTTATATTCTATTTCAAGAATTTTAATGCCTGAATTTGGAGAAAAGTATGGCTTGAGTTCATGAGATGTGTAGCAAAAAGGGATCTGTTTGTATTGTATTTCCATGCATGTAAGTGTTCTTTAATTGTGTCAATGAAGCTTCTGCCGGTCTGGTCTATGTATTTAGCTTTGCAATTGTGGCAGTGGAGTTCATAGATCCCTGATTTAATCATGAGTGGTGTTTGGTTGCGAGGAGACAGTAGGTGTTTAAAAGATTCGAGTGTGGTAGAGGAAGCGTGAAAATCGTGTTTGTAAGTATGTGAGCTCCTTTTTGTGCCATTTTCCCGAAGAACGGATTAGAAATATATTTTGAAGGTTTCGGGTGAGTGGGGTGAGGCTTGACAACGTTGTTTTTACTTTCTTGTTGCGGAGTAGAGAGAAAGTTATGTAATGCTGCGGGGAAAAAACTGCGAATTTTCGGCAGCAAAACTCTTATTACAGGGTCCTGGTAACGAAAAAGTGTATAAATCCAGTTGCTAAATTTTGAAAAAAAAACCTATTAATACGTGGTGTAGCCAGAATCCATATTTTATGGGTCCTTGATACCGTAAAATCGAATGAAGGCAAAACGTGTGTCCGTCCGTCTGTGAACAACACTAGTGTTCATGAACACCCATTCAGTCGCTTTTCTCCAAAATTGATATTCCCCAATCGATGTGGCTGATGTCGCGGCCTCTTGAATTTGAAACCGATATTTTAATTTTGGGGACTACTTTACATTAAACCCGTGAGACATTTTCAGTTTTCAAAAAAATGACTTCATTGTTTTCGATTAAATTTTGTTGTTGCATAGTGTGAGGGACGTTTAAGAGAATAGTGCAGGTTTCATGTTTGTTCAAAGCCCTGATTTTTCGAAAATTGCAAAAGTTCGAAATTTTGTCGGCGTCTTTCTACAACTACAATCATGAAGATGAAGTACGTGCTGTTTTAGCACCATTAGTTCTTATTTAATTTGCGGCGTAGTATGTTGTCAATGAGAGTGGTAGTGTATCCATTAGCTGTTGCTATTTGATAATGTGTTTCTTTTGGAAAATTGTCTTGTGATAGGGGAGGCCGAAAAGTGTGTGAAATATGGTATGGAAAGCATCGTGTTTGTGAGCAGTTGGACGTTGGGATGCGCTGTGGTTGATTGTGTTTGTGTGTATGGATTTTCTAAAAACATTGAAAATGTGTTTGTTGTCTGCCGTAGATGTGGTTAAATCTAAGAAATTAATGGACTGCTTTTCATTTTCCAATTCCGTAGAGAATTTTATGGATGGAGTCTGAAGTCTATGAAAGGGCAAGTTGTTGTGCAAGTCCATAAGGCTAGAATGTTCACGTAACGGCACTAGTACGTTAGTTTTTGCAATAGGGGATATTTAGTTTCAAACAAGCGTATTTCACAATTGTGTGTGTGTGAGAGAGAGAAGAGAAAGAGAGAAAGAAAGAAACAAAGAAACAAAGAAAGAGAGAATGAAAGAAAGAGAAAGAATGAGAGAAAGAGGATTTGGTAAAGGATACGACAGGCCTTATGGGTATGTTTTTGTGAATTTTGGAGAGGTTGTAGAGGCGAGGTGGGGCGGGAGTGGGGGGAATAAATATCTGATTATGTGAACAAGGTGGGGGAGTCCTTGAGTTCAGTTCTCAACTTATCAAGAAATTTCTGCAGGGAGCCTTAGGAATTTTTTCAATTATTTCATCGTTTAGAAGTTGGTTTACTTTGTCATTATAACATGTCACTATAATTTTTAAACAAGTAATATTTTTATACATTTTGTACATCTTTAAACTGATTTTTATATAATTTATTAATTTTTGAAGAATTTACATAGCTCAGTATACATATGTATCATACATTACATAGCTCAGTATATACAATAACTATACATATGTATTTACAGTCTTACATGCTACAAAATTAACAGATTGATATATTTTAAGGGGAGTATTTAGTATTTTTATTTTGGGTATTGTGCTTTTTATTGTTTCGATGAACTTCCTCCAGTTAATTTTAATGAGTTCTATTTTGGTATAGGGGCATGTTGAGGCGACATTTGCTGCGAAGTAACTGAGACTGGGATACGGTCAGAATCAAGTTCGAATATTACCGAGAAATGGAAGTTAATGTTTGTTTTGGTTAGGCCAATGTCGAGAATGGTTTGCGCGAACGGTCTTGTAGGTAGTCAGTAGGTCCACTGGGGGAGAGAATTTTAATGTTGGTATTTTTTACAAATTGGGCTAAAGTTTTACCGTCTTCGTTGTTTGATTGGCATCCCCAGTTACTGTGTTTGGCATTGAGGTCACCTAATAGCACAACTTTATCATTGGGGTTAAATAAATTGTGGAGGTTTATGTTTATTATTTTTATTGTGGGAGGTTTGTATGCATCTATGATATTCAAAGGGTTATTGTTAATTATTATTGAGACTGCTATAGTTTCTAAGCCTGGTGTGTCCGGGAGAGATCCCTGGTGATGTGTGTGAATAGATTTGATTGCGATGAGTACACAGACGCCTTTCGTTTCGGTTCTGTCAGTTCTATATAGATTATAACTGGGAATAAATAATTTATTTTTTTGCTCAAGTACGATTCGGTAATACAAGCTACATCTACGTTGTAGTGATGAATAAAATGAACGAGTGTTGTTGGTGATTGAGTTTATGTTCCAATTTCGAATGGTTATATTGTTTTGGGATTTATCTGCCATTGTTGGTTAGATATTCGGCCACTGAGTTCTGAATAGATTCTAATTATAGATGGGATTAGAGAGTTGCTGAAGTTAATAATGCAGGTGGTGATGGAGTTAATTATAGTGGTGATTAGCTTGGATATTATTAGAATGGGCCGTATGGTGATTGGAATTTTGGGTGTTTTGCGATGTGCTAGGAGGTGGATTGTTCGTGTTCGAAATATAGGTGAAGTTTTGAGTAGGCTAGGATTGTGGCAGTGGCGGGAAATGGGCTCTTGATTGATTTTGGAGGGGAGGCGTTGCATGGGAGTTTGGTGGATTTCCATTATTTTTATTTTTGGAGTTACTTTTCCTATCTAAGATCTCTTTATAGTAGGTGCAGTTCGTGTTTCTTATGCCGGCCTTGTGATTTCCGTTGCAGTTCGTACACACCGAAGATTCGCCCTTCTTAGGGCAGAGCACAGAGTAATAGGTTCACGACACAGAATGCACACGTGATGGTGTGGTTATAATTGTTTTTGGTATGACCATAGTCGAGGAATCTTTGGCATTGAAGGGGGCCTATATGCTTTTTGCGTCTTTCGGTCCTTACACGATGATTGCAAATTTGATGTATAGTTAGAATAGTTTCTATGGGTTCAGAACCGTTGAATTCCGCAGCGACTACTGGAAGGCCATCTTTTTGAAGTCCGGTGATTCTGATTATTGAAGCGTAGCGTTGCTGTAGGTCCCTCAAAATTTCCGGTTCTGTATTGATTGATGAATATTTTTGAATACGACAGAAAAGTTTTTGTTTGACGGATCTTTAAATGAATGGAAATTACGATTGGTATGTATAAGATATTTGATTATTTTACGGAAGTCCGTAGAGTTATTGGCATTGATTTTAACTTCGTTATTTTTCACGTCTGTGATGCAATTGTTTGTGGCGTTAGTTTCAAGTTCTACTATAAGCTCGCGTACACTGGTTATATCCGCCACAAAGATTAGAGGAACTTTGGCTGGTTGCGAAGAGTGATCGTCCGTATTTGCATTTAAGTATTCGAACCGATCATCTTCAGGGTTAGGATTCATGTTAGCTAGTTCTCCGAATCTGCTCCCGACGGGAACATTGTATTCTAGAGCACTGGTTAGATTAGGGTTCTCGTTTGCGTTACTCGAGACTACACTTTTCTTTTTTGTTTCGATTTTATTTCGATTTCACTGTCACTGACTGACCTCGTTTTGGTGTTGATGGCTGATGATGAAGGTTGCAACATCGTTCTGAGGTCTGTTGAGGCGGATATCCGGCTGCCAACGATGCGTTGCTGGTCGGTAAGTGGAGGTGCGGTTGTTCTACTTAACATGTGAGACTGATGTGATGGGGGTTGAGGTAACCGCTGTTCTAGTTGATGTTATCCTAGTAGATGCTCTGGAATATGTTGGAATGATGTTTCACGGACGTCGCCTTCTTGGTAAGCGACCTCCATTTCGCCCTCGGTCGGGTAGACCTGAGCGAGGGCATCTACAATACACTGGCGTATGCCAGCGTTGTCGGCTGAAAATGTACTAATTTCTTGCATTATTAGCAGCACACAGTTAGAATGGTTGTTGAAAACTATTACTGTGGCACTATTAACTTTCACTGGAACCCAGAACACTGGTACGAGACGAGGCGCAGCGCTGGGCGCGGAGCTCCGTACTGCCCGTCTGCTCGCAGCGGAATGCTTTACGTACACTGATAATGACGGCAAAGGCGCCGTAAGCCGGTTCCCTTAATAAAGTTAAGTTGACAAAGATGACCTCCATTATTTCATCCATGAATAATGTTCACGGTACATCAGCGATCCCACAAATTCTTGATAGCAATATGATACGAGAAAGATTAAAAAAATCTCACTTATCCAAGCTAGAAGTTTAAAGCAAAAGTTGGGACAGTTATTGATAAACTAATCGCGTATTTTTTCGAAAGTTAACTCAATTTCATTTAAATCAATGCACGAAAAAGACTGTAATGCATTCAAAAAAGGGAGTTAGGTTTTAAAATTGTATTTATTTATTTAGAAAAAATGTAGTGTTCGCTTCGCAGAGAATACTACGCCCAAAATGATTTAAATGAACCGGGCGGTATGTTGAACTAGATCCTTATGAGATTATCAGTTTTTATCCTATGTATGGTTTAGGCGCACCAAGCACTTTTTCAGTATCTGACCTCCGTGAATAATTGATTGATTGTTAGTGATTCCGGGCGCATCAACTTCTATGTCGATTAGTCCCGTACGTGTAGTGCGTGTTTTTTTCTCGGGAAGGGCGGTAGACTTACCCCATTGTATGGCGAGATCCGGCGCCAACCTACCGTTGGTTAGCGGGATTTCCCCAAAGAGGTATCTCTCACAAGCGGGGCACCGCCCCAGCCGGGGCAAGTTCTAAGTGCCCGATTGGTCTCCTGGCATGTGTGATAGTGAAGTGCATGTTAGTGTAAGTGGGGAGGATAGGTCAAGGAAGAGGTAGGAAAGGCCGCGCAGTCCGTGACCCGCTGTGGCATTCGCCAGGGGTCGATCGGAGAAATCACGGAAAACAACCGATCAGAGCAGCCGGCCGCTAGAATTCTCCTCCAGACGACTGAATTCGATCTCGCTGACAAGCTAGTGTCAAAAATCCTGCCACCGTTGGAATTCGAACCTAGGACCTCCTGGTCAGAGGCACATCAGTGATATCAGTTGATGCCCTCAGCTATGTCTCCCGGTGCGTATTTCCATCAAAATAGCGAGGAGGATTATATCAGCATTACGTAACTTATCTCTTTACTACGACTTGGAGTAAGTAAATAGAACTATCTCCTGAAGCCACCGATTTGGCCGGTCATAATTATTTTTATTATGGTGTAACTCAGTGACGTTTTCTGCCTCGGTTGCAGTTTTATGCAACCACCACATTTATTCAATTCATTGATTGACATATTCACTGCTAATTTTAGATGGGTGGATTGTGAGTTATCATTTTTCCAATAATATTTTTATTTTTTGAGCAGCGATCCATTTATACCTCCCTGCCCAATCGTTCCGGTGCTAGTGAAGTTTGCAGACATGCCGACAAACCGAGCTGTGGTTAATTGCTGTTGTGCGCACGCACTTCCCAAGTTTCATAAGCGTCTGAAGACGCGCTCACAAATGCGACCGAGCTTTATTACGGAGTCTACAAACCTCCGTGTGGCGGTATAAAAGCGTATGTCTAGAATACTGCAATTATTGTTATTTCTATCGTTATCGTTTTGATTGCTGTTAGTGCAATGTTCATCTAAATTCTGCAAATTATAATATTCGCATAAAGAATTCAGTGTCTAGTTTATTAGTGTAATTTAACTTGCATAAGGCTGAAGAGAAGTTGAAAATTAAGTTTAAAATGATTGAAACGTATTGATTAAAAAAATGAAATAAGGAAAATTATAGCTAGCATGTTTGCCAATGATTTGAAGAGAAGGTAACTCGATAATTCAGAACTAAGGGGAGACACAATAGAAGTAGACGACGTAAAATTTTCGTTGATCGGAGAAGATTGAGTTAAATTCACAGAACATTTAATCCCAACTACAGTAATTTAGATAGAAATGTTTTCTAAATATGATCCTGAGATTTGCATAGTTTACTCCTTTATTTTCTCGAAAAAGCAAAAAACAGAATTCTGAATAATTGACAATACCAAAGAATTTCGTTATAGGACTGGAGTTGTAAGTTTGTTTGAAATTTTAAGTACAATTATCTTAAAGGGTTCTTTCAGCGAAACTGTAAAGCTTTAAAAATTGCTTATAACATCCCAATGACTTCAAAAGCTGCACGTTATTTCTCAACACTGGAGAGAATAAAAACATTTATTAGAAATACTATGGGTCAAGAGAAACACTATGCAATCAGGAAAGCTGTCATTGTAAAAGGAACTTTATCATTAACATTTCTAATTGCAACCAGAAAATTATTGATAAATTCCCTCACAGATAAATGGATTTGCTTTTCAAATAGGACTGTAAGGAAAATAGCACAGTCACATTTGGCATTTTAGTTGCCCATTTGACTGTAATAAAGCACACATTGTATTCAGATACTTCATAAATAGGGAACGGAATTTATTGAAATAAAAACTCAAAATAAATACATATGTATTTAGTTTATCAAACATATATAAGAAAAAGTTTAAAATATGTAAAATAAAAATTAATTATATTCTTTAAAATGGTCCCAAACAAATCATTTTAAAATTTTTAGACGTTCAGACCTTCAAATTGATTCGGAGTAGCTGACTTTCTACTTCTATAGAAGAAATTCAACACTAGCGTTAAATATAACCTTAGAAATACCCTAGAAATATAAAATACCTACGAAGAATATATTATGTTGATTACGAGAAGCATGTGAATTGTCTCGGTGCATTGCCGGTGACGGATCAGAGAGTAGGGGGTTAAGAGGAACCGTGCTCACTCCAAATCAAATAATGTTTACGTTGCCTCAGTAGCGTCGTTGAATGGGCGCACTACTGTTCGAGACCTGCCGCTGGCGGAAGATTTTGACTCTGGCAAAATTGCTAAGTCGAGTTTATCCACTACCTGGAGAAGAATTCTAGCAGCCAGCTGCCCTCATCGATAGTTTTCTGTGGTTTCTCTAATCAATACTGGCGAGTACCGGAGCAGTTTCCGGAAAAACGGGCCACGGACCGCGCACGACGTTTCCTACGTCATTTTTGACCCTTCCTCTCCCCGTACATACACACTATACTATACATTCTATACACAATACACATTCACGACACTACACTACCATATATTTTAGTAGACTAGTCGGCATGTTCCGGCTGGAAGTGTCCCCCGCCGGGGAAAATATCTGCAGGAGAATAAACCCGCAAGCCGACGAGTGGGTAGTCGTGGGTAACGTTCCAGCAGGGCAGGAAAACAGCCACCTTCCAGTATATACATTTACGGAACTGCGCTTGGAACGAATTATCTCCGTAGTCGAGGCTCTCGGAAACAAAATTTTTAAAAAATACCAATAGTCATACAATATTGTAATTAAGCTTAATTGAAAACAAGGACGACATATTGATTGCATCACATAATGAATTATTCCCATTAAACTGGAGGTGCCGAGATGGCACGAATTGGTTCCGAAGTTTGCGTCCCAAATATACACAGGGGTGTATATTTCTCGGCGGGGCGCAAGAAGCGCAATAAGACAATTGCCTGTTAGAATATTTGTCAGGTTTCTATCGAATTACGAATGGGCACAATGAAACATGAGCAAGCATGAGGTTGCAATTACCTCAGCTTCGCGTATATCCGTTCATCCATGAGAAGCTGAGAGTATGTTTAACAAGTCCGGAGTTCACGGAAACACAGTATTATTTTGCTCTGTTCCACAGAAAGACGATTCTAGGAACAAGCAATTGACGATTTGCAAATTTTTATCTGAAATATTCCATTTCACCATGGAAATACATAAAATGTAACGAAATATGTAAAAATTATGTAGTAATAGGTAAAATAGTAAAAATGTAAGTATATCAAAATATATAAAAATAAGTAAAATAAAAATACCAGTACTAATGCATTCAGAATCTGATGCGAACCGAAAAAGAAATTAATGCAGGTAACTTCTACCTGTAAAAATATGTTTTTACATGAAAATACAAAACCTATCATAAGACTTTACTCCTCCTAAATGAACGGCAGCATTGAAACTTCTCCAAAGTGCATGGCCTCGTTGCCGCTTCCCCAAACGGGAACAGGACTTGTATTGCTTATGAGCGCCCGTGTACAGGTATTGTGGGCCAAGGGGGAGGAGACGAGGGCAGATGCCATAAGGCTTGCGGCGTTGACTGACAACATTCCAGAAGCTAAGCGTTCTCTTTATTGGTAACGCGTGATATCTTCCCCAGAAAGTCAGTGCGAAAAAATATTTATCGAGGTGATTGATTCTTCTTCTTGGAGACCAGAAACAGACAAGAGGGACCCAGCATAACATTTCCTTGCTCTCTATTGTGTTAAAATCTCCAAAAAATGGAGGGTCGAGCACTGGTGGTTTTAGAAAAAAGCGATTCTCACTTCAGATTTACGCAACACTGTCTTCCTAATTTAAGTAATTGTCAATCATTTGCCAGAAAGAAGAAATGGAGAATTAATTAATGATTAAATGTCATAATGAGTGACCACGTGAATAATTCATTCATACAACTCGCTGTTCCTTTACTTCTTTCAGACATCCTTAATTTTAAACGGGGTCCGGTTTTCTGAGTTAAGGCACGATAAGAAACGAAACGTTATCCTTATTTTATTATAAAAATTGTTCTGATTTTTTAAATTTTATATTTACGTCGTGATTCATTCCGCATTTGCTGGTAGGGGTTCTCAGTCAACGGTCTCAGTAACCGTAACCAAGTACTAATATATATCACGATCAGTCACTGGTATAACTCTTTGACTCACCTAACGTTCCGCGAGTCAAGCAATATTCTGTGTCATCCAGCCTTCAGGCAAACAAATACTTTTTTTTACATGAAAAGAAAACACAACTGATTAATATTCATCCTCCGATTTTCCAGTCATTTAATTTAAGCATTCAGTATCTCAAAATGAGTGATTGTGGAGTTTTAATTTAATGCGTTAAAAGATTATCACTTGGTTATTTTTTAGATAGTCTGTACTGTTATCACGAAGAGAATTACTTGATTAGTTTTTGTACGATTTAAGCTCTTGTGGGAATAGAATGTTCGCTGGTAGATTTAAAATGATCTTTTCTGGTTCAATACCCTTTATTTTTACAAAGTTATTTCTCGTATTAAAGTTTCACACAGTTCGTAAAAAAATGTTTGGAATTTTATTCCAAGAATATATACACTTAATTTGCCAGCAAGTGCGATATTCATTGGCTAGTGATGCTAGAACAGTGTGTACTTTCTCCCATTATTTGTAACTTCTCCGCAATATTCTACAACATGACCCTGCAGTTTTCAAACTGCATTTTTTTCAGCAATGAAATTCGAGCTTTTAAGTTCTCCGAGTTTTTTTAAAAATTTATTTGTTTTCAGGCGTACAGCCTCTTTTACAATGGGTTGGAATACATTAGATTTAGAATTACAGAATTGAGTTTAATTTAGAGTTATATTTTTGGTTAGAATTATTTAGAGGAGTTGTGGGTGTGTGAATGCTTAGGGTGGGTCGAAAAAGTGTCTGGGGAGTTTCCTGCGGATACGTGCTCTAGTTGGGGTTTGTTTCCCTAATTGGAAGTGGAGGGCTTGTGGGATTGAAGGGATTTTGTGGTAAAACTTAAGGGCGCTTTGCTTGATGTTGGTGGTAATGAGGGGTATGCCGAGCTCGAGATGAAGTAGTTCATTGGGTATGAACCAAGGTGCTTTGGTGATGGTCCTTAGGAAACTATTTTGAAAAGTCTGGATGGTTCTCCGAGTTAACTCGCCGTGCGTCTTACCGCTACCCAAGGCAGCCGCACTGACGTACCAACTCAAAACTCTAATTGTCTCAGCCCAATATATCCAACACCCACCGGGAGAGGTGACTCAGGGTAGCAACTGATGTCACCGCATGACTCTGACCGGGAGGTCCTAAGTTCGAGTCCTGACGGTGATTTTCAACACTAGCTAGGTCAAATTGAATCGCTGTCTGGAGGAGAATTTTAGCGGCTGGCTGCTCTGATCGGTAGTTTTCCGTGGTTTCTCCGATCAATACCAAGCGAATGCGAGAGGAATACCGTAACAAACGGGCCTCGGCGCGATCTTTCCTTCCCCTTCCTTGTCCTACCCTCACCCCTTACACACTTACACTTACATGCACTATATGTACTAACACACATACAGTGAGACCAGTCGAGAGCTTAAAGCTTATCCCGGCTGGGGTGGTGTCACGTTATTGGGAGATACCTAGTTGGGGAAACCCCACTAGCCGAGAGGGAGGTCGGCGCCGGATCTCACTATTCAGCGGCGGAAGATCACCACCACATCCTGAGGGAAACAAAAAACGTCACACGACTAATGACCGTAGCAGTTAACGCGCTCGAAATCACCAATTAATCAACAATCCAACACCCGATTTTCCAAAATTGAGAAAGGTCAACGAAAATGAGACCTTAACTATTCTTTTAAGCGTTCGGCTACGGTGAGGTATGAACACAGGTACTAAGGAATGAAGGTACCCATTAAACGAAACGGCTGAGATTCAGTTCTCGACGCGTTACAAAGAAAGATGAACATTAACAATTTTTAAAATTCAAAAGTTTTTATGAAAATGGGATCCATGTCATTTTATGAAGCACATATTGCTCTCTTCGAGGGTAATGAATTGGAGTTGTTTTTTAGTGTAAGCTTTTGCCTTCTTCCACGGAGGCTGGCTGCTTGCCCGGCTGCCATTTGGTAATGAGAACTCACCTGCGTCGCCACATGTATGATCTGGCGAAGGATTAAGGAGGCATGCATGGGCTTCCAAATTTTCTAGTCATTAACATACGTTAATTGAAGAACGAATATCACTTAATTTAATCATCAGACTCGCCCAGAACATTTACACAAGCAACATTATACATTGTTACGCCTACTGCGCCCTTATGATCTAATAATAACCTCCTTCCCTCTCTCTCCCTCTCCACCTTTCATTGTTTCTGTTCATGTGCCTATTTGGCGATCTCACCCAGAATTGGCCTTGGCTGGCGCTCGTAGGCGGCGGGCTCCCATAGAGAGCGCGGAATCAGCAGATCACCCCACGCAGTGAACTTTCGTTGGAGCCTGGCCCCACCTCAAGACGCGTGGGTGTTGCGGCCTCACTTGTCCCTCGGCGATGGAGCGGCGTGGCGAGACATGGCGTGGAAGAACTCATGCGTCACCCGCTGTCTCGCCTCAATCGCAGTGACCGCTCCCACAAGTCGTCCCGCACATGTGGACCACTATTTCGAGCAGATGCTTATTGAAGCATGTGGCGGCGAACGCCTCGACAAAGTCATCGAACGACACTTGGCGGCACTTACGCAGCCATACGGTGAAACTTCGAGTAGCCAAAACAGACGCTCGGCACAACAATTACAGAAGACAGCTCGATGAAAAGTTTCAGAAAAGGGCTCTCTCTCTCACGCCGATGACGCGGTGGCTTCCCGCCAATCACGTATCCGTTTGGATGTCCCGTGACTGGTCTCACATCCGTACGCTGGCGCCATCCGGAGACACCCCTCCGAAATTCTCTCTGACGTAGGCTCCCGCGTTACTAATCTTCGGCCGCATACCTTACTCCTGACGTCACGGCGCTCCACCCTCTCTTCGGTAGGAAGAATGGCTACCTGCACCCCTCGCCGGATTATACCCCTGGTGACACGCGCATTTCCGCCGTTTCTACACAATTCTTGGGTGGTGAAATCCACAGCGTTTTGCATAGCAAGACATGATTCTTAATTTTCATTTATATTCTCCGCTTCTGAACTGCTTGTAATTTGAATTAGCGCATGCTACTCTGTGCTGTTACATGAGAAAATCTTGTTTTATGTAAGTTTTAAAAATTGTCAGTATTAAAAGCATACTTAGCTATAATCGAAAAACAAATAGAGCCTTTTTTGAGAAAATTTCGAAAATGTGACTTCATGTAAAGAATCCCCCAAAATTAAAATATCCGTTCAATATTCAAGGAGGCCACAAAGTCCGCCAGATTCATTGGGAAATTTCAAATTTGATGAAGTCCTATGAATGGTTCAGATGCTAGCGCTGTGGACAGACGGATGTAAACCATTTTTTCGTCACCAAGGTTCCCAAAAACCGTGGATTTTGACCAGAACAAATTAGAGAAAGTAATTTACTACATATAGGAGGGAGAAAGATACACATTGTTTGGTATTCAGGGCCCACAAACTTTTACGTACGAAGTAAATGCGTGATCACAATCATGGAATATTGATAAAGAATTAAGATTAATCACTCCCTTGGAAATATTTAGATTTGTAAGATTAAATAATATCTTTCTTTGAAGTCTAAACTGAATGCATGAATCTTCTTAATCGAAATTAATTGATAATATTTTAAACAAAATTTATATATTATAACTAGGGGGCGGATTTTCATGACTTAAAACATCGTCGAAAATGATCAATGAAATGCTCTTAAAATGTTTTAAAAGTGCTCTAGGAGCATAGAAAATTGAGGTACAAAATGTGATCAAAACTAGTTCCAATGAACAACTCAAACTGTTGAACATGTTATTGATGTAATTGAGGCTTCTTCCTTTCATTCAAGTGAACGCAGCTGGCAGACTTTTGTTTTTGACTGTTTTTTACCGGGAAGTCTCTGACTTTAATTATCCTGAAATCGGTCGAACCGTCAATGGCCCTGATGGTTGTTCAAGGAAACTTAGATTACAATACTCACAACAGCTGACATTACAATTACTGAGCGAAAATATCGAGTATGCTAGTCAGAAATTCTGTGGAGAATATTTGTTGCATCTCCTAAATATTATTTGAAGCAAGTACCATTCAAATGATATTAAAATCGATCAAATTAGCGAAAAATGCTTTAAAAATACCGGAAAAGGCAAACAATTACTTGTTAGTGACGAAAAGGGCAAAAAAAAGACAAAAATGTGTCATTTCCTTTCGTCACAACATAAAATGAATGTCTATACGAAAAGGGATTGTTCTAAAGTGAAAAGAAAAAAAAAGACATTTCTTAAAATCCGCCCCTATTTATAACGTATCCGGTGTACTGTTACCATGTGGTATGAATAAATAATACAATTATATAATCATACCATCAATAGCATTCCGTCCATTCTATTCTTTTTTATTGTAATTATAGGTTCAATGAATTCATATCTATATAGTTTATAAAAATAGATGTTGGTATGTACCGGAGCAGTGTACTCCGACACCGTGTGACCGATCTTCATGAAAGTTAGCACATCTATGTGTTTTTTCACGCAGAAGGTTTTTTTTTTTTTGTTAATTTGTTTTTGCTGTTAATTTTGTCGTAACTCCACTAAATAGCGCTGCAGCTCAAGATAACGCTTAATTTTAATTCAATTTCAATTCAATTGCTTATTAATTCAGTTGAAAATTACTCATTCATAAATTTGAGATGTGTGAATTTCAATTTCACAAACCGATGGCTGAGATCGCTAAGGCAGTAGTGTCGTAGTGATCTCGGACCGAAGGGTCGCAGGTTCGAGTCCCGCCTCGGACAGGGTTGTATTTGTGTTCGTCCTTTCACCCCGTATCATCACCATTTCGTTTCACCTTCATAGTTTCCATAACGTTAATGCCAATAGTGGTCGCTAATGACCTAGTTGTTGATGCGACCTTAAATCCCCCCCCCAAAAAAAACGATAAAAAAGCTCTCCGTGAGAAGGCTTTGTGGGAATACAATAAACGGTTCTGTGGGAAGAGGAGCGAGTGGGAACAAACATGAACAATACGGTTGTACCGTCGGTTGGCATTACAATACAGTGGTACCGTCTCAGGGCCTCAACTGATGTCACTGCAGTGCCTCCGAGCGGGAGATCCTAGGGCTCCAGTCCTGAATGTGCCAGGAATTTCGATACTAGCTAGATAGCTAGGTCGAATACAGTCAACGTCTGGAGGAGAATTCTATCGGCCGACTGCTCTGATCGGAAGTTTTCCGTGGTTTCTCTTATCAATACCTGGCGAATGCCGGAGCAGTGCCCTAACGACCTTCCTATAGTTTTTGGATTTTTAGTGAGTTTCTGGGCATTTAAAGAAACCATAGACACCTCTCAAAATGCCAGAGCCTGCCCATATTTCTTTCAATATCTGCACGCATTGGAAGATAGTATTATAGACTAATTTTTCGGTTAGAATCGTCTGTGTAGTTAGTGTTCTAGGAGTTCGTTGTTTTTATTAATTATGGAATTTTTCACCCGACGCTGAGAGGTATCAGGGGAAGAAGACGAACAAGAATTTTTCGTATTATTTTCGTGTCTTGAATCTATTGTTGCCCAGACTGGAAGAGCGTTCTTAATAATTGCTAATGTTCGTAGTAAGAATTCTATTTTAGTGGAGCCTTGCTGTAGAAGAACATTCTTTCAGCCATCTGGTCTCACGGAACGATTAACCATTATTAACTTTTATTATTAATCTAGTGGGGACATGAAATAAACATAATTGTAAACGACAATTAAGATCATTAAATAAAACATTTTAATATTTTTTTTATTGAAACTACATATAAAAACCTGCCAGTCATGAAACTTTATATTTATGTTTTGAGGAGTAACAAAATCTTGAAAGGAAACTTTATTTGAAACCAACACAATTAGTAATTTGGATATTCACCAAGAATGCGTAAGGAGGACAAAAATGATCTGCCTTTCTCAGCTTATTCGATTCACACAAGCTGTACTACACGCCTTACGCCAACATTCGAGACAAATAACTTTGAGACTCTTGAGGCACTTGTACCGTGTTCCCCTGTACATTGATGGTGGATTTTATGCAAATTTTCCTTTTTAGGTAGTCACAAAGAATTTCATCTCAATGTTGTCGTATATAATGTATTCTCTCAGCCTTGTACGTGTTCGTTCGATTTTACATCGCGCCAAAGGTTTAGTATCTGAAGTTACTCTGTTATGAGGTTCAATTAAATTGTGTGTCAAGCCTTTCAAAAACTGGAAACAGGTCCTCATTGCACGTCTTAACTAACATGTGTACAAAATATTACAATTTATGTTGATAATGTTGGGGAACTCCATTTTGTCTTGTGCACTAATAAAGCAGAATGAAAATGCTTCTGGAGCTATTCGGTACAGGAGACCTTACGAAAACTGCACATAATTAGAGCTGTCCAGCACGTGGGACCGCTAAGATTTTGAAATTAATTTTTTAGCCTAAGAACGATGTACCCCAACGAAATAAAAAATAACGGACGGGAGAGTGTAAGAAGTAGGAGGAAATACTGAATGTATGAATGAATTAGACCAAACAGGTTGGCCACTATTGGAATGCAAAATATACTGCTGGACTCACAGACAGGAAGAACCAGTAAAGAGTAAATGGAGATAATATGCAAATTATTCAATGCCGAACAATTACAGCGAAAATTACATTTACGTGGATTCCGAGAAATAAAATCGCATACATGAAGGCTAAAACCGCTGCGGCAAAAGGAATCAGTTTTGATTATGTAATCCTAATCCAGCATCAGTTATGGTAACTTATTTTAAAAATTAATAATATTTTTAAGATAAAAAGATTTTAAACAATTCTTCTTCCGACCCGCCACGTAAAATCTAGAGAGCCGTCAATTGTAATATATTTAGGGAAGGCTACCTGGTATTGCTGCATTTTACATATTCCATAACTAACAATCTGACCCGGAATTTTCGTTACGAAACGTCAAATGTGCCAGAACTATAGTCAGTAGCAATGGTTACCAGTATCCAGTTTACGCTGTCTGGTTTCAACATTTTCTTATATTTTGAACATTTTTTTACATGTTATAATGGATGTCACAGCTGTCGGAATGGGGGACACACGTCACCATACTACCTTCGGGAATGACACGGGAATAACGACCACGAAAATTAGCAAACCTGTACAACCTCATACCTAGTACTACTATTTTACATTAAATGGATCGTCTTGAAGGACTACTTCCTTTTTTCACACTACTCGTTATCTTCCGAGGCCCAAACATATTTATTCCGGAGAGATTAACGTGTGTCATTATGAAAATCAGGTTTTTCGGCTGCATCCCTTGGTAAAACAAAGTTGTTACGCCTTGAATTATGGTGATAGGTGGATGATGATGAGAAGTCACAAATACGACCATGCCTACTCAGGACTCGAACCTGCGGCCTCGTCGGCGCAGACGAGGGCTGCCGTAACAGTCTGACAGAGTAATAATAATAATAATAATAATAATAATAATAATAATAATAATAATAATAATTATTATTATTATTATTATTATTATTATTATTTCTGTCGCGAATTGGTCATCTTTGAATCACGTGAACGTGCCATTGTACCCACCGAGGCCCAATCATATTTTCCCGGGGGTAAGTGCATGTGTCTTATTCGGGAGGATCAGCATTTCCACTGAATCCATTTTTACACCCCAGGGTTGTGAACTCGGAGGGATGAGTTATGAAATAACGATGATGAAGGATGAAAGGACAATTACAGACACACATACAAACAAACATTCATGCCCCGGGTGGGACTCAAACCTGCCACCCATCATGCACGAGGCAGCTATTGCTCTTCAGCCTTAGCGACCTCGGCTATACGTGCCGGCGCATTATTATTATTATTATTATTATTATTATTATTATTATTATTATTATTATTATTATTATTATTATTATTATTTCTTTACGATTTAACGGGGAAAGGTGCAGTGTTGTCGCGAACGGCATTGTGCCTGTAGCGTAGTTGGTTCTGTATGTGCCATATGTAGTCTGTTCAGTTGAAAGTGGGAAATGTGTGAGTGGTTCAGTTTATTAACATGATATACCAGAATGAATAGCGTGGAGGAAGTGTGGATAGTAAACGCAGCAGGATGTGGCAATAGTCGGAGTGTCCCCCAAAACAACTTCCAGTGTATGGTCGCGTGTGTTCACAAAATAGAAGATTAAGCCCATCCACGAGCGACTCCAGCAAGATCCCGTTATCAACGAGACCCTGCGTCCTGTTATCAGCAGCAGAAAGCGATGCAACTGTAGCCGTCAAGGGCGCAGGGCATCAATCTATCTGCCGCAGTCGTCCGTCAGCAGTCGGTTATGAATGTGGGTTTGCGTGTACCAGGTCAATTGCGTGACTTACTGCCAGCAGGACTGCCACAGTCCGTGACAAAATCCAACAGAGAGTCATCGTAGGTGCGCACAATGTCATCTGATGAAGATTCATGTATGTATTTGAAGTGGAATTGATTGATTATTGATTGTAAATCTCACAGTGTACTAGATATCTTTACTGATTTTTCTCTACCGACAAGTCAAAAACTTTAATAAGCTGCGAATGTAATACAATCCGTATTCGTATAATATAGAGTACGTTGAAACTTGATATAATTGGCATGATGGGCATAATGCCGAGAGACGAGAGAGCTTCATGGGTCATGGATTTCTATTGCGGGCAGCAAACGGGATCTTGGGCATATCTTCGAGAGCAGAACAAAAGTGGCTAGTTGATGATACGCAACATCAGAGCCAGCTCTGCATCCTTTAGTCCAGATAAGTGTTTTTCGAATATTTTTCGTTTAAAGAAATCCAATAAGTTTTATCACCTAAATAATTTTCATTCTAAATAATTTTTTAAATAACTTTAAACATTCAAATATTTCTTCAATAGGAACATAATGTAGCTTTTTGCTCCAGTTTCTGGCATAATAATAATAATAATAATAATAATAATAATAATAATAATTGGGGGCCTTAAGCAACTGGGTTTGAATGAAGACCTGGATAAACCCATACAGAAGGCAGTTGTTATTTCAACAACAAGGATAGTGCGGAAATTCATGGGAAACAATGTATTATAAATTCTTTTTAAAAAATAGATGTATTGTGCTTTGATTTTGTATATCTGTGCAATTCATTCAAATGTACCAATAAGATGAGAGAATAATAATAATAATAATAATAATAATAATAATAATAATAATAATAATAATAACGGATTGGTTTACTATTGAGTAAAGTATTAATGCCTTCGATTCAAATGGAAACCGCAGTCGACTACGTATCCAACTTACTTTTCCCATTGCGGCAGATTTTTGGTGGTCTTCGAGAAAATGTATCAAAGATTTCCAAATTTAGGGGTAGGGCGCGTACTCGTAGGATTAAAAGTCGCGATTGTAAGGCATTTGCTGACCACTTCCATTGTTAAATTCTTACTTTTGGCATATGACAATTTTTTTACTAGATTGTCGTAATTCTGTATTATATTCTATTGTATTTGAATAAAAAAAATTATACCATTTTCTTGGGTTTTTACTTTCGTATATGTAGTTTTAATGTAATGCCCAGTGTGTAGTGCAGTGTGTAGGAATGCACATGCTTGTACTATTTCACATAGTAATGTGGAAATATTACACGAATTTCTTGTGTAAAAACGAGTGTAAACGCAGTGGTATAGTTAAGGAAAGTAACACCATTCTAAGAGTAAAATCAATCAGAAGTTTTAATTTACATTTTTATAGTTTATATAATTCGAATGCATTATTTCAAGAGTCCTGGATTATTGTGGTTTCGAAAATCATCATGGAAATTTCATTTTATGTCTTGTTAAAAGTATATGATAATTTTTATTAATTGAAAATAAAGTTCACGCTAAATTTCACAAGGTCCGGTTGCATTACGACAAAGTATATAATCGTGCTTCATGTGGGTTAAAAATTGAATACCCATACTCACGCTATAATCCCTAAAATGTATTAGGGAGGAGAATACCTGTTATCTTCCTTGAAATAGTTCCGCCTCATGCCACGTCCTCTTGTAAACCAATCGCCAGTCAACCGTATTATATACTAGACAAAAGTATTAATCAATTTAACATCTGTCCAGAATATAATAGTGTCCCATAGTAAAATATTCAGCATTTATTTATCTCTTTCGAATCCGGTGTCGACATCCAGTGGGGAAGTCATTGGTGTGTAATGGTCAAAGGTCTGGTGTTTTGTAATTCTGAATTTTGTGATCTGCAATTTCCATTGCTGTAGGTTTAAAACTAAAAAGTTCAGATTCTTCTATTTAAAATATTCAAGGGATGTGCCAATTATTATGATTTTTTTAATCTTTTCAGTACATGTCACTGTCAGACTGTTCCGGTATAATCAGAATTAAATCATCGAGATTATTATCTGGATGATTTAAAGTAGAGGCTCGCTTTATGAACAGAAACAACTCTAATATATTTAAGGCAAATGCACCGAAACCAGACACAGGTTTCAAGTGCACTACTCCACGCAGCAGTTCCATACACCATCTCAAACAAAATCTTGCTGCCATAGTTGAGGAATCTGTATTTATTTTGCGATATAGGTATGGACTATATTTTCAAACATATAGTTGCCAACTTTGACTTCTTTGAGAAACATCCATTGTTCCTTAAGCGTTGAGATTTCAAGGGGTGCAGGTTCTCAAATTCACATGTCCTAAGAAGAAAATACACGCATGAGGACTCAATTTGTTTTCTCAATAACATGTCTCGGGAAAGCTTAAAAAAGCTCTTGAATTTGTCAATACACTTATGTCTATTTACGATGCATTTTTTACATGTACTAATTGTTTGTTTGTACTAACTAATACTACATTTGTTACATGTAATAATACGGTATAAGAAATCTAACAACTGTGGCGTGATGTGAAATTTTTGTTATAATATTCGTAACGTGTCCTCGGGAAATTAGTACATTATTTTCCTTTAACGTTTTGTTGGTTGCTATTATTTGGGAGGCTTTCCCCAAATTCAAACAGTCCTTGGCTGTTGCAGGATATGTTCACGCTTTTTTGAGAAAGTTGCCGAGTGATGTCATTCTTCAGGTTCTCTGGACGTTACTTGTGATAGGAGTCGAAAATTCAGCATTAATGAGCACGGATTAAAGTTTCTGATAAGATTCATGCTCTGTACTTTTTTTTGAAGTTGAAAAATTTGACATTCAATTGTTTTTACTATTTGCATGATATTCTAATTGTCTGTGTTGCTTAGTAAAGACGTTCGAGGCGTTTTTTACTACAATTCATAATCTCATATTTATTAATTTGGAAACGTGTTCTCTAATTTCGTGAAAACACTGAAGTCAGATTTACGGGGCTTCGTCAGTAGGAGCATGAAATGTTAACACATGGTTGTTCGCCAACGTTTTGGAAACATCCAGATGGTAAAATGCTCCTACTGTCCAAGCCCCGTCAACCTGACTCCAGTCTAATTTTTATGGTCGTTAAGAATTCTCCTTTTTTGAAATAGTTATAAATCCCTTAATGTTTGAACATTATACGTTTCCCTAAAATAAACTCGAAGGAAACGCGTTACGAAATACCCGGAGAAGCTGCTGCTGAGCCCGTTAATGTTCTTCATTTTTTGTAGAAATATTGATCTTAGAGTGTTCACATTTTTCCGTCTTCTAAAACCATTTTCCTGGACATGATCGTTCAAATTGCTGAGGTTCGCTTCTCCTCATTTGAATTAATTAATGAAATTTGTTTGCATTTTATGCTGGTAAATTTATTTCGTATTTTTTATTAGGAGGATATCGCGAAATGAGAGAACGTTTGGAGGAAGTTAAATATATTTTTCACATTTCGAGAACATTAAAACTATTCAGATATAGTCAAGTTGACAGTTCTGAAACTGCGTTCTTTTGAGCATACGCTGCGTTTCAAAAGAGGTGTTCTTGCGGTCTTTTCACGCCGAGAGGTGCATGGCGAATGGCGAAGCGAACCGAAAGCTTAGACGGCGGCACTTAAGCGGAAGAAAATCGATGAGAGTGGTATGCGGAGGTTCACTAGAATTTGGCCAGCCAATAGGGTGCAGTTTTACATCTCTTGAGAGTTTAGCCAACAAAACAAATAAAAATAAAATTGTGTTAAATTGGCCGCAACTGCCCATGGCATGTCAGGTACCGTTGTCGGAGAACTCTGAAAGAGAGTTTGTGACGAGAAGAATTCCATCACTGGTCTTTCAAAGCCACAGAAAGGTTGCTCGGAGCTCAGGAAAAGGCGATGTTATCCCAAATAAAATGACTGTATGTCGGGTCAGCCTCTGGTGGTACTAGAGTCTAGGCTCTGATCTGATATCCGCGTATTCGCAGTACTGCTGGAGTCGTTGGGGGATGAGCCATATCGAAATGTGGGATCAACCTAACGCTCGGGCGCATGGAAACAGTGAGTGAAAGGCTCGCACGCGGTCCGTGGCAAGTTGCTCCGGCACTGCTCTGGAATTTATAACAATACGTAACCGTCCGATAAGAGCAGCCAGCCCTCGCCGAGCTATTTGGCTGTTTTCGAAAAGATGCCACCTTGGGTATCGAACTTAGGACTCCCCCCTCGGTCTGCTAGGCTTCTATTGCGGACTGACGACTGCCTAAGCTACGCGAACGCACCCGGAAGAAGTCGAGTTGGCTCGCCAATTTCCCTTGTGCAGCCCAGTTGACACACGAGCGCAAATAAGTAAGAAGAGCGAGTACGTAGGGACGGATTTACGTGCTATGTCTGGCGTTTGTTACAAGGGAAGGCTTTGGAACAGGCTGGAAGTATTCCTTTCTGTATTTTTGGTTATGGTTATTAAGGTTTTTGAGTCGTTATAGATTAATCCGTAACCGTGTCCGTTATATGTATTATTATCCTTGTGTTGTACAATACTTTTCGAAATATCACCTTATAATGAAGCTTGAACAGAACATACTTTCTCGAATTATTTGTAACTATTACATAATATTATAAGTCTAGTTGAACCCCCAAAATTGTTTTCAATCGTGAGACATATTTGTCAGAGCTGGGACACAATCACAATCTAATTTCTGTACCCGAACAAAATCATCTCTGAAACAAACATTTGTCAAAGAAGTTACGTTTCTTTGACTACTACCCTATTACGATGTAAGTGGTCCCCTTACATTCTAGAAAACATGGTTTCAACCAAAATCGGACCTGCGCCATGTTTATAAGTATACGTAGCTACATTCTAGCAAAAAAATTTAAACAAACAATGGCGCGATTTTTGAGAAAATTTCGAAAATTACTCTGGAGCTTTATAGACTAAACTTTCCGGTTTACATTCAAGGGTCCACGACAGCCCGATTGATAGGGAAACCTCAAATTTGATGAAAGTCCTGTGAACGGTTTTGGTGCTAGCTTTGTTCCCTGACATGCAGACGGACGTTAACACATTTAACGACATCAATCCACACAAATACACAAAAAGTGGATTCGGACTACACGACGTATTGGATAAAATAATTTCCTGCATACAGAAGCAAGAAAAATCCATATTTGTCGATATCAAGGACCTTCAAAGAAAGCTTTTCTGTTTAAAAACGGTTTTCGCTGGATTACATAACTTAGTAGGATACGAGAAAAGAAAAATAATGGAAATAAGATACCTTCAGTGTGAAAACGAAAATGAATACTCACGTGAATGCTCTATTCTTTACTCATTTGATTAGATTTTTCTTAACAGACAACGTCTATTAAAATCCTAATTGGCCGCCACCCAATTAAAGCGCCTTTTACATATGTGTCTAGTTATGTCGATATAACAATACAACTTAAAAGCAATGGAAACTCATTTTTTCATTATTCGGTAACTTGTAATAATGGGCGATTGTTTTATAACATTTGAGTTTCTAAATCACGTGTTTTTTAAGATCATATAAGGAAATACCGGACTGGACGGTCTAGATGGTTCGAGCTAGTACCGACTCAACGCTTCGTTCCGAAGGGTGGCGGGTTCGAAGTTCGACCTGAGCATGGATGTTTGTCTTATGTCATGGGCGTGCGCGTGTGTATGTAGGTGTGTGGTGGATATGGAGGGGCTCTCTTTATGTCGACTATAGATACGAGAAGCTCGCAAGCATGATACAGTCTAGTGTATGGTTAATATATACCCCGATGGGTTGTAAGGGGTAACTCGTTTCGACTCTTCGACTAAAATCTGTGACAAACATTTTCATTATTATTACAATTAAGCATTCCAGATCGTATATTTGAGCATCGCGATGTGCTGGACGTTTAGTCCGAGAGGTAATTCTAAGGTTGCATACCCACTCCTCTGTCGTGACGTGGGATCGTGTGGTAATACGTAATATTCATATCACATTCCACTTATGAGTCGTCTGTAGATCCGTTCCCTTTGTATTGACGTGACGTGAAATGTGGGATGTTACGATCTAACGTAACGTCGCACGACGCCTCACGACCGAATCAGACCTTTCAGAATTTCGCCTCACGTGAGAAGGCGTGTGCAGACATCTTATCTGATTTTCTCATTCTTATTCGATGACTTGGAGATCTAGTTTTTTTCAGTGATAAAAGAGGAATTCACTGTACATGTTAGAAGAAATCTGCTGCTGTATGATCCTATCCACAGTAAATAAATTCTATAATGGTAAATTCTAAAAAGACATATCAATTCAAAAGGTGATATAAAGAATATATTACATTTCTTATAAACTTATGCACACAATTGAACAATTTTGAGAAAATAAGAGTGGCGAAGAGTCTTGTAGTTGGGTATTCTAATAATCTTATATTTTTTGTAAATTAGCTCCTTTCGTCGGTTTTCTCATTTAGCAGAAACGTCGATAAATTGTTCTTTAAAGCTGTCGTTTCTGCACAGTTAATGTAGCAGACACTTTTCGATAGCCAGTGTACTGAAATTACTGATTCTGATATTTCTCATGGAATTTCTCAGGAATGTCTTTACTCTCTTTAATGTAACATTCCTCTCCCGTAATGCTGTTAATAAAGGGAAAGTTAGACTGACTTGTATCAAACGAACCGTCTCTTGATAATTTTTTCATGACAAATTTGTGTTACAAATACTTCAGCAACAAATCTGCAGCCATGTATACATCAATGTAAACATTTTTTTAAAATTTAAGGTCGCATCAACATCTAGGTCATTAGCGACCACTATTGGAGTTAACGTTATGGTAACTGTGAATGATACGATACGATGATGATAAGGGGTGGAAGGACGAACACAAATACAACCATGACCGAGGCGGGACTCGAACCCGCGACCCCTTGGTCCGAGATCGCTACAACATTATTGCCTTAGCAATCTCGGCCACCGGATCGGCAATGTATACATTTGTCAGTACATTTCGAAGCTACTCACTGTCAAAGAATGGATGTTGTTTTATTAGGAAAGAAAACGTCCAAGCCTTATTTCCAATGCGCGCAGAAATTGAAGAAAAAAGAAATAAATAAAAAACTATGCAGAATGTGACAGGTTTCCATGGTTTCGTTAGATACCAGGAAACTGAGGACAAATACGAAAACATGTATATTACTAATTTCCAGTGCGCATAGAAATTGAAAATAAATAAATAAAAAATATGCAGCCACCGACCGTGTGGCAAGTGCCTATGGTATCGTTAGATACCCAGGAGCTCGGGAAAAGAACACAAAATCAATTAAAGAGTTTCGATTTGACTAAAAAAGAAAAAATTGATTTCACTTAATGTTTACTTCTCCGGTTATTTCGCCTAGTCTTATACTGCACGTATTGACTGAATTCTCGTACTCAGTGTGTCACTAGTTGCGACAAGAGCTGATGTCATGTGACCCCAACGCTGGAAGAGGCCGCCCGCCATTAAATAGTTTCTTTTCTTGTGTTACGTTATAGGGCAACAGCGGTTTTTACATTCTTGATATGTAAAGACCCTACTCTGAATATGCTGTACTACCTTTTTAGTGTATTCCTGAAAAATGTTTCGTTGAAATATTGAATGTATTGCAGTGTTATAGACTATTTTATTTGTTGTTCTTGCGCAGTGTGCGTGCTTCTTTTTGTAAAACCATTACGTATATGAAGAAATTAGTGAATATTAATAAGTGATCAAATTCTCCGAAAACTCAGAGAAAACCGTAAATGATGTTCATTAAACGATCTGAGGACTGTTCTATTATCGGCTTTTGACGAGGGAGGGAGCGAGCCATGTAAGCTGATGCGGTCATAATTTCCTGAAAGGGAGGAAAAAGAGCTGGAAGCGTGATTTAATGTCATTTGCGTAGAAAATTCTACTGGCCCATTTTCTTAAAAATAAATTTTCGGGAATAATTTCATTTTTTCCTTCGGTAAAAAAGCATTGCTTTAGAAACAATTAGCTCAAGTGCAATACGAAAGCAAATGCAGTAGGCATGTTTTTTTGCTTATTTATTTAACGCAATAAAGTTGAAAAGCTGCGTCGTATGGGGGGGGGGGAAGTGAAACACATGCACGTTTTTGAGGTCCGAAATCCCTTCTCTAATTTTTATGCTACGCAGTTGAATTACAAATAAAGTTAGCAATGATTTTTTTGTCGAAATTTGATAACAAAGTATTGTCTCCCGTGTAATAAAAAGTATTTACAATTGCAAAGGAGCTACAGATTTTTGCTCTCGTCCCTTATCGTGCCCCACGTGAAACAATTGTCTTAGTATCGCGAGAACATGGAGAACGATTATTTGATGTGAAATAACTATATTTCCCAATAAAAACCCCTCAGAGCTCAAGAAAACCTGCGCAGATAGTGTAGCTACGTCTAGAAGCAAAAGAAGTGACATTTGCTCAATGGATCAAGGAAAACTGGACATTAAATCTATTCGAAATAAGGTTTTGTAGAGCAGAGAAATGACAAAGGAAATACTTCAAGTGTTATAGTGATGTGCAGTACGGTAAAGTGAAGGGCAATGCGAGCGCGGTGCCATTTTAAAGTGTTCAAAAATTAAAGTCTGGTTGAGATTGTAGACGTTTCTTTTCTTTTTTATTCACGTAACGTGATGCTTTTAGAATCAAGTTTTATATTATTATTATCATTATTACCTTATTCATGTAATTAACTGCCACTGGGTAACCGATTGCAGTTTAAATAAATTTTTTCTTTATTTTTAAGCCGAAAAAATATAGCAATAACCAAAAGCTACCTTCGTTAAAAGAAGAGCCCCTACATAATTTTAGCGCACTACGGTCAACCAATTCAAGTCCGTGCTGTTCTTCCAAAAGCGTCCCTCCCCATGCAATGTTACCCCTGTTAACTTGCAAGTGGAGGCGCAAGCGAATACGGCCGCTCGCAATCGCCGGAGTCCACGTGAGGAAGGCGTGCTGCAGATGACCCTTCCCGGGTGCTCTCTACAAATAGAATTTCATTACATGCGAAATCATTGTATTTAAGCGAACAAGGTTTGGATCTGAGGTTTTTCAGCGCGCTGACTATTGCGTTTTTATGCAGTGTTTTTTTTGGGAGGGGTGCAAGTCGTGTGTCAACGCCCACGAAAATTTTAAAAAATCATTTTTTTCCCTTTGAATTTATTTAGATTTTTCCATTTGTCCGGTCTTCCGTGCGATCGGCGGAATAGATCGGCACCAGCGCTTCCATGCAACGCAAGCAGTGCGTGAGCGCAGCTCAGGTCGTTGGCGAATGCCTCCAACGTCTTCAGGTCGGATCGGGAGGCGGAAGCGCATGCGCGCGACGTCCCCTCACTCAAGGACAAAGCGTGCCACGGCGTTGGATCTTTATTTAACAGCCTGCTGGAGAGTGAGCGTTCTTGATTATGATATTCTCAGTTGTGAGTTGCAGCTTTTAGCGATACTCATGAAATCAGTGTTATTTTTTTAATAAGGATAGTGAAAAAATAGAAAATTAATTTTAAATAATTGCTTTCCTTCCCTTTCGCATGAAGGAAGGAAACAAGTAATTGAGTAATGGGCGATCGTGTCCTAACCTGATAATATTTCAGAATTTAATTTTTAAAACGAGAACCGAAGAATGGGAAAAGTGTCGAGCATGTCTTTTTAAATATTTTAAAATTCCAATCTTTGCAATAGAAAATACATCATCATTGTTATTTCCCGACTATCTTTCCCTCATTCTTTCAACATTATAATTTAAAATAAATAAGGATTTTGTTTACATAATTCAATTTTACTCTAATATATGTTAGTGAAAACTAGGGTGGGGTTAACCCTTTCCTTCACTGCCAACTTCCTAGGTCCAGAGTGAGGAGACGCCATTGTTTTTATGTATTATGTTCGTAGTGATAATTCGTTATTTAATTTCACATTTATTGTTTTACAGGATTTACTCTAAGAAATGAACATTTGGACAGTTCGGGAACCAAATGAACGTCATCCAGGGCGATGACATTGCCAGAGATAATGATGAAGCCATTTACAAATGAACTATCTGTAAACGACCGCACCGACAAAATGAAGGCATGGACGTAACTTTCTAGTTATATTGTCAGCAGTGGTGAAGCAGTAGCTGCAGTCCCTTCTTATAGTAATATTTCTATTTTTCGGTTGTGATAATAACAAGAATCACATGAATATATTCTAAACGAAACAAGTGCATTCACTCATTCTGACTCTCTTAAAATATATACAAGCGTTTGTATATAAATAAAATAATTTATCCAAATGTTTATACATCCTGACTGGGGCCGACGAGTGACGGGGGAAATGATCGAATGTGTCAGTGGTGCGCACGCGAAAGAAACGAATTGGGCAAGTTGCCCACTTAGGTCCTCAGTCTTCGTAACTGTTGGTCTCGGTTGTTAGCCATGTCGTGTAACGCGCTAAAGGTGTCGTTTGTTACGCTCACACTAGATTTGAAAAGAATGTTCCCAAATGATGTTTCACTTTTTCAACTCCGTCCATAGAAACGTTCTCAATAGGTCACAAACAATACACTAGTAAACGTGGCAACATACGCAATGTGTAAATACTAAAAATGGATTTTTATTGTGTTATTTGATTTGTACTATTCCTCTAAAAATATTTACTTCGAATAATATATGTTGGAATCACAATTACGTTTGCAAATTATTAAAATGTATTCAATTATTAAAATTTCACTTTTTTTAGCATTTTGGATCAATGTCTATATTTTATTCCATTTTCATTTTAATAATGCGTGTTATGCGATTGTAATATTGTAAATGTTCGAACAATAAAAACGATGGCGTAAGCGATACTTGCCTGGAGGCTTCGTAATCTAGTCTATAAATTGTAAATAACCTTGAAAGGAATGAATATCATTCCATGTAAAGTGCTCTTGGGCTTCTCGCGTGAGCATATCTGATTATGATGAAATGGATTATGGGGAGTCCAACATATCTCAAAAGAATTTTACTAAAGTTTTAGCTTCCTACGTGAAATAGTTTGAGATGCAGCTTGTTTAATCCCTTTCAGAGTCGTTGTAGAGGACGACAATAAGTTTTTCACAACTTTGAAATAGAAATTTTTTGATCCGTTTCTGTTAAACTAATAAAACATAGCTTACTTACAACTTTTTTGCTCCATTCAATTAATCTAATATGTATTCTGCCTTTATTAATGCGCCGCGAGGAGATTGCAGCAAAATCGTCACAAAACAGTGTTAAGAATATTCAGATTTTAACATTAAATAGTTTCCTTATATGTATATGTGAGTAAGAAAACAAATATGGCTCATAAAATATCAACATTGCATTGTTCCTTAATGAGTAATTTCAAACGTTTAACTACCTGCATACTTCATACAGGGAGCGGTAGCTCAGTGCATCAATTGATGTCACTGGAGCGCCTCTGACGGGGAGGTCCTAGGTTAGAGTCCTGACGGCGGCAGGATTTTCGACACTAGCTTTTCAGCTAAGTTTGGTATTCAGCTGGAATCTTCTATTCAGTCGCTGCCTGGAGGAGAATTCTAGTGGCCGCCTGCTCTGATCGGTAATTCCATTAATTAATAATAAATGGCTTAGTGTTTTGCAATGACATTTCTTCTCTTATGGAGACATTTGGTATTGAACATAACCCAACAGAATGGCGCTTGTTCATTGATTCCTCCAAAGCAAGTTTAAAAGCAGTGCTTCTGCATAATGGAAATAAATTTCCATCAATACCTCTGGCTCACTCTGCTACTATGAAAGAAACATATGAAAACTTTCAATTTATATTGACAAAGCTTCAATATACTTCAATATGAATGGAATATTTGCTGTGATTTGAAGGTAATTGCACTTATTCTCGGTCTGCAGCTTGGTTACACCAAGTAGTTTTTTGTCTTAGGGATAGTAGGGACAGAAAAAACTTTTACACCAGAAAAGAATGGCCTAAACGCGAATCATTCATTCCTGGACAGAAAAATGTAAAACATGACTCATTGTGTAATCCTAAAAATGTGTATTTACCTCCGTTACATATCAAACTAGGATTAATGAAGAATTTCGTGAAAGCCATGAGCAATACTTCTGGTTTCATGTACCTAAAACAGAAGTTTCCAAAAACGAGTGAAGCGAAAATTAAAGTAGGGATATTTGTGGGTCCACAAATATGATCACTTATGCATGATGAGAAGTTTGAGGAACTATTGAAGCCACTGGAGAAAGCAGCTTGGCAAGCATTCAAGAAAGTAACTCATAGTTTTTTGGGAAATCGACGGACAGAAAATTACCGTGATATTGTCAATGATCTTATAACATCTTATAAAAATTTGGGCTGTAATATGTCCTTAAAAATACACTTCCTGCACTCGCACCTAGATTTCTTCCCAGAAAATCTTGGCATAGTGAGCGATGAGCTCGGAGAACGCTTTCATCCGGAGATTTCAGCTATAAAAAAGAGATATCAAGGCAAATGGTATCCTAACATACTGGCCGATTATTGTTGAACCATCAAGAGGGATGCTCCACAAGCAAATAACAGCAGAAAATCGTCATTTCTGACTTTTTAGGTGAGTTCGAATGTAGTGTACTCAAGAGTGTAGAAAATATTAAAGTATTTGAAATCATAAATGCCTGTCTCTCGGAAACTTTGCGTGATGGAGAAAAACCGATATATTTGAATTCAGGAAAAAATGCTATCAGAATCAGATATTTTTCTTTCTGAGACAATTTTTTTTTCTTTTTTGTCGACCACTGGCGGAGGAATACAGTGCCCAGAAAGGGTAAAAGAATTTTTTTTATGAAATCATTTAAAACATTATTTGAAAGACCCGATTTCGAACTCTCTAGAAAAGAGGATCTAGTTGCCAACGCTAATTGCTAACATTCAATATCCCAAATTTATCATGTCCAGAAAAATACACCAACAAGTAAATCAACAACAAAACTTTATTATTGACTTCTTACAAGTGAAATTCCAAATCGCACCAATACAATGCTCACAACCGTGTATACCAGATGTCCAAGAAAATAAGCACGGTTGTCATCGCCACGAGATTTGCCAGTAGAATCCGAAGTAACCAATATCCAATTAGAACCAACAATATAACGAGGCACGGTCAGCGTAATCCCAATCACAATAATAGACCCTTAAAACACGGAGTTCTGAGTATGTGTGTGTGTGTGTTTAGTCGTGCTGCATGTACGAAGACTGTACTCTTCAGCATGACGGAGTTTTATTTCAAAACAGTACTACTGCTCCGTCGCCTGTCTCACCTTATATACGCCAGGCGACATCACTACAATCGCTCCTGCCTCTGGATACGGTGGCTGCTTTCGCCTCCATTAAAGCCTACGCATAGCCCAATTTGAATCACTATACGAGGATATAACCATAACAAGATTTGGAAGACATGGCCATGGCGTTGGGTTTTATTTAAAAAATAAAATTCCAACATTTCAAGCCATTTGCATTTTAACGTTTTTTTGCATTGGACTACATTCATTGTATTCATTCATTAAATAGAGGGGAAAAATATATCACTTTGCTCAGCTTCATTTGTTGAGTAATAACGGAGAAGGAAATATTTTTTCCCAAAGTTGCGGAAATAAAATAGTATTTTAAACGACGCATGGGGACCTACAAACCGCTATAGGGTATTTTAAAAACTATTTCACCTCTGAAGCCACAGCTCCACAAAACTTCCTTTGATGTGGAACTTCGGTGTACAATATTTCATCAAAATCCAAGATGGTCGCACAGGGAGCCGTAGACCACATGACATGGAATGACCATATGGTGCTTTGACGTCCATTGAGTGGAATAAGATGAAGTGAATACGTCGGCGTCCAACCGCCATCGACGAGAGGCAAGAAAGCAAGCTCTGTTATTTCCTTTACGTGTTTTTTAACATCCACAATTCATAGCCGTTTTAATATGAAATGGTGTCAACGAATGGGAACAGAACGTGCTGTTAATAATTGCTGTTGTTCATATATAACTTGCTGTGAAGTTAAATTTACTTAGAAATATTCGAAAAACTAAGTATTTTCATTGTTGAAATAATATTGTTTTGTATCTTTAAATAAATAAAGCAAAATATGTTTTTTACTTTCATTTTCTACGTTTTTCTACGATAAGAACCCTCCTTCTTCATAGTATGATGATCGAGTGATTTGGTAGACGATTCGGAGACCCTTAATGTGCTTTAGTGTCTCGACCTTGTACTTAATGCTCGATAAAACGTATATCTACCGATTTTTGAAGCATCAAACATCGGCATTAACCTCATACCAACCTCCTTTGTACTTGACTTAATTACGGTGCAATTGGTGGGGTATGCTCGGGATCCTCCACTGCCAGAGAGTTTGCAGTCCCTTGTCGGAGACGTATTAATATGTCCAGGAGCATAGTGCATCTTGGTTTCCATACTTCCAAATACTTAAATGAAGTATAATGGGAAAAGAAAATATAGATGGGTAGAAATGTGAATGTTTATCGGTTTAGTTGTATTAGATCTACTGTCATGATAGCAGTCGCAGACCAAAGGTGTGTGCATATAATTCATTACTCGCAGTAAAAAAACTGAAAGTGCGGGTTGCGTCATGTTACCTCTGATTGCACGCTTATTAGTTAAATTGAAAATCGTTCACTGGAGAATATTGCCAATTTTTATCTTGCATTTACTAGCCACGTGGTGAAGCCGCCATATGTCTACTAGCGCTATGCAATTGCGTTGTATTTGAGTATGTCCCCACGGGCAGCAAACCGCACCAATTACATTTAGATCAATGCTAGGAGGATTTTTACGCACCCTAGGCGAGTTTCTCGCCTCATTGGGGTTGCCCTATGGCACCATCAGGCTGCCATCCTCATACGTCGCCTCACGCAGTAGGTCCTCGTGAAACATTTTCCCAATTGAGCCTATGTGGGGCCGCCCTAGCAGGTCAGTGCTACTAGCTTGCCAGGACTCGAATTAAGCACCACTCACAATGTCCAGAGACGAATCCTTTCTCAATAACCCATGAGTATCTGTCCCTGCCACGTCTAAGACAAAAGCCCTGGAGGAGACCATTACTGTTCACCCATACGTTGAAAATACTACGTTTATATAATACTATTTATTTAGTCAAAAAACCGTAAAAAAAACTATGTGACACATGGGGAGAAAATCATCTGCGCCCGCTTTCTTGAAAATTTTGTATGTTTTTTGACGAAATTCCATTCAACAATCGTGAAATATTTGGTAACGACGCATTCCTAAATAATTCAATGTAATTGGCATGGAATAACAGTCTGTTCAATGCCTAGTTTTAGAAATTGGAAAATCAATTAAGTTTTGAAAAATTCCACTTTACTTACCACCTACGAGAGTGTATCTGGAACCGATCAAATGCAGTTCACAACAAATCCCAGGGGTATTAATAAACATTGTTTTGTGAACAGTTTGTTTGTGTGTGAAGCGAAAGTCCGTGACTGGTCAGTGTCCTATGACTAGACTGTCCAGAATCTAAATGGACGCTCAGATTTTCAATAGATACATTACATTCAGAGATACGTAGTAAATGCATTCGAAGTCTCCAGTGAAATCTCCCGCAAATCTACGTGTAGGCCCGGGTTGGTGTTGGTAGCGGCGGCTGCTTTGATCGGTCGTTTTCCATTGTTTCTCCGATCAACAGCAGACGAATGCCGGAGCAGTACCCTAACAAACGGGCCACCCGCGATCTTTCCTTCCTATCCACACCCCTTACACTTACATACGCTACACTATCACACATGCCGGAAGACCGGTCGGGACCTTAGAGCATGTCCCTGTGGGGGCAGGACTCTACTGGTGGGAGATGACTGGTTGTGGAAAAAAACAGCAAGCTGGACGGATAGGTCGGTGCCTAATGTCACCATCCAGCGGGTGAAGATTATAGCCACCTCTCGGGATAAAAACAGGCACTACCCTTACGGAACTAGTAGCATTAGCAGTTGCTCCCGAAATCACTAATCAATTAACCCACGTGTAGGTCGGAGCCGGAATGTTACTTTATCGTGCACCAACGTATGCGATAGTGTTGATCCAATATCGCCCGATGGTTCAATAACATTTTCATGATTCATTGAGCTTGCGGAGAAATATTGTGACAAATGTCATTTTGCATTCTGTTCGTGTATTACCATAATATGTATTTCGGGTACTATATCTTGTAACATTTCTTATGTTTAATGTATACTTGTTCTTTCTTTTGCAGGCAAGTACCACAGTCAACCAGTGGGGCTGGACACCACTGGAAGTGGAGACTTTGATTCTGGTAAGATTAATTTCTTCGATGGTCTCTTAAGCTTATTAGGTTCATTAGTGGTATATTCATTGAACTATTGAATTAAATCTTCTTCGGGGATTAAAATTTTGTTTGGAGATTCTCGAAAGGAGGTGATATTGGATAGTGACGTAAAAAAGATCTGTAAATAATTCTTGGAATACTTCAGGCGTTGTCGCTTTCGAGACTTATCACATTGAAAAGGAACTTGTCGTCCCCTTCATTCGCAGCTATCTGTTGATTAAAATTCTTGTAACTTGTTGAGTTTTTTTATATTAACAGTGATATACTTTTACGCGAATTTGAAGACTCCATGGGACACAGCCGAAAAATGTCAAAATGTCGTACTTTTTACACCGCATCACGACACTTCTAGTACCGTATTTACCTATCATGAATCTCACCTAGGTTTATAATTCCATGTCAACCCTGGAAATTGAGATTCTTGAGTGGGAATCAACACTATCAACACGAAATCCATAATCTAAATGAAAAACTTGAATGTCTCGTTCAAAATAGTTGAGACGCTTTCGTGAAATCAATTTCGTAGAAATCATCGAGTTTACTTTAAGGAGTATTGCGATACATTCTACTATAAACAGAAGATGTAGAAAGTGATCACGCGTCTGATCTTGCAGTTTTTGCAGCTCGCGCGACACTAGATAATAGTTTGTGACGCTCATTACAAGTTACGACTGAACGAAGATCACTTTCCTACTTCCTTCTTATCTTTTCTAGCAGTCTGCCTTTCATATTTAACAGTTATTAACAGTTTTAACGTATTGTAACCATTATACAACTATCAAAATTTTCGACGATTCTTCTCACTAACTTTTTGTACATCAAAAGGTTGATGTACAAACGGGGCCTTGGAAGCTCGGTGCGTTATATAATGTGCTATTAACAGATTCGGGTGAAAGTGACCGACTCGGGGGTCTGCTCATGTAGTTTCTTCACCTATGCACACGTGAAACTATGGAGCGATTTAGGCTGCGATAACAATTATCCATCTTAGCACAAACCGAAGTATTAAATAAATGCCGAAAATGCACTTTTAGGAAGATAAAAAATACAGGAAACCTTATCTTATGTAAACTATTTATAAAAAAATATGCTTTTAAATATGTTGGGTTTTGTGATGTCCCGGATGATGTGGCTTGACTCTGGTGTGTTAAGCATGCCTATTTTTGATCTAAATTTAGGTGCATTTAATGGCTGATCAGCTGGAACACGGTTATTCTATCGTGATCGAGATAGCCTCGATGTTTTTGAAATCGAAGATCCCTATGGGATAATCACATCCCACCTTATCAGCTGTCAGATGCACTTAAATTTAAATCGATGTGTACAGTGGATGCTTTGTAATCGCGATTTCTAATCTTGCTTTAATCCTTGACTCAAAATTCTTACAAATATTTATCTTCACGTGGATAACTTAACACTAGTCTTATGTTCAATGTTTTTGAAACCGAAGCCTTATTCAAAATATATCGTACCACAATATATCTAATCTTTGATGTAAAGTCCATTAGTTCTTGGCCATTTTTCGCCAGAACCATATGCCTATGATGGTAGCGTCTCTTGGTTTCTAATACAAAGAATACTACAAGGCGAAATAACTAAATAAAAACTAATATTACAACAGCACACATTTTCTTATATTATTTGTATCAGTTACATAATATCATTTTGTAACTTATTTCCTACTAATTCTTTAGCCATCTTCTGAAAAACACTTAACAAATTATATGATTATCTAGTATGAAAATTTTCCTATCCTAATTTTTATACTAGATAATCATATAATTTGTATAAAATAATTTATCTGTTTTGCCACCGGTATACATTTGTCTGTTTTCATTGGTTGTTCTCATTGGTGTTCGTTATTCGTTGTCTTATTTGTTGTGTGGTGTAACTTCCTCTAATAGGCTGCTACTTTCCATTCGACTTGGGTATCCTACGCCCCCCTTCCCCGCACCTCATCTGTAGCACGTACCATGCCATCATTTGTTTGTTCTTTGTCCTATATCCATGGCAGGTCCCAATCACTGCAGTCATAACATTATTGGTTACTATACCATGGTGTTTAGCACAATTCTATATTTTGAAAATCTCATGGACTGAATTTTCGATTTTGATTTTAATGTGAATGGTAAGCTCCATACGACCTCTATTGAGTTTTCCTTGTGTATTTTGTTTCTTATCTAGACCTTTTGCTTTGTATAAGTAACATGGATTTTTGTACATGTAACTGCATCAGCATTACTTTTCATTGGTTATACAAATTGCTCATTGTTGTTTTCAAATTCTTACTTTCTAGCCTGATGACGAGGAAAAACTATATCCTCGAAACTGTCGCAAGATTAAACTAATACAAAAAATGTACATGTTAAATTATTTAAATAGATAGTTACCGCTAATAGTTAAGGAAGGTCTGTTCTAAATACATGGGCCAAATATAAACGTATATATTCAAAAATTTTTCAGAAGTGTCAAACATGCTTCGATTTAGTCTTCACTTGTGCTCCAACGAGCATTGCACATTTTGTGAAGAAACAAAAGTTGCAATGGATATCTCAAGTTATCCAAGCAACAAATGAATGACGCAGTACTGCCTTTATCCGATCCGCGTCAAAGAGTTTCTTCAAACTACGAAATATGTTAAACCAGGTGTTACCAAGTGTTTCTTATGGCATGCTACAGAATAACCTCTTCCCAAATAAATGTGAGTGAGGCGTATTATCTCCGTCAAATTTGAGTTCGAAACCTGTCATTTGTCGTAAATGAAGAAAGTTCTTTCATTTACACGTGGAATGAAAATCAGTCTAGCTGTGGATCCAGTGAAGTGTGTTGTGATTTAACGGATTTTCTTCGAGTTCTAGAACTGCGATATACATAGAAGGAAGAAATTTGACACTGATTATTTTCAAATTCATGTTCTGCCAAAATAAAAACCTTGCGGTCATTGCGACACTCCTTAACTTTCATCAAAATCAGATGAATATAAAGTTCTATGAAAAAATATCAATATTCCCGATCCCTATTTGGTGTTTTAAAATGTCAATTTATACGATTAAGAAATATATCGTGATATTAGAGTAGTGGGTATACAGGAATGTTTCCAAATCACAGCAAGTCTCGACTTGGTGCAATTTTGAAAACTCTTAATCCTCTAAATAGTAGCCGGAACTGAATATACTTTTAGTGGTATCACGTTTTAAGTCATATCTGACGTATTAAAACAATGTACTCGTATATCTACTCAGCTCAGAAATCAGTATTTCAGTTTTTTCTCTGCAAAAGTAAGTCATGATTTACTTAGTAGGATTTGGAATGCTTCTCTTCTATTCTGACCGGAAAAGAAAATATCGTAATTATATTGTCGGAATGAACTCGCTTTAGCGTTTGTCGTGCTATCATTCAGGTGACAGCTGCACCCCGTGGATTACGATTCACTCCTTCCTAATATTATTAGTTGGATGCCTATTGGCTGTAGGGGTCTTTCGTACTGGGGCTTCACAAGATAGAAATGGGAATGTGCAGAATACATGATTCGATAAGTGAATAAAGAACTCACGGTATCGGGCTAAGTCGAAAGCTCGTCTTATCTTTCTCCTCCTTGTTTTGCGCAGTTCTAAAGAAGAACCATTTGCAAATATAATGCAATTCTGCTCATGGATTTCCGAAATTCAGGGATTGGTCTACAGGCCGCAGATTGTAATTTGGAATCCGCGGTTTGTATAATCGATGTCGTTCTTCGTTTAAATATACAGCAAGAATACATATATTATTATTAGCCGGCAAGAAATACAGTAATGCTAAAATAAATAAATAAAAATACGCTTAACTTCTCTTGCTGTATATATGCTTCTGCAATATAATCCCGAAAACAACAGAATCTGCCCTGCAAAATTCGCGTGTGTTTTGAAGAACAGGGAATCAGGATTATATTATAAACGAGACTAAATATTTAATTTTCAATTTCCTCTTCATTTTTGAATGGGACTTAAGAAATCGGTTTAATAGTGGAAATTACAGAATCTCGTTGTAATATTTTACAGTAGCTTCTGCAGTCACTCCGTCGATTATAGAGGCATGCCTATGGAAGAAATGAATTAAATAATTAATCATTTTAATAAAAACATTGATTATTGACAAATTAAAGAGTTTTGAATCCTAATCCCTTCCCCAAGCCCCTGTGGCCTTGATTAATGAACGACAACGCCTTGGCATGGTCAAATTTAGATTTTCGATATAATATCGTGACAAATTCTTGTTCCTTATACTGTATGGATAATTGAATTTCGACGATCTCCTAAAGTTTTGGGCTTTCAATTAACCTTGCTGTTACTTTTCATGTGTTCTTAATGGGAATTTAAGTCTGGGCTCATTCCTGGCCAAGAAAGAAGTAACGAAATAATTGACTGTACATGAAGTCAGATTTGGACATACCATTAAGAACATTTAGATAAATGATGTAGAAATATAATTCTTACATTCTCGCGACCTCAATGCCGAAAAAAATTGACATCAAAACGCCTGCACTTCTGTGGTACACGCCAAAGCTTAAACCATTCAGACGATTTGTTCCAAAATTAATATTCCTCGATCGGTCTGGGCGAACTCGATACCCTGCCAGCTGTCAGATGTAATATTTTCAAAATATTCTCAAATATGGCTCCAAATTTTTGGAGTAAACTCTGTTTTCGGAAAGCCTGAAGAACTCTTCAAGAAATGGCGCGGGTCTCATATTCGTTAAAAGCTCTATTAAAAAAAATATGACTTCCTACTACAACAATAACATCAATAGATTTTTTCCTTAATGAAATCAGTTCATGAACATGAGATCGTCAAATAATGTCATGTAAGAGTTTTCGAAAATATGAATAGTTTTCGCGTAATTTTGCGTGAAACATGCAATGTTTTAAAATTTTAAACATTTTTTTTCTCAAAACGGGCTTCAAATTTTTTTCTTTACATTTTTCCTCGTATACAGGAGTAATGAAATGGGTGCTGGTTGCATTTTTATTGAACACCCCGAATTTTAGAAAATTGCGAAAGTTAAAGAATTTTTTCGACGTCTTCCGACAGCTACAATATTAAGGGTAGAATTGTTTTCCTTAATGAAACCTGTTCATCAAGAATAGATCTGGAAGTAAGATCATTTTCAATTTTTCGAAAATATGAATAGTTTTGCGTAATGTTGCGTGAAACATAGGCAGTTTTGAAACAATTTTAAACAATTATTTTCTCAAAAATGACTCTTAACTGTTTTCTTTACATTTTTTCTTCGTATGTTGCAAAGAACGAGAAAGAAACTAGTTCTGCTTCCATTTTCGGCCAACACTCCGTATTTTCGAAAATTGCAAACGAAAAAATTAACATTGCGAAAGTACAATATTAACGATAGTTTCTTTAATGATATCTGTTCTAAAAAACGATTCTTTAAAAAGGGTCATGTATGTGTATATATAAAATATGAATAGCGTAGTGTAATTTTGCATTCTCGAAATTCCAAATTCGAAATTTCCGCGCTCCATATGCTTATCTTGGGGAATATAACGCCGCACACCGCACCACGATATGACGTTCCGAAATCCTAAGAATTCCTTCTCATCGTGGTGAGAGGTTATATCTATATGAAACGCAGTTTTAATAGTCAAATTTGTGTTGATATTTTAGCTTTAAAATAATTCATTTTTCTACCTAATGTTCTACGAACTATAATGAGTTTTACAAATGATGACTGAGGTGTGTTAATATGGACGGAATTTGCGGGCTAATAATATTACGTAACCATTATTAAGGGCGAGAAAGTTCGTGCTGTTTTAATATTGGTTTTATTTATTGTGCGTAAGTTATGAGAAAAGTAGCTCGTACTAGTCTTTGCTCTGTGACAGCGCTGAATCGTCTTGGAAGATTCAGGCGTTTCTTTCACCTCTGTGCAATTGTCAGGAACAAGTTCGACTTCACAATGTTCTTATACACATGCATTCACTGATCCGCTCAGAAAGCGTGTCAAGACCAACTCCATGAAAGCTATGCAGCTCCAAAGCATCTGGCCATGAGGATGCCTCATCTTCGTGACCAAATAGTTTGAATGAAATCCGCCTTTCCTTGGTCGTAAGGCGGCTCCGCACATTTAGTATTTGCCGAGTAGCTAGACAGCTCGCCGAATCACGAATAGAATGGATGGGCTGCTTGCCATTTGCCGAGCGACGAACATTCGATGCTCGCCTTACCCACCGAGTGTCGGGTTTTTGGACACGAACATTCACCAAGCATATCCGCGGCTCTGGATTGGGCGAACAGTAGTTCGCTGCTCGGCGAATGCCGAATGTGTGGACCCGCCTTTACATATTTGATTCCATTTGAGAAATTGAATTTCAACTCATATGAAGAGGACTATTGTTCGGATCAATTTACGTGATTTCTCGCACTTTAATGACGTTTGTTTAAAGTTTACCAGTAAGAGGTGTTTTCTGACGAGCCACATGACTATCACTGAAAAGCCGTCTTTTCGACGCGCTACTATCTTTCATCCCAGAATGTTCCTCCCATTCGAGTTTGAGATCTGTGTATGACGCACGACTGCTAATATTAAAACAGACTGTACATAATATGATTTAAAGTAAGATAATGAAGGATAGTTTGCGTTAAGAAAGAAATGTCTAGCTTCGTAAATGAAGATCTAGGGTGAGTTCGAAAAAATCAACTTTTTGCAACTTTGGAAATTGCATAAGTTTAAAAGAGTGACACAGTTTTGTAAGCGCACTTTCCTTTATTCAAGTAAAACCTGTTTTAACAGCACGTACTTTCCAGCCCGTACTTTAACGCAAAATAATGCGAAAGTACTCAAACTTTCGAAAAATTGTACCTAATCTAATTTCAAAATCTATCTTTAGGGAACATTTCATTAAGGGAAAAATCTCTTATCTTCATAATTGGAGCTGTAGGACTAATGAATGTATTTTTGTTTAACGGTAGTTTTCGGAAGGTGGGCCTCGCGTCTAAAACATTAATACGAGCCACGTGTTGAAAAAAAATTCTAGCGCACGATTACATAACTTTCTCTTCTTACGAAGTACGTCGTAAGGCGAGAAAGTAATATTGATTTTGAAATAAGCAGACCCAAGAGCACAAATATGTTTAACCTGCCGTGCATTAACGTTAACAAGTGGAAATTTCATTTTCTTCAAAGGCAATATGCTTTTTTATGTAATATATGCATCAATTGCACGCATCCTCGGTAAGCTAGGACTGCCGCGCTTGTCTAGATAAAACACTAATTGTGTAATTATAGAGGAGAATCGTGAATCTTACCAGCGAATAGTTTTTAATTTCTTAACGATTGTCAATGTCCGTGACTTCATTACTACTGGGAGACGCGTAACCAGAAACAAAATTTTCGGATTGATGGATTAATAATAATAATTATACTACTACTAATAATAATTATTATATTTGTTATATTTATATATAATAATAATTATTATTATCAGCAAAGTTGAGTACAAATTAATCAAAAGAAACAACTCACGCCTGTCTTATATGTTGATGACTTCAAACTCTATGCAGAGAGAAGAGACAAATTATACGGTCTAATTGAGGTAGTGAAAGTGTTCAGTGAAGATATAAAGATGTCTTTTGGACTAGACAAATGTGCCATATTAGACATTAAAAAGAACAAGATGGAAGGCCGCGATGAATCAAGTAGAGACATCAAGGAACCACCTGATGAGGTTTACAAATATTTAGATATGGCCCAAAGCTACCGAATAGATCATTCCTGCATGAAGAAAGCTCTCACCGATATGTGTAGATCAAGAGTTACAAAAGTTCTGAACACTAAATTAAACAAAAAAAATCATAGCAATAAACTTATGGGTAATCCCTACTCTTTCCTATTCTTTCAGGATTCTCAAGTGGTCTTGTGCAGACCTCGGTGCATTAAATAGATTGACTGGAAGGCTGCTTACTAAATTCAGGTGTCTTCATACAAACTCGTCTATTAAAAGACTATACCTACCCTGAAGAGAAGGAGGCAGGGGACTGCTAAACATTGAAAATCTCTGCAGAATCCAAGAAAGTAAAATGAAGCGAAAGTTACTCTCGTGTGAAGAAGCCTTAATGAAACTGGCCGCACAAGCAGGTGATGGTTATATTCTACTAAACTTGAGTGCCTTCAACACAGGAACAACGGCATTTGCAGTAGGAACGACACCAAAAGAGACAATTCAAAGAGATCTAGAAAATTGTCAACAAAAGGCAATGCACGACAAATTTCCTAAAGCTATCCATGAACCTCATGTTAAAACACCATCCTCGCTACAATGGCTATCAGACGGCTATCTATACCCAGAAACAGAGGGATTTATAATGGTAATCCAAGATAGAGAATTCCGAACTAGAAACTACGAAAAACATTGCATGAACATGCCCGTGGTTGACAAATGCAGGAAATGCGGCACCAGCGGTGAAACAATCGGAACAGATAATACCTGAATGCTCCGCACTTGCCGATAGCGCGTACTTGGGGAGACACAACCAACTAGCTAAGATCGACCATCAACAATTGGCTCTCAAGCATGGAATGTTAAATAGTGGGGCTCCATCGTATTATAAATACAATCCAGCATCTGCAATGGAAGCAAATAATACCATCATTTATTGGGACGTACCCACAATAACAGATCAAACTGTGGCTTTCAATAGACCAGATATAGTTTTGATTGATGGAAACAAGAAAGAAGCTATGCTTGTTGATATTGCTGTACCATTGACACATAATCGAAAGAAAACTGAGGCCGAGAAAATTACTAATTATGAAGATCTTGCTCTAGAAATAAAACAAATGTGGAAACTACAGAGTGTAACAACATATCCTCTTGTTATTTCGGCTGAAGGTGTAGTAACAAAAAATTTCAGAAATAAATTTTAAAAAATGGATTTACCTCAACGAATCCTAAATTACGGGCAGGATGCAGTGATCCTGCAAACATGTCACATAGTTCGCAAGTTCTTGGACTAACACAAATGAGTCTCCTATATGGGTCTTAGGGGTCAAATCTCTCTCCTCAGTGACCGAGCTCTTTCCTTATCGTGGCAGGAATGGGCTAATTGAACCCAGCACAAGCTGGTGAGAATCGCAAGAGATGATGATGATGATAATAATAATAATAATAATAATAATAATAATAATAATAATAATAATAATGGAAAAAATATTTTAGTCTCGAGGCAGAAATATTCCATTTGGAACACTTCTATTCTCTTGAATATACATTTTAAAGATATTTAGAAAAAATTACCAATATTTTATTTAAAAAAATTACATATAAATTTTTAAGGTGTTCTTGAATTTCAAAAGTAATAAAACTTTTTACAAAAAGTAATTTCGTTTGCTAGGGGTGGCTCAAGGGTGTAATGAGGGTGGCTGAACCACTTCTTGGCTGCGGGCCTGACATGCGATTACTTGAGGTTTTGCATTGAGAATAGGAAAATGAGCTCCACCGAATGTGACTCATCCGGGCCCTGTAATGAGCGTGCGAGAGCGTTCCGGTGCTTAGAGCATTGGGCAGTTCGCGTATACACAGTCTTATTGGAAATGGCATTGGACTGTGTGCAGCGCTCCGGGAAGCGCCGCCCGTTTGCTATAGGTAACGTATTACTTTTTGTTCTTCTGTTGTGGATTTCTACCACGAGAGTTAATAACGGTTAGATGTCAGAAACGTGTGTTTAATCAATGATATATTGAGTGAACCAATAAATTGTCTTCTGCCAGTGAAGAATGGAATGTCATTCATATAGAGAGAGGTAGAGAAATATCTCAGAACTTATTAACATAAATTTTTTGCATAAAAAAAGAAAGGGATAATCGTGGTTTTTTTAACGTTCATCGATACGAGAAGACATTTGCAGGAACTGAGAGAATATAAAAAACAGAAAATATTTGTCTGGTCAGGTTTATTGATCAATGTATTTCCTGTGAACAAAATATTTTAAAGGAAGAAGCATGCTACAATTTAACTAATCTCATGAATGCTATTACAAAACACGCACGATCGCATTTGCATTCACTTGAACGATACTGGAAATGTCTTCGTGGGCACTGAACTTCACCTGCATTTGAGATCACATGCAATGAGACATGACAACTTTCTTAAGACGAATAGGGAAGTCCTGAAGCGGCGAATTGCTGCTACTTATTTATTACTTCAGAAATAGCTTTCCAGATGACGTAAAGAAAGTGATGACCCAGTTAACACCGTCGAATTTCAAACTTGAATGATTGATTAGTGATCCCGGAGAAGTCAACTCCCGTATTTGCAACTCATTATTCCCAATAAATGTAGTGCATGTTTTTATCGCGGGAGGTGACTGTGACCTTCCCCAGCTGGATGGCGATATCCGGCGCTGACCTACGTCGCCTTGCGGTAATTTTCCCTTAACCAGGTATCTTTCAACAGCGGGGCGAGCTCTAAGCTCCCGACAAGTGTGATTGTGTAGTGCATGTGAGTGTGTGCGTAAGGGGTAAGGATAGGACAAGGAAGAGGAACGAAAGATCGCGCGGTCCGTGGCTCGTTGTTAAAGTCCAGCTCCGGCATCGAGTTTCAGAATGAATGTACGTACTTGTTCTATGTGCTCTGTAAGAAACATTACACATTCCGGTGACCCATCCACGGTGTAGACACACCATGTTGAATGAAGCAAAGGAGGACCTTCAGGCTTGGTGGTCCACTGCTGCCCTTCCGCCTCCCATCCGCAGTGAATCCTGGTCAACATATGGCAAGTGCAATTTATGAAACGAGGTGTTTTTATTATTCTCTAAACGATTATGTAATTAATGTAATTTGTTTATGAGATTATTTTATTTCATTTTCTTTACGTTATTCTTAAATTATGTTGGTTGGTTGGTGAATCCGGGCGCGTCAACGGCTTAGGCCAGTCCCGTAAGTGTAGTGCATGTTTTTCCCTTGGGAGATGGCGGTGATCTTCCTCCGCTTGATGGCGAGATCCGGCGCCGACCTTCCGTCGTCTAGCGGGGTTTTCCCCTAACCAAGACTCTCACACCAGCGGGGCACCGCCCCAGCCGGGACAAGCTCTAAGCACCCGACCGGTCTCCCGAAATATGTGGTAGTGTAGTGCACCTTACTATGTGTGTATGGGGAGAAGATAGGACAAGGAAGATGAGGGAAAGAGGAAGGAAGATAGGACAAGGAAGCGGTCCGTTTGTTAGGGTACTGCTCCGGCATTCGCTTGGTGTTGATCGGAGAAACCACGGAAAACTATCGATTAGAGCAGCCGGCCGCTAGAATTCTCCTCCAGACAGCGACTGAATTCGACCTAGCTGACAAGCTAGTGCCAATCTTGCCGCCGTCAGGACACGAACCTAGGACGTCCCGGTCAGAGGCGCTGCAGTGACATCAGTTGATGCAATGAGCCACCGCTCCCGGTCTTAAATTATGAAGAGTAAGTGAATTAATATTCTGTTCTAAAGAAACTATTCTACATGTTTCTAACAAGATAGATTTTTCATGGGCTACAAACCACAAAATTTAATTTTCAAAAATTTACAAAGGTATACAATTTCATATTTATAGCATTAAAAAGTGTAGTATCGTCTGTTTCTACTGTAGAGTGTAAGGAATAGAGGCTCTGACGTACAATCTTCGTAATCCGAGATCCAGGAAAAAATAAGCCTGGAGTTTCTACTGTTGAAGTTCGTGCTTCTGAAGAGAGATATCGCATTTCGCCTTACCACTTCAGACGCATTGGTATCCGGTTACCCTTTTTGTATACCTCTGGGAGCTGAAGACTTCCGTGTCTTGGATAATGGTTAGTGAATCGAATTTAGAAAAGTCCATGAAGGGGCATGTCCATGAGAGGTGACAGGCAATTGAATAAGGCAATGTGATTATGTACTTGCAATTGGTACGACCCTAACGTCTGAAAATAGAAACTGATTTAATCATACTGAACTCCGAATATTTTTTAATATATAGTATTCTGACTTTTATTGATGTCCAACCTTATGTATAAATAAATATATGAACCCCTTTTTTCGTTGGCTTAATGTATAATTACATGAAAACGTTTTCACATTATTATTATTTATATTCTTAATAAACGTTTCGACAATTTCTTTAAATTGTCGTCATCAGGCTCTTAATGTAAGAAACATTAACAATGCAAAACAACCATGTTGCCATATTCAGACGCTGTACCTGTATTCAATGTTACCGCCATAACTGCGGACCACAATGACACCAATTTACCACTTTTCAGCTAAATGACACTCCGTCACAAAACTTTGAAACCAAGCATTTCTTTCGTATACAGAGCAACAAATGTTGGTGCACGCATGCAGGTGCAAAGAAGAAATACTTGATTTCAAAATTGTGTGAACGTGGGTCACAACCATAAAATACATGGATACAGATGGCATCAACCCCGCCACCCTCCGTTCCTAAAGAAACCCCACTCAGAGTTCACAAAGGATATTCCCGCGGGTTCCCGCGCGAGCCGCCTCTCAAAGCCGAAGGAAGCCACCTCCCCCCTAAAGCCCTTGTTCTTCATAAATGGCACCTTGACTAGCCACATTAAGATCCGGTAGGTCCCAGTTCCCTAATCCCTTAGGTCAAGCCATAATTCGATCACGGCGACAACAGGCAGCTGGCGCCACCTCGACTTCTCCACTTGACAGCCGCGAGTGCAGAAAGACTCGCCGATTAAAAGCCCCAGAAAAACAGGTCATTAGGGGACGGATCGGCTCTAGCCAATCCGCAAACTATCAGCAGTGTAATCTTCCAGAATACGCGAGCACAGCCAATGACACGCCAAATATCACACACGTGAACGAGCATCGCCTCATTGAACGGGTGGGGAAGCTCATGGCGAGGAAGCTGCGGGCAGGGAAGAGAAAGATTAACATCAACTTTTCTGTTAATCACCTGAGGTCAAAATTTGCACACAAGCAATATTTGCACTCATGAACACTTAGGTAAATTTAAATGAAAAAAAATTGATTAACTTCGTAAATACAATGCAATGAACAAACCTCTCACCCAGAATGGTTGAGAATTAAATGTGAAATCCTATACAAATCTTTAACATAAAATGTACAAAACAATGTTATAAAGTTCTCATGGCATTGGACTATTCAGTCCATGAATACAGTTTGATCTCAGTCCTATTCATTCTTTCTAAAATCCACTGTAGTATTCATTCTATTACTTTCCCCTGCCTATTTACGGCATTTCTAATTGATTCAGTTGGGTGCGACCGCGTCTTGAACAGCAAAAGCTGGCGGTCGTCGACCTCCCGCCTCGCAGCGCACTCCGCAGTCACGTTAATAAATTTCACTTAGTTACCTTGGGTGAAGTTTGTTACCGCAGTCCGCGGCACCGCGTATTCGATCTTCGCTGCTCTCGCGGCGTCGCCTCGCAGCGTGACCCCACCGTTCCTCTTCGGCAACCCGCACGTCGCCATCGCAGATCACGGTGACCTCCAACGCTCCAATCTCCGCATTTCACATCAACACCCGCTCCTGTCTTTCGTCTTGTTCTTTGTCTCCGGAACGCCGGTCCACTCCCGTCTCCTTTCTTCTCGTCCACTCGTTATATTTAACGCCTGAGTGCATAAAGTTCCCTGCACTAGGCAAATAATTTGTTCCGTTTAAACTGTCCTGGCGTTGGATACTCGTTCGCGTCTCAACTGCTCACACGATGTCTTAAGGTCTCTCTCGCCGTTTCAAATATGGAAATTCTTGCGTTTAATGTGCCGGCCACTAAAGCAGCTCTGAAATACCGTATTGTTCGAATTTACGCTGCTTTAACTACTCTTAATAGTTTCTGTGCTCATAGGAAATGCAAATTACGATGCCTCGTACCTGCTTTTGTACGGCGTGTCTTAACAAGTACCGCTTCAACATGGATGCTTTAAATTACGCATTCTGGCGACGTAGGAGTTGCGTGGACTGGAACGATTTGTGGACATTACCGAACGATACTATATATACTGCAACGGCTTTTTCTCGGTGACCTCGGCGACGGGCAGCGCGGGGCGAAGGTTATGCTCTGTCTCGTCGCCTAATGGTGCTCCCGTGGGGTTGCTCGCGACCTCGTCGCGGTGGTGGGCCTTGCAACCTGCTCGCTCCAAGTTGGCTGGCTCCTACGCTCGGCTCCGTCGCTTCTCGGGTACGGTATGGGCTCCACGTTGCTTCGCAGCTTTCCATCTTGCCGGGGTCGCTTACCACGAGCTGCACGTCAGTTATTCGAGTCGTAATCGACTTCCATGAAGATTTGGTTGGGGTGCTTCGTTCTGAACAGGCTGTGTTTCGTCCCTCACAAAAGTACTAGATGGTGTCTATGGCACACGTAACTCTTGTAGGAACTCGCCGCTCTCTCGAACACTGCTCCCGACCGCTCGGGGAAAAATTCTCTTCTCGTGTTGAATGCAACGTAGTTTGTACAATTATTTCTTGATGTGTCGCACGATGCTTTTTGCATCGCCTCCACACAACTCGTGTTCGTTCTCGTACTACGTGGCACAACGTTTTGATAGAAAAGTTTGACCTATAAAGACTCGCGTCATCTTCCTCAATGACGAATAGTTATTAATGACTGTTCACGCCTGCTGCTATAGAAGCTTTTTTTGGTGGAAATTGAGTTTCGCTCGCCGCTCCCTCGTCCATCCTCTGCTCCCGGCGGCACCGTCGATCCGCGTACGAAGAACGGGGTCCCTCAGCTGGGCATCTCTTGAAAGGCGGAACGGCTTCGCCTCGCCTTCATTTACGCAGCGAAATCGTTTTGAGCTTAGCTTCGGCCTTGCTCGTCCATAACGCATTTGACATCCGTGCACGTTGCTATGGTCCGCCGACGGGGCGGTTTGGCAATAGTCAATAAAATGTCTTTCAACGGCTGGTAGCAGCCTGGTTGCACGGAAGCGATGTTGTTTGATGTAACATCGATTGCAAATAGACGTTCACAATATGTGAATCACTAAGTGTGCATTCTGTATGCTATCGTCTCAACTTCGTGCTCTGTGAGCTAGCGTTCGTAACGAATGAATGCTCTCAAAGCCAGTGTTCGAGTCTGAATCCATCACAGCTAGCGCTCTGGTCTCAATCTCTAATGTCGTCTTCCGTCCAGCGATCTCACCACCTCCACTCGTGGCCCCTCTCCCATTTCTACGAGATATCCCCGCCCTTAAGACGATCAGCCAATGATCGTCGTTGTTTTTAAGAAGAGTAGCTCTTCGCCTCCTATTGGTTAGCTGTTAAGGGGTCAACGGATTTAGCCGCTGCTCGTGCTTGACCGTTCTCGCCCTCATGCGTTGTCTGTTCCTTTCTTAAGTTCGATTTATTGGATCTACTGTCGATGTGAACCCCGCCTGTCGCTATGCTTCTCAGCGAATTAGTTGGTCGCTGACTGGCAACTCCCGTCATCTCCCCAAGCCACGGTTCCCACCCATTCCCATTCTTCATCCCTTCAAGTATTTATTTATTTCTATCCCTCTGCGCTTAGTAGCTCTCTCGTAAGAGGCCCTTTGCGTGTGCGTGAGAGATACTTAAAGAATGATCGCCCTTCGTCAAGTGCATCTGCACTGCACCCTCGCCCGTCTGGTTGTAAATTCCTGGGCTGCCGGCCACGTCGCGTGCGCCCCGACGTTCATGTGACAGCCCGGTCGGTTATGACCCTCGGAACAATTTACCACACTAGGTAACAAAAGCTCTGCATTTTGGGACACGTGTATGCAGCCAGCTGCGCTGCGCGAAATATCTTAATTGTTTATTCTATTTCTAGGCTTTTCATATCTTCACGATGTGTGATACATCACGATGCATACTTTTGATACTGAAAAATCGATTGACGGCAAAACGTCTGTCCGTTTGTGTATGGACAATGCTAGTGCCTAAACCGTTCAGCCGATTTTCTCCAAAATTGATAATACTCGATCGATTTATAGGACGTCGAGTTCTTACCAGTTTGAAACGGATATATTACTTGTTGGAGGCACTTTACAGGAAACCTCATTTACATTTTCGAACTTTTCTAAAAAATTGCTCCAATGATTTTTGCTTCGTCCTCGGATATGTAAATGACGTTTAAAAGAATGGCGCAAGTCTAATTTTCGGTGAAAACTCTTGATTTGTCGAAAATTGCAAACGGTGGAAATTAGTTTGGGCTCCATTCGACAACTACAGTGTTTGATTGATTGATTTTTTCGTGTTTCCGGGCGCGTCAACTACTGTGGTCATTAGTCTTGTTAGTGTAGTGCTTGTTTTTTCTCGGGAGATGGCGGTGATCTTCCCCCGCTGGATGGCGAGATCCGGCGCCGACATACCGTCGGCTAGTGGGGTTTCCCCCTAACCAAGACTCCCACCAGCAGGGCACCGCCCCAGCCGGGACAAGCTCTAAGCTCCCGACCGGACTCCCGGAATATGTGGTAGTGTGTGCATGTTAGTGTAAGTGTGTGTGTAAAGGGAGAGGATAGGACAAGGAAGAGGAAGGAAAGATCGCGCGCTGTCCGTGGCCCGTTTGTTAGGGTACTGCTCCGACATTCGCCTGGTGTTGATCGGAGAAACCACGGAAAACTACCGATCAGAGCAGCCGGCCGCTAGAATTCTCCTCCTGACGGCGACTGAATTCGACCTAGCTGAAAAGCTAGTGTCGAAAATACTGCCGCCGTCAGGACTCGAACCTAGGACCTCCCGGTCAGAGGCGCTGCAGTGACATCAGTTGATGCACTGAGCTACCGCTCCCGGTAACTACAATGTTGAAGATCGACATTTTTTCCTTAATGAAATAAATTGTTTAAATATACATTTTAAAATAAGATCAGGTACACTTTTTCGAAAATAAGAGTAGTTTTCGCATATTTTTTTGTTTGAAATACCGGCAATTATTAACCTTTTTCTCAAAAATGGTTCCTATTTTTATCTTACAATTTTCTCCTTATATGTATCAAATGCCGGTTGAAAGATTGGTGCTAGTCCCAGTTTCGGCGAACTCTGACTTTTCGAAAATTGCAAAAAGTTGACATTGAATGATCTTGGCTGTCCGGGTGACGCCGCGTCGAAGGCTGTGTTGCCAACGTTTCGACCATCCCTGAGGAAGACCAGCCCTCAGGAAGACCACGAAAAGATGGTCGAAACGTTGGCAACACAGCCTTCGACGCGGCGTCACCCGGACAGCCAAGATCATTCACATGACTCCGGCCGCGGAAGCCTACGACTTCAAAAGTTGACATTGCAAAAGTATGATAATGAAGATAGCGATTTTGTGTCTTTCAAAGAGGTTATGTACATTTTTGAAAAAACAAAAATAAAAACAAATTGCCTTCGCGTAATTTCTGCTGAAAATTAATGTAAATTATTTTTTAAAAAACGTTTTTTAAAGCCGCTCCAAATTTTTTCAATTTTTTCCCCTCAGACAGAACAAGGGACCTTGAAAATAATGGCGCGTCTAATATTTATTGAACTTTCTGAATTTTCGAAGACGTAAAATTTAGAAAAAAATTTGAGAAAGTAGGTGTATCAGTATGTGTTTATGGATTTACTCGGCTTTTTTATATTCGCAAAACAGAAATGAATGCACGTTTACATTTTCTTTGAGAGAAAGAGAGATAGGGGTTGTTTATACGAAATTTCATGTAGACTAATTTTTCTCTTTGTGTTCAAGGTCGCGTGTACAAAATGTTATTAAGAACAGACATTTTTCTTGATATAATGAAAAATAATTATTTGAAAAGAATAGCCCAAGTTATGCTCAACAAAGTACTTCAATTTTCAGCGAAAACCCCTACGAAATCAGTGTAGCCGTTCCAGAGATTAGCCGGGAAGATAAAAATTGTAATAGTAATGGAAATTCGTTTTATATCATCTAAACAGTCGTATGAGATTATAAGAATGCAGATTTTGAATTCACAGACACTCCAATTTTATTTTTTATTGTAACCTGCCAATGGCGTTTGGGTGCGGAATTCCAAAGTCAATAAAAACAGAATAATCTTATAAATCGTTTAATTAACAACTAGCATGTTTATGAGGATGAATATGAGCATGCACATGAATGATTGGTTACAGATAATTTACATTTATTTTCTTTGCGTCTAAACTGGCAGGCACTACTCCTGCCACAATAAATAAATAACTTGCCGCCCTATTGAAACTACACTATTCATTTACAGTCTCGCCCGCGTTCTTAGCGGTGAAGAGGGCTGGCGGTGACCCAATAACACCGATTATGTTCTTAGTGCTTTGTTGAATAGCTGCGCCGTCCCGCAACTTGTGGGCGGCAGCACTCGACGCCGCAGGTAGTGGCGAGGTTGGTCGTCAGCTGGTAGCCCTCTCGCTCGCGCCGGGCCCCTCGGCGACGCACGCCCTCTGGCTCCCTCTTGTCACGCCGTGGCGATGACCCGACCTCCATGGCGACGGTGGCCGGGATTATTACCCGGCGAAGCCAATGCGGCGATCGGGCCTAACATGGCTATCACGTAAGGGTGTCGGAGGCCCTCACAAACGCATAAAATAACGCCTTCCTCGAGGCTCACTCGATGCCGAGATCGTTTCCGAAGTTCAAGTGAACTTGTCATCTGAGCCCTCACGTAAAATGTCAACTCGAGGCACTTCGGTCATTAATCTGTGAACTCGAGCCGCTCTCCTAGTAAGTATCAAACTCGATTTCGATCTCCATCTCATCTCGTCTACGCATCTCAGGGCGCTCTCCTCGTGAATCTCTATCTCGATTTGCCTTAGCGGTCCTGCCTCTGAAACCATGAAAGCCCGGAACTCCCTCCTTCCGCACGCATCCCAGCCTCTTGCTCAGCATCGACTTCGGAGAGCATTGGCGGGGATGCCAAAAAATTGCCGTCGGAGTTTCGGCGGCAACACTCGGACCCCGCGCGCCTGATGGGTGCGCCCTTTCTCTCTTGCGATCAAAGGACTGCGACACATAAGCACTCTCCGTCGGGTTGTTTTTCAGTTACTCGCCGGGGACGCGGCGGCCATTTACATCTCAATTTTTCAAGGGTGCGGTTTGGCCGTACGCATTTGCGCGGTGCTGGGTGCCCCCCCCCTTTCCCTGATCGTCAGTGGGCTGTGACTGCATCGCAGTGGCTTTTGAAATCTTTCTTTTTGGGTGAAAGAAGCGTTTTGATCGATGCCGACGTTGAATGTTCGACATCGGACGCATTGGGCGGGGTGGGTCGACATAAAACACGAGGCGGCTGTCCTTTTTGGTGTCCTCTTTTCCGAGGGCTGTCCCCCTCTTCTTTCCCGTGTGGTCGGTTGGCTTACAACGTTCCGTTGAACCCCGGCCGGCCCTCCACGCCTAACGGTTCAATTTGCTAGCCTTGGATCGTCGCGAATTCAACATGTTCTCACAGCCGGCGTGTCGTTACATTATAGATAACAGTGCAACTTACAAAACAATTTTGTTTCTATAGTAGGTATTTTAGAAAATTTTCGACTTTGAGAAAATCAATATTTGAAGATTGCTAACATTGATATTGTTATATTTATTTATTAATAAATAAATTAATGAAATAGTGTTCGCGACGATTTATGAAATCTGAGATATTATATGCGTAGGTTCCAATGCCACCATTGGCTTAGTAGCAATAACTAAATTTCAGAAGAAAAAAAACGGAGATTGCTGTGCTTGAAACAAGACCTTCAAATATGAAGATTTAATTAACTGCTTATAATATGTTTTTAATAAAACTTTATAACATGGGAACAATTTTGTTAATGTTGGGGAAGGATGTTAATAGGGTAGAATGGAAAAAATGTATCTCATTTAAAAAAATGTGGAAATATGTTAGCTAGTGCTAGTACATTGAACCAACGTGAAGAAGAAAGATTAGCAGTAAAAAAAAGTCTTGACGGCCCCCTTCCAAAAAAATCAGAAAAAAATGTATAAGGTTTTGTTCGTCTTGAACTGCTTTTTGTACGTATTTGCTCCAACAGCGAAACAACTAGGTCTTATAGGAATCCCTAGCACAGTACACATTTGCCCCACAGTCTGGGGTAAATGTGTACTTCAGAGGTTGTAAAAAAAACTTGATAAAACATGAAAATTTCATTTTTAAACGCCCAGCGGATGATTTACAATCTAACAATCCTAAATGATAAAATAAAAAAATATATTGTTTAGTTGATGTAGACTCACTATTCCTTGTCCAACGAGAGAACGAAGTCGATGTAAACAAATGCACGTGGGTATGTAATCGCTTTTCGGCTGTAAGTCCATGACACACGCACTCGTCCTCGCACTTTTCCTTGCGTAAGAAACTATTTCTGTAAAATTCAAGTTACTGTATGTTATATACAGTAAAACGCGCGGAATCATACGTGGAAAGCAGATACATAAGTGCTTATTTACTTTAAATTATATCAGTTGATACGTGAAATGTAAGGACGAGCGAAAATAATAAGATGGCACGTATCAAGAGAGAGGAAGTAGTTTTATAATGGCGGACCGCACAACACGAGTGTATATCGCATAGTGAGATATTCGTTTTGCGGTTACATCGGAGAAGAGGCGTCAGTGTACTGAACATGTAATACGGGAAGAACAGAATGTGTGACTTCGAAGGTTTTTTCTGATACTGTTGTTGATTCTTTAATAATCAGCAACAGTTCAAGTTCCTCTGAAGCTTGGAAGGGATATAGTCAGTTAGATTAAGAGTCAACGCCTTTTTTTTTCAAATAAGGTACGTCTAAATTTTATGTTCAATTAAATATAATTTTCGCGTAAATGTTTGCCCTCTATGTATTAACAAAAAACTTAGCGTATCATATTCAAGTCACGAGACAGCCCGCGCTTTTCGTTATGGGCATGAATTTAGTAGTCATATTTGCAAAAAAACATTATTATAAACATTAAAAAAGAATTTAATATAATTCATTCTTAACAATAAATAATATATTGAGGGAATTATTCTTTGGCGTGCCTCGATGTCGTTCCGTTTTGCAATCGTCTGTTTGTTCCGACTGCAGATTTCGATAGATTGAAGGATATTAGAGTGTTTGTGCACACTCGAACCTTAAAGCAATGGAAAGCAGTATCAATATCAAAAACGGGTGAAATCGACAAAGAGTTTTTGCACGTTTAGAACGAAACGTGTAAGTCGCATCGGAAGAAGTTCCAAATTCTGGCTACAGTGCTGCTGCAGTGAAATTATCATCAGTTGTTCAGTGCTGTAACGTCATTTGAGATCTTGTAAATTTTCTTCACTTGTATATATAACATTTGATAATAAATTAAATTAGTATTAAAATTTGTACCCAGATCTCACATATTTACATATTAATACTAGAATTATTTAATAAAATATGTAAAACGGAAGTGAACTACATATGTGCATTGAAATATGGAATGTATTACTTACGCAGTTGTATGTATGTAAGTACATACATTACATTACATTTTATTTGAACTGCAATTGGGTATGACCCGGTGGAAGTTAAATAACAATAATGACAATAATAATAATAATAATAATAATAATAATAATAATAGTAATAAAGGAGTACAGTACAAGCTGAAGATGCAATAATCATACTATCACTAATATTAAGTATTATAACAATTATTTCAACTCCGTCATGATATCCAATAATTATATGTTGGTGATGCTAAAATTTAATAAAAGTTACATAAATATTGGCTGATTTTTTTTAAATTCATTGATCGCGTTCACTACACTTAACTGCACAACCACACTTAACTGCACATTATACAACAAAAGGAACAAGAGCCGAATGAATCTGCGAAATACAAATCTGTGTCTTCCCTAATTTATTTTGTTAACCAAGGTATTCCATATTTCTGTAATATTGCAGCATCATATATTATATTCTTTACACAAATAATGTGCCAACTTGATTGACGTAACCTACACCTTCACACAATGATACACTGACAAACTACATATGATAAGATCCACACAATGTATTATGACAAAACTCACTTTCATTGAATACAGGATTGAAAATCCCATTGACCCCATTGCACTCACGGTAGCCTTCAAACTTACAACGTATTAAGATTAAGAAATATTAATTTAGAATATCGGTATGGAAATTAATTACAGAAACCCTCAGTATTCAGATTTATTTCATAAATTAAAACTAGAGAGGTGCTTCAAAGTTCATGGTTGTGGATAATGTTATGTTTGCAGGATCCAGGGTTAGATGTTCACACAAGTGTTTTTCAGTCGCTTTAATTTTGCACCAGCAAATACAATAAAAGTTAACGAAAACAAATAAGAATTTAGGTAGGACGGCGTTCTTTCCGCACTGTGTCTCTGATGACGGTGGCGCCGACCGCTCAGGTCGACGGCCGGCAGGGTCAGGCAACCGGGCCACTATCACCGGGCACACCGCACCCCGGTGCCCGGTGGCTTGCTGCATTTGCCTTGTGGCATGCAGTGTGGCACACCGCACCGAAGTGACTTGCTGCGGGGACAGGCCACCGAAGGTCTCAGCAGCGCCTACGGTGCCCACACCTAGGGCCGGGAGGATAGGATCCGTTCTCGTTCGCTCGTCCACGCGGGTGCCGGTTATGCCACGGACTGTGGCACGTCGCGAGCAGCATGTACGTCGTGTCCAACCGAGAAGAAAACGCTCCGCTGCCGAGCTGAGGGTTTTAAACCCCGCCGCCCGGTGAAGAGAAAGGGGAAGGTTCTGCGCCCGTCCACTAGCGGAGCGGCGGAGCGTTACACCAAGTCCGCTTCTAGTTGGGGGTTTACTACAGTTAAAGTCAAGTAATTCAAACTTTTGATAAATTTGTAAGAAGTGAAGAAATACAATGCAATGAACTATACTAAAAAATCTTCCTATGAATACCGATTTGTATCATTTGATCCACTAATGTTAAATGATACATTTTTTATTTCATTTTCATGACATTTTTTCTTCTCTGGTAGTAATTTACTTTGTCCTAACCAATGAATTCACTACTCACTTTGCAGACTTGCACATTCTTTACCTATTTCTTGTGAAACCTTTACTACGTATCCAATGAATTACATCTGACGATGATTTCTGGCAATTGAAAACTGTGAGGCTAGTAACTTTAATCAAATCAGTTGAGAAACACGAAAAGACAGTGCAATAATTACACAGTGGAAAGAGAGTTAGCAGCACACTCTGCCCCCAGAGTCGAGAACAAATTCCATATAAAAATAGGCGAATGATCGATAACCATGCGATATGTCACCCACTAAATCCGGCGAAATAACGGGGCCAGGCAGGGCCCCTTAGTGGAAATGCGTGGGTGAGTTCCTCCGGCGCACCTTTTTTTCTCGTTCAGCGCACCACCAATTTGCGTCACGAACCACATGACCACAACACGGGCACTTCGTTTGAAAAGCCAGACCAGACACGCTGCCATGGTACTTGCAGAGCGAGTAGTGTTATTTTTGGTATGTTGCTGCGTTTAAAATTCCCGCTTATATTGTGACGCAAACTGGTGTTTGAAGCTCATTGGCTGAAGTCAGATATGTGCAAGAGGAATGCTATGGAAATATAGCAGGGCCCGCTAGCACTTCGAGTTCCATTTCGAGTTGGAGCATGCGCAGAGACTCAAAAATACAGTCGATTACTGCCCGCCAAGGCGTGCACAAACTCTGTATTGTGCAACGTCTGGATGAACTCGAGTTCGCCATAGCGAGCGTGGCAGTGATAGCGGAGCGTTGACAATTGTTAGATGACACCAGAGGCCTCGAACCATGCTCTTCGGCGGAGAGATATATTCCAGTTTGTTTACATTATTTCATTCTCTCGTTGGACAAGGAATAAAAACCGACAAAATTGAATTTTACTGAAAATGGTACGCAATTTCCCCACTCCACCCTGCATGTCAAACCGGGAGCGATGGCTCAGAGCACGAAGTGATGTCACTGCAGTCCTGCTGATCGAGAGGTCCTAGTTTCGAGTGCCGAAGGTGGTAGGATTTTCGACACTAGCTTGTCAGCCAGGGAGTTGGGCGCTATCTGGAGAAGAATTCTAGCGGCTGGCTGCTCTGATCGGTAGTTTTCCGTGGTTTCTCCGATCAACACTGGACGAATGCCGGAGCAGCACCCTAAAAAAACGGGCCACGGATCGAGCGCGATCTTTCCTTCCTCTTCCTTGTCCTATCCTCACTCCGTACACCTACACTAACATTCACTACACTACCACACATGCCGGGAGACTGGTCGGCAGCTTAGAGCTTGCCCTGGCTGGGACGGTGCCCTGCTGGTGGGAGACACTTGGTTGGGGAAAACCCCGCTAGCCGACGGTAGGACGGCGCCGGACCTCGCCATCCAGAGGGGGAAGGCCACCGTCACCTCCCGAGCAAAAACACACACTACACGACTAATGACCTCAGTTGTTGACGCGCACGGAATCACTAACAATCAATCAATCAATCCTACATGTCAAAAAAGTATTATAGTTATAAAAGTTATTTTCTTTGGTAATTATTATTACTTTTTTAAAAATGCTTAAACTTTCTCTACTTACTATTTTTTGCACAACAAAATTCTTTATTTTTATAATCTTAACTTTAACGCTGAGAGGCCTGCAGTGGATCAAGGGAATCTGGATGAAAAACCTGATTGAGATTTGTGTCATGGGCCCAAATGCTGAAGTATAATACTTATTACAAGCATAATTCTTTTAGAATTATACATTACAATTACTAATGCATAAATACATAAGTAATATTTTATTTTTTGATGCTCAGTAAAGTCTCTAATTGTATAGAAAAAAATAATGCAGCAGATAATTTCTACTTGACACTTAAACTTTTGTTTGGTTTTTAATTGTTTAATGTCATTGGGTTTTTGTGTTGTTCGCACTTCGTCTCTTACGCGAAAATAGCCATTTCCGATTTGAAGAATGTTACAATATTATGACGTGCGAAAGCGATGCAGTTAACTGTTTATTGCAATACAATAACCTGAAAGAAAAACAATATTGGGAATAGAATGCTTTCTCCAATTGGTGCGCGAAATGAATTTGTTTCCCTTCGTAGTTTACACGGCTTTTTGGGGGGGCTCTGGCGAGTCATCGATTGCCAAGATCCGAAGAGGCACTCGCGTGTCGCCGATGGCTGTGTACGGGCGAAAGCGGATGTCAACCCTGATGGTTGTTAGGTTCATGTGATCTCTGTATTATCTGGGTGACTGACTCCCATACGTCTGCGCGGTAGAAAATCGTCCGGTTCATTACGGGCGTCGTCATATTGTAGATGGCCAAGTAACTAGTTTCTGTGCGCTATGAAAATGGTCTTCTCTGTTTCGAGAGTTTTCTAAGTTCCCATACAACTGTCCCATAATTATAATTATGAATTTGGTTTCTCAAAAAACTTTCTTAAACCACAAGTAGTGAAACAGATTGCAAGCAGGTTTGTAACATTCCGCCTCAAAACATATGGTCAGAGATTCTCTCTAGAAAAAATTCATGGACCAAACAAGTGTTAGTATTTCGTAAATGTCTTCACTTTAGCAATGTATAAATTATTGTTATGTGACTTATAAGATGTGTTATTTATCAGCGTTTCATTTCACATAATCATCCCTTCATCCATTTATATGATTTATTAAATTGACACATTTATTGACTCACAATATCTTTCATTTCTTCGCCAGATATTACTTCATATTCCTAAGCAGTTAAATTTCATATTCTATATAAGAAAAAAACATTGTGATTGAGTAAGGTAATACTTTTAGAACCCACGTCTTGCACCCGCCTATTTAAATTAGATTAGAAAGGCCTTAGATTTGTTTGTTTCATGAAAATACTAATTGTTAGATTAATTTAATCTTCCTAGACCCAGGCTATGGTAATCGCAGAATTTTTACATCGGAAAGTGTTAACGCCCTTGCAATAAGCGTACGGATCCCTATAGTGGACCTGTCGCTGGACTTGTATCTTGTCCAACCGCCATATGGCGGCATATGCTGAGGCGTACACCAACGAAGGCACGGCCGACTCGATGGAGTACACATCACGGTCTGGTCCTAAGGAGAGAACGCGAAGCTAATCTCCGCCCCAGAGGTCTCGCCCTCTTGCCTCCCCTCCCCCTGCAGCCAGAACTGGCGACCAAGTGCTGCGTGTCGGGTCGGCGTCAACTGCTAAAGTCATGTGTCCCGTATGCGTGTTTTAACTCCAGAGGTGGCAGTGATGTTCCCCCGCTGGATGGTGAGGTCTGTCGCCGACCTACACGTGTAGCGGGGGTACCCTCAGACAGGTATCTCCACCAGCGGAAGTCCATCCCAGCCGGGACAAGCTCTAAGCTCCCGACTGGTCCCCCGACATGTGTGGTACTGTGTGCGTGTGCGTAAGGTATGAGGATAGGACAAGGAAAAGGAAGGAAAGATCGCGCGAATTCTATGGTCCGTTAGGGTATTGCTCCGTCATTCGTTGAACGGAGAAACCGCAGAAAATTAACTAATGGGAGCAACCGGCCGCTAGAATTCTCCTCCAGACAACGGCTGAACCTAGCTATGAAGCTAGTTTCAAAAAGCCTGCCACCGTCAGGACTCGAGCCTAGAACCTGCCTGTTAGAGGCACTGCAGTAACATCAGTTGTTGCCCTGAGCCGCCTATTCGGACACTCGAATGTTTCTGATATTTCACCTACGATAGGGTGCCATCGAAAACGTATACTCGACACTGATTAGTGCTTTTCACTCCTTCATTAGAAGACCCGCTCTTAAAGGGAATCGAAACACAACTTTTGACTTTTCTTATTTATGATATACGTACAAAAAACAAAACGACAGAAGGCTATTGGCGCAAAAGCGGGCTCCCTATGTTTCGTCGTTGCGGAGGTACAGCGATTTCAGTTCGTAGCGATGACATCATGTTGCCGTGTGACGATCGAGACCATTGGACCGTATTACTCTGTGGAACCCTCGCCCGCTGCAACCGTAAACATTGGCGGAGGAAACATATTGTTATACCGTCGTACAAGTACGTTGTACGTTGCTTTTCGCCATGTTGGTTTGTGATGTTATGCTACATCATTATAATGAGCTCTGTTAAGTCGTATTAAACATGAATTCGAAAGCGAGTGGGAGGAAATCACTGACACAGTAATGAGACAGCTTCGAAGGACGCGAAGTAAACGATGAATGTTGCAAAGGTGATAATTGCCGAAGCATGCCAGCCGATATTGAAAGTGTATGCTGCACCGAAGTTGACTTAAATACCATATGAGGCACTGTATCTTCAGTGTGATCAACCTTTCTTTTTTTCGGAACTAATTAGGGACACAAGATGTTCTAAAGTTCACATTGCGTAAGTTTATTTTAAAAACAAAAATTCGAAGTAAGAAACGTAGTTTGCAAGTGCAAGAATCTTCAAACAAAATGTGTCACTCCATCACACACAATTCACTTCGTGGATTAATGTTCGAATGGCATTAGGAAGAGGAAATATTCTAGTTGTAATTCCTACATTCGTTGTAAGATCGGTAGCACTTTTCCTGAGATCTGTGGAATGTACGTGGATTGCCATCCATCGACTAAATGACCCCACTAATGTATGAAATGTTAGTATTGATCCATAATGGAGTATGTAATATATTTGGTCCTAAATCTAGGGGAATCGAACTAATCATCTCTACACATCCAGACGCAATTCTGTAAGTGAAACTGATATTTTTTCTCGAAGTCCTTCCCAAACATTTTAAACGACGTGTTTGAAGAATCGCGGAGATGTGTCTTTCATAAATCATGGTTCTAAAACGATGCATAATTTCAAAACTTCCCAAAAATCTTTTAAAAAACACTGAATTGAGCCCAGCACATTAGTAGAGCAACGACGAGTACCATACTTACTGTAAGTTTTTCATTCAATTTTTGAGAATTTCATAGGCGCTGATGACCTTTCTTACGTATTGTTACGACACACAACATCGTTCCTGTTTGTGTACGTTTTCATTTAACCTATTTGTTAAGCACACATCCAGCATATTTGACATAAGTCAAGTAAAGAAGTCCACGTGACAAGAAACACCCAACTTTACAATGTTTGTAATTTTCATTTTCACGCCTATTGTCACTGTTGATCACGCCATTGTCGCTTCAGCCGGTTTCGGGATAACTCTTAATAGACTTCCTGGTAAAGAACAGTTCAAACCAAAAGTTTGAAAGCTGAGTTCACATGAACGAAGCCTCGATTATATCAGTAATGTATTCAACAGCTTGAGTTGCTCAGCCGAACTGGTTTTGATCACATTTTTTACGTTATTTTTCTTTGCTTTTAGGGCATTTTAAGAGCATTTTATTGATCATTTTAGGCGATGTTTTAGGGCAGCAAAATACACGCCTAGTTATGACAAAAGTTGGTTGATCATGATTTGCTTCAAGCTTTAGAATAACGAAAACTTATGTTTTGTTTCGATCTCCTTTAACAGAACTAGTATGTTCACGAAGGTCAACGTTTAGGTGGCCTCGTCTATTCGTCGCTGTGCGCGGTCGCAGTAGCTAAGGCACAGATGTGTTTGCTAGCGAAGCACTGGCAATAACTCGCACATTACTCTTGTTCTTTGGACGGCTCAGGTGCTCAGAACAACAATTAATGTCACTGCAGGCCTCTGAGTCGGGGAAGGATTACCGCCACTTCCCGTGATAAAACAAGCACTATACTTAAGGGACTAATGCCAGTTGACGCGTCCGGAAACACGAAATAATCAATCATTTATGCATTCCAGTTATATTTGTAGCCCTAAAGCCGAGGTGCTGACGTCATGATAAAGAATAGTGTCCATAGCACTTGAAGTTGTCAAAAGCATTCGAAATTTTGACTCAGTTTCGTTGACAGTATTTCTCCCGGTGAAATCGCAAAACATCTGCGAGCGATCGGCATGGGGTTCCGTGAGAGAGGTCTATGTGCGTTCAGAGGGGATAACCCCGGTAATTTCACGGCATATGTGTGTTGGCTGCAACTTCATCCCTATGCTTCTTTAACTCCTTTTTTCCTAAATTAATTTGGTAATATTATTTTTTCTATTCCAAATCGTTAAACCTTTTTCTTTGCTCAAGTCGTCTTAATTATAACAGTCGAGTCATTAGTTTAGAGATTGTGAGTGAAAACAGATTGTCCCTTAGTTGCGCAACCGATGCCACTTAAGGCAAGCGAACCATCACCAAACAACACTAACTCCAATAATAATAATAATAATTATTATTATTATTATTATTATTATTTATTCATTCACTCCTTAATTCTATTACAATCCATGTAAACATAATCAACTCAATGATCCCAGCAATCATCAGCAATATACAACCCACTGTCATCATACTTTAATAATAATCATGGATAAAAAACCGACAACAAACTAAATCTGCTAAATTGGAATGCCAACGACATCAAAAATAAGAAAACAGAATTATCATACTTCCTTAATGGCAAAGAGATCAAGACAGCATGCCTTACGGACACGCATTTATAACCAATGAAACATTCAATTTATCCGGGTGTGATAATCATAGATTAGATAGAATAAACTCAAATGGAGGCGGCGTTTAATCCTACTAGAAAAGTCTAACATATATTCAAACTAACGTCCCCAATATCCCTGAAATAGAAATTGGATCTATTAAATTTCCGCTTGACAACAGAATAATAACCCTCGCCGTAACCTACAACCGTCTCAAAACCAAAATTCCAAGACCAATTTTGCATCACTATTTCAACAAAACACTCCCACAATACTTGTCGGCGACCTTAATGCCAAAAACGTGAACTGGTGCTGGAGAAATTCCAATACAGTAGACCTACAATTGTCTAAAATAATAACGGATTTGAAATTACACCTAATCTCTCCTTCAGAACAATCACACTACCCCCCACAATTAAAACAAATTCTCGGATATTCTGGATTTCGCAATCACGAATTCACAAGTTAAATTCCACAGTTCTCCCATATTTGAATTGTATTCAGAGCATCTTCCCGTCATTTCAACCCATCAATTTCTCCCCCTCACAACCCCACCCACATATTAAACACACGCATTAATTGGAAAACGTTAAAAAATAATCATTAACAAGATACCACAATTTAAAATATTAAATAACCCACTGAAATTCCAACAAGTAATCTCACACTTAAATAACATAATCGTTAGGACAATTAAATCCCCAAGACCATTCTAAACTTAATTAAAGATAAAAACAAAACCAGAAGACTTGGGAGAATAAGGAAATCGACTCACGTTAAAAAAGAACTATGCATAGTAACCACAATAACTCAAAGAGCAATAACTGATTATAACCACTCAACTTTTAATAGACTAATCGGCCGGCGGCGCTAGCCGAATGCGTTTACTACGCTCCGTGAAGTCACGAAGGTTAAGCGCATTCGAGACTCGCGGGTTCGTGGTTGGGTGACCGGCCAGGAACCCCGGGACCTAACGTCGTCGAGCCCCTGGCCGAAGGGATAAAAGGCAATGACTGACTGCGACGTGACGAGACTTGACAAAGATTAAAAGTAAAAAGCACTTTAATGGAGGATTACTCCCCAGTGCTAAAGCGCTCAACGCCCCTTAACGGGGCTTGGAGACGCGTTGCGTCAAGGTGGAGACGCAACAAATTAAAAAAAAAAAAAAATCCAGTCATTGAACATAAAAAATAATTCACTTTGGCAATTCACCAAAAAATCCTGAAAAAGAAAACAAATGTTCCCTCAGGAAAACATTTTGCACCTACAGAGAAAGCACAAGCCTTGGCTGATTACTTTGCGCAATTGTTCACACCTAACAGCACTCCTACACATACCGCTCACATAGATACATCACAAATAGCATCAGCACCTAATTATAATATACCACATTGAATAAAATATTTTTAATATATATATATATATATATATATATATATATATATATATATATATATATATATGGATGTAGGCATACAGATATGGTATAAGAGCGGTAAACTCCGACACCGTGTGACAGATCCCTACGAAAAATGACACATTACGTCTTTTTTCACGCAGAAGGTTTATCTTTTGTTAATTTTGTTGTAATTTCACTAGATGGCGCTGCAGAACAAAATTGCGCTTCATTTTAATTCAATTTCCATTCAAATTGCGCTCCACTCGAGCTTCGTTGTTGCTGGGCGTTGCCGTGTGACGCAGGGGGGAGGGCGAGAAGGTCAGGATAGTGGTGCGCGTAAGTAAGAGAGAAAGACGCTGACAGAGAAAGACAGAGAGGGACAGAGATAGAGAGAGAAACAGAAAGATACAGAGAGAGAAGAGACAGATGCAGTGAGGGTCAGAAAGACAGAGATACAGACAGACAGACATAGACAGATGGAGAAAGGCAGAGTCAGAGACGCAGAGAGAAACATACAAAGAGAGAAACAAAGGGACAGACACAGAGAGAGACGAACAGTGAGGGACCGAGAGACAGAGACGCAGAAAGAAAGAGGTAGAGAGAGACAGAGAGAGAGAGAGACAAACAGAGGGATCGAGAGACAGAGAGAGAGGGAGACAAACAGGGACCGAGAGACAGGGACAGAGAGACAAACTGAAGGACAGAGAGAGAGAGAGGGACCGAGAGACGGAGACTCTGACTAATAGTTGACTCTGGTGTAATAGAATCTATTTTCATCGGTAAGGCTGCCTGAGTAGCTTAAATCACTAGGCAGACTCGCCTTAGTAGACTCGGTCCGGAGGTTCGCGCATTCAAATCCCGCCTCGGGCAAGGGATTCCAAGCAAGGGATCCCCAGCGGCGCTCTCTCGAGCTCAGATTTTAGACATTAGGCTACATGTGAATGAAATAAAAAATAATGTTCAGAGACTTTTTAACAGCATTAGGGCGTGCAGTTCTAAAGTTTAAAGAATATAAACATTTTATTGAACAATTCTCCTGATAATTTTAAATGAATACATTCAATCTCACTTCTTCTGAAGTTGGCCAAGTCTTACATGCTCTATCCCCCTCCCTCTTTCCTCCCTTCACTAGCCCCTCCCCCTTACTTGCTTTCCACCTTTCGGACATTTCCTGGAAAATTCCGCCTCATTGCCAGCCTGTCTGAATAACAAGACATTTCTCTAACGAACGTTGTTTCTTTACCGGGCCCCGGGCCGCCAGAGATTGGTATGTCGTCTTGCTCATCTAAAGTTATTTTATCTTTTAACTCGATTTTTAAAGTTAGGTCAGTTATTTCAGTTGTTTTTTATTGCGAATTTTGTCTGCTTTTCCTGGGCTTATTTTGCGTGAAATCTTTCATTTACTTTATATGAGTTACATATTTTAGTCATCCGAACTGATAGTTAATATTATAATATTTTCGTTTTCATTTATTTATAGTTTCTTTCATCGTATAAATACAAGTTTCCTATTAATTGTAGTATTGAAGATGGCCAAAATGCGGCCGAAAAAATCTTTATACAACATAAACAATATGATTGAACTACGTCTGAGTATTCTTATAAAATATGTAGTTGTGGATTTCATATATTAAAATTTCATGTTCTATTTGAATCATTATTCTAAAGCATACATACTGGTCAAATATCCCAACATGTTGGCATATTGGGCCCATGTATGAATTATACACGATCCAAGATACAAATTAATTTCAATAGTCGGTGTAAATACGAGTATTATAAAATGACTTTTTTTAATGTAAATTTTTTTTTAATCAGTTACGGACTTTTTTTAATTTGTTGCGTCTACTATTTGACGCAACGCGTCTCCAAGCCCCTTAAGGAGTGTTGAGCGCTTCGCGCTGGGGAGTAATCCTCTGTTAAATTTGTGCGCTGGGGAGTAATCCTCCATTAACTTTTTCTTCTGCCATGTCACGTCACGTCGCAGTCAGTTGTCAATTTTTTGTTTCGAAGATTAAGAAAATATTCAATAATGGTTTGTAATCATAATCCTCGTATCGTTTGCATTTCACAGTGAGTATAATGCTCGTATAATTGTCATTTCACAGTTCAAAAGTAACGTTATTTTTTTGCCTTTACTAAAAAATCTCTTCCTTATTTATTGATTTGTAATAGATTTTTACTTTACTTTCCCTCCCGTTTGTTAAGTACAGATTTAATTTCAGTTTTATAACGACAGTGAGTCAAAATCAGTGTTTCTCTATTTTTGTAATCTGATCCTGTCATTTTCATTTCTTCTGCTCCGACTTACAATATAAATATTTTCAGGACTAAAGGTGAAAAATCCATAAGTTCGTTTTTCTTCCTGTGTCGACGGATTTGGAGATTAGATAATAGATGCTTAATGGTCGGATTCGGAATATCGTTTTTAGAATTTTCCAATTTCATCAATACTGAACAAAGAAAATAATTTTCAGTAAAAATGTTTTTAAAAATCTGAATTCGTGTAGCCTATTATTAAGTCCGATAAAGGGATTGCTTTTAATTCCTTATATCGTTCCATCGTTATCGTTCCATTATCTTATTATTCACGAAGGCTTATGCAAAGACTTCTATCGACAGCAAAGGTTGCTACGCTGGTTCTTCTGTACTGTGATCCGTGTTCGATTCCTTTCAACTCCCGGTTTTCGGTAATATTTCCTGCCTGTAAATAATAATGTAAAGCGAGGTAGGAGTAAACTGAAATACTGGTCCAAACTAATCTAATATTAACAATTGAAGCACTGCGCTGTCTAAGGGCCTATAGTCAAAATGGTTTTGAAATAAACGAAATTGAATGGTTGAAGCACTTTTGATTCATAGAAGTTTGGAAGCAATCATCTGTCCAAAATGATGCTAATGTAATGAACTCTTTCACACACAACGAATTGTCAGTAATTCTTTAGATACATATACTATTTCAACATATATCCTAATAGTGCACAGATTACCCATTTTTCGAAGAATATAATTAACTGAAAATGTATGGTACGGGAAGATATACGACTTGTAAAACTCACAAGGAAACATTTTCAGGTGTTAATTTCTGATTTTGCCGAATTGTTTATATGGTCTAAGGAATGAAAAATTATTTTTATTTCCTTATTTACTTCGTATTTTTACTTCCTTATATACGTAGTATAGAGAAGGTATTGTGATATTGCAACAAAAAAAATCGATCTAGAGATTGTGTCGGAAATACAAGTTTTAGCGGTCCCTGATACCGAAAAAGTTGTTTCTTCTTCTTCTCAAAACGTCTGTCCATCCATCCGCCTGTCTGTAAGCAACACCGTTCACAGGATTTTCACCAAAATGGATGTTCCGCGATCGATCTAGGTGATGTTGGGGACCCTGTAATTCGAAAAGGATCTTTTAATTTTGGTAGTATTTTCGATGAATCCTCTAGGACTTTTCCAAATTTACTTAAAAGTTGCTCAAATTATTCTTTAAATTTTCTGTTCGCATAGATTGGCAATACAAAAATGGGACAGGTCCGCTTTTCTTTAAAACCTCTAAATTGTTGAAATTTGCAGAAGTTTTTTTCGACGTCCTACACATTGCCTGCATTATTGAAGATAGAATTTTTTTGCTTAATGAAATCGGTTCTTCAAAATTGAATTTCTAAATATTGCAACGTATAATCAGGTTATAATGAACTTCGGGGGACTAGCATGTTTGGTTCACTATATCCAATGATGTCAAAATTAAATAGAATTTTTCCATAACGATTGATTTTATTAATAAAGATATACAACAAAATACAGTAACGGCACGAACTGAAAATTTAAATATCTTTATTTGTCCTTAAAAATCAATTATTTTCAATTGTTTACTTCATACTTTTTCATTGGTAATTTCTCTAGATCCTTCTTCAGAGTTCGTGATCTCTCCATACTTGATTCAGAATTGTCCTCTGAGTCTAAGTATCTTAATGCAGACTTGGTACTCCAATGTCTCCTGCACTGTTTGAGTACCGTCCCACTCTCCGAAAACACTTTCACTCGCCTAATAACATAGGAAATGCTTTCGGTAGCGGGATGGCGCAAACGGCTAATGAAACTGATCGCTTTTCCGCGCAATATCGCCAGACTATGGCAGTCGCGTGGTTCCTGTCGCGTACGTAGAACTTATGGCGCTTTATCCCGCGGAATATCAAGTGACACCAAGCTTGAAACTGAGCTAGCAATCGCGCGTCGCCCCCGCCAGGTGTAGCCCACGCAGAGCACGGCCTTTGTTTTCGCAGTGAAACTGAGTGGCATAAAGTCATCAGTAAGGTTCCCATTCCGGGTCCGCTACCTTCACCTCAGGGGAGGCTTCTTCGATTACGATCTTTGACCGACAATATTTTGTTCAAGGTGCTTAATGTTGGAATTTGTGGCACTGAGGCGATATATTGTTTTCCAGGAGATAATTAATTTCCAGGACGTATTTCCTAAGTTCACTACAGCCGAGGCTCAGGTTCACTATACGCGAGTCTTCGTATGCTTATTTGTAATGTACGTGAAACGGGACTAGTGACTTAAGTTCACTATAACCGGAGTCGACTGTATAGTTTTTTGAAAATATGAGTTTTTGTATAATTTTGAATGAAATATTGACTTAAAAAATATATAATAAATACAATATAAAAATATACATGTTTTCTTTAAAAATGACTTAATATTCTTTATTTATTTATTTGGGCTCGAAACTCGAACAGATCTATTATTATAACAAAGGTCCTATCTTAATTGAAACCTCTAAAATCCGCTTTTGTTCGCCTTATTATGGATATGACTTGGTGGGATTCATTTATAGACTTAATCAAAAAGCAAATCTGGAAAGAATTCAAAAGAAAGCTTTCGAGTTTGTATGAGCTTATGAGTATGTATGAAAAAACCGCATTATGGGAACCACTCGAAACTAGAAGACTGAAAGCAGGCTTTGCGCTTTGCATAAATCGTACGTAGGCCAACCGGCTTGGCAGAAAATTCAAAATATATCAGAAAAACTAATTTCGGTAGAGGGGACCGTATTCACAAAATTCGAACAAAAGAAACAGGGCAGTAGGGGGGGATTCTATTTCCCAGAAGAACTAAGAAAGTTTGAAAGAGTTTGTAAGCACCAATTTTTCAGTTGTCCATTCCTCTTAATGTTCGTAGTCTTTAAACCACATTGGAATTCGTTTAGCACCAATAGATTAAACAATTGTAGAATCTACTTAGAAAATGGTCCAGCCCAGTCCAGTCCAGTGAAGTGTTGAGGGCGTCAAAGGGTGCTAAAACGTAGGGCAAAGACGTGCTACAGAATGCAATGCCGTGTATTGCCGTGCGGTGAAGTGCAATCTTATATAATAGTAAGTTTAATATTGATATTGTTATTCTCCTCATTGTTATTTTGCATTGTAAATCATTGCCAACGGGTTGTACTCAATTGCAGTTTATGTATCCATCTTATCTTAAAATTTCGATAATTGCAAAAATGTAACTTCCTTGTTGATGCCTCGCATGCGTACGTTTCCAAGCAGCTGGGTGGTTTGTGGATAAGTATGTCGTTTGTGGAACCTCTGCGCTTGGGTTCGATTCCCAGACCGGGCATGTGTTCTTTGCTTTTGTAAAATGAGTCGATCCATGAAAAGCTTTGGGAGTTCCTCGTCAATTATTTGTCGACGTGCACCAGAAAGGATTTTACTCAGTTGAAGAGAACAGTTTTTTGTTTAAAAAAGTTATTTAGTTTAAAAATGGTTTATTAAAAAATAGTGAAACTCCACGCAGCGGAAAGAATTTTATTGATGGCTAGATTGACAGAAATCTACAGAATTCAATATTGGAGTTCGGTCATAACAGTTTTTCAAAGATCATTTGTATGCCGGATTCGTTCTTTTCGTGAGAGCTGCAAGACGATATGATTTAGTGGCTTGGACCAGCTCGTTTTGCATTTCAACGTAAAGTTTTTCAGGATGTGGTCGCCTTATATATTGTCATCTTCTCTATTTTACAATGAGATCTGGCATGGTGCCAAGTAATGTCATAGTGATGTAACGTTCTGCCCTGTCAGGGGCAACGCAACCCTTCCGGAATAACGCAGATTTGTAATGAGGGTTGCCTATACTCGATGACCTCTAGTCAAGAAGAGGTAGATTTATCAATCTCGTTTTCATCTTTTCAGCTTCATTGATTGTTTCGTGTTTCCGATCGCGTCAACTGCTATAGTCACTAATCCCGTAAGTGTAAAGTATGCTTTTTCACGGGATGGGGCAGTTATCTTCCTCCGGATGGTGAGATCCGGCGCCGATCTACACGGCTAGGGGAGTGTCTCCCTCCAGCAGCCCACTCTCTTGCTTTTGCCGATTTTATATGAGAAAAGTCGTTTTGTGGGTCCTGATACCAAAAACGTGATTTTTTCTAGTTCCTATTTGTAGTAAATTACTTCCTCGAATGCGTTGCGTTATGTGGTCAGAATCCAAGTTATGTGGAAAAGGTTTTTTTCGGCATTCTCTCTATCCGTCCGTCTGCGAAGAACTCTAGCGGCTAAACAGTACACTTGTTGCTGTTTGGTTTTTTACCAATATTGATATTCCTTGGTCGGTCTGGCTGATGTCGCGGCCTTTCGAATTTGAAGTGATTAGTTTAATTTTGGTTTTTTTTATATGAAACCACAAAGATATTTTTCAAAATTTTCTCAAAAAGTATCCTATTTTTTTCTCAAATAGAGCATAATACGCACATAAAATTGGCGTATGCCCGATTTCCATTGACATCTCTCAATATTCGAAAATTGGAAAAGTTAAAAAATAATTTCGAAACCTGCATTATTTAAGGGCTCAGCAGAACAAGGGGCTATCCCATTTGACCTAGTTCTTAGATATTGAAGGTTTTACTAGAACTTTCACAAAATAACTCGATACACTTTTAAACTCGTTACTCTTGCATGTAACTCCATACTGGATTTAAATAATACTTTACCGTAAAAAAATGATATTTGCAGTTATTTTTAATGTTAATAACTCTATTTCACAAAACAAATGTAGTGTACAGTCGACTCCGGTTATTGTGAACTCGGATATAGTGAACCTTCGGTCATAGTGAACTTAAGTCACTGGTCCCGTTTCACTTACATTACAAATAAGCATAAAAAGATTCGGTTATAATGAACGTATGAAATACGTCCTGGAAAAGAATATATCGTCTCAGTGCCATAAATTCCAACATAGGCAGCTTGAAAAAATATCGTCGGCCAAAGGTTATAATAGTCACCCCTGAGGTGAAGGTAGGGGACCAGCTGTGGACACCTTACTAATGACCTTATGCCACTCAGTTTCACTGCGGAAACAAAGGCCGTGCCCTCGTGGACTACAACTGACGGGGGCGACGCGCGTTAGCTTGCTTCAACTTCAGTCTTGGTGTTACTTGATATTCCGCGGCACAAAGCGCGTTGAGTTCTACGTAGGCGACAGGAAGCACGCGCCATAGTCTGGCGATATTGCGCGGAAAAGCGATCAGTTTTATTAGTCGCTTGCGCCATCCTGCCACCAAAAGTATATCGTATGTTATTAGGTGAGTAAAAGGGCCTTCGGAGAGGAGGACGGTATTCCAACAGTGCAAGAGGTATTTAAAGCTGTCAAGACTGCTTTACGACACTTCGACACAGAGGACTATGCAGAATCAGGTATTGAAAGAGCATTAATTTTGGAGAAGGATCTGGAGAAATTACTAATGAAATACGAAATAAACAATTGAAAATAATTGATATGTTAAAGACAAAGAAAGATATTGAAATTTTCAGTTCGTGTGGTTAATGTATTTTGCTGTATCTCTATAATAATAAAATCAATCGTTATGGATAAATTCTATTCAATTTTCTATTAACCTCGGATATAGTGAACCAAAAATGTTAGTCCCCAGAAGTTCACTATAACCGGAGTCGATTGTATCTCCTTTGTTCTACTGAACTCTTCATTTAAGATATTTTTACATTCCTCGCATGCACCTAGTGTAGATAACTATTGTAAATAAGAAAATATTGCAATGCTGCAGTAAAAACCAGCAATTTGTCACAGTAAAACTTGCTGTTGTGTGGCCCGGATATCGACAAAGTTGATAAATTTTTTTCCGATTTGTAGAAAATAACTTCATCTAACGTGTATATACTCTAATACATCTGTGTAGAATCTGTCTGTGGATCATTGGTACCGAAAAATTGCTTGGTGGCAAAACGGGTATCTGTCAGCCTTTGGTCAGTAGTGTCTAAAACGTTCAGTTGGTTTTCTCCAGAATTGATGTTCCCCGAATGTTCTAGCAGAACTCGAAGCCCTGCGACTTTAAAAGGAATATATTGATTTTGGGGGATACTTAACATGAAGCCTCAACGAAATTTTGTTAAAATTGCTTTAATTTGTATTATATTATATCTCAGATATAGTAAAGGGAGCTTAAAATGGCGCAAGTCTAATTTTCGTATAAACCTCAGAATTTTGGAAAACTGAAAATCAACATTTTTTCGGCGTGTTTCTCCAATATTAAATATCAGAGTTTTTTTCTATAAAATCTGTTCTTCAGAGACAGATATTGAAATAAGGTCATTACAATTTTTTCAAAATATGAGTAGTTTTCGCTTAATTTGTTTTTTATTGCTGTAATATTTTCTGAAAAATGGCTCCATTTTTTCTTCATTTTTCTGGAGTAGAGCAAGTAAGTTTATAAAAAAAATCGCAGGTCTTATTTTAGGTGAACTCTTCATTTCCGAAAATCGCGAAAAGAAAAAGTGCGTAAATACATTTTTGATGATTTTTCTCTTAATAAAATCTGTTCTGAACAAAGGTCTTTAAATAAGGTTTAAAATTGCATCGGTATCTACCAAAAATGAATGTAGAATTCTTTCTGTACAAAACTGACATAATCTGAAGAAAACCAACATTCATCCTTCAGAGGTCAAGAAATCCTGTGAAATCAAACACTGAAAACTAGTTTTCGCCTAATTTTGCTTAAAGTAATGGCAGTTAATAAGAAATATCAACAAAAAAACGCCAAATTTTATCATTAATTTTTGTCTTCGGATAAAGCAAAGGATTTTAAAAAACTGTCGGTCACATTTTCGTTCAACTCTTCGAATTTTCTAAAATTGCATAAGTTACATTTAATAAATGCGTGAAAGTATGTACTGTTGTAGTACAACTAGTCCCAAAGAGACACACTGCTTCTAAAATTGAAAATTGCCAAATTCGCCCCGTTTTACGGTACGTCTGAAGCAGATTTTTTGATCGGTTCTTTTAAGGGTCGCCCATACATTACGTAACGGTAAAGAGGGGGAAGGGATTTGAGGCAGCATTACACTGCAACACATAGGGGTATGGAAGGTCATAGTTTAGATTTACGTAACACTGATACTTTTTTTAACGTTTGCGGAAAAGACTTCTTTTATTCAGTTTCATACTAAAACATTAAATATCAAATTAAATTAAAAAATACAGAAATGAAAACAAATTACGAGGTATAAATTGTTACAATAAATAGAAATATTTTTTCATCGGTGATGTATTTATAGAATCTGTTAGATGACGGAGAAAATATTTAAAAGTTATCTATAGTTTATTCTAGAAACCAATGGAATTGTTGCAGTAGACTCAGACCCACGACGGCGTGTGCACAGCTTGTCAGAAATTTTCTCGCCTACACCGACCTTCATTGAAAAAGTGTCCCCTATCTTATTGTTTCAACAGTCTGTCTTGCCAACTAATTCTGACATTAGTGATCATAAATTTTAAAATATAACAAATATAACTCGTTGTTTCTGCTTTATAATTTATTTTTTACCAGTTGTAAATGGGAGGGTCTTATCGCAAGCGTTACGAAATTATTTAGGGAGAGTTTGCGTTTCAGGTGAGTTGCGGGGGGAAGAGGGGGTACAAAGCACTCCCCATTTGCGTTGCATAATTTATGGACGGCCCGTTATGTCAGTGTCAGTCCCTCCTTATTTTAATCGGAATGTGAAACACCATATATTTTCGGAGAGATTACACAGATGATGTTTGTAGACGGCGCACTTTGCAATCGGTGCGTCGTTTGTATCGTTTACCTATATCAATTTGCCGATTGCGATTATTATCTAACGAGTTATAAGTTAATTTAAACGATTATGAGATGTTTTTCATGTTGATTTTAACTATTATTATTCCCTCGAGTCTTTAGCTTTCTTGGTAGCTGTAACATGTAATAAGAATTTTCTATTAGCTCAAACATGTAATAAGAATTTTCTAGTTTTTGCGTGCCGGAACCACAACATCTGCTCTTTTAATCATTTATTGTATATAACTTTTTTTTCTAACGAAGCTAGTGTAATGTCAGGTTGAAACATCAAAATTCCGTATGTCGTTCTTGAGCTTCTTATTGAAAATTTGATATCAGAATATTAACACCTTTATTGCGGTGTGCCATGAATTTCAATCGGTTTGTCTTGATTTTAATGACCGTGTTTACTATCTGCTTTGCTTTGGGAATTGACTTGGTATTGTTATTCTCTTCTGTATTTGGAAAACAAAATACCTAATCGGATTAGTGTCGCGATAAGTAACTTTGGACATTTTGACTCATCTGTGTTTGCAATAATCAACGATGTTATTGTTTGTAATACAGAATACAAATTGCTCTCAAATTTCTTTGCAGGTGTAAGCGAATCTCTCCCAATCTATAACTCATTTGATAGAAGATGGAAGGATTCAATAATTGATCTTACTGTAACATAAGATATTGACTGTTGACAAAACATGGTTTACAATGAGTATTCAAAAATATAAATTTGTTTAATATGTAAATTTCTCAAAGAAAATATCGTTATCATTTGATTCATAAACACGCTCATGAAACCTGGAAACAAAATTATCCAGTTGTATGAAAGCTAGTTTCAAACACGGTGTATCAAGATAAAGTAGAACTAAATATGAACTGATGTGGATGTAAAATCAAAATTTTATTTTCCACGACTTGAAGAACTATGAAATAACAAATCAAAAACGCAAGTACTGATTCTTAGTTGCGACAAGTAATTATTGCAGAAGGAATGCATTCGCCAGGAACTAGGAATATATTTATATTGTGGTCTTGTTAAAGATACCATAATGTGGTATTCTTATTAATCCGTTCTTGGTTTTTTTCATTTGAAATTTGTTATTTTAAGATTTTTATTTTCGAAATATGTTTTACGCGTTTCATTAAACGTCATGTACATTGACGTGTTCGTTCATTTCTAGTATAGGCCTATTTTATTTCAAAAGGATAAATATCTTAAAATACAGATATTGTGGTAAATTAAATATAAAATTATAGACATCTGAAACCGACACTGTGAAACTTGTTTCAAGACGGCTAGGAGTAGGAGTACGAAAGTCAGTGATACTATAATGATCCCCCTAGTCCATAGTGGACTGATCCTGTTCTTGTCTGAATCGTGTGCTATCATGGCTGCCAGTCGGGAAGCGAGTGAAGGAACGATCGGATGCATTCACAAATAATTGGATGCAGGAATTACCCAGTAGACAAAATATCAGAGTGAAGTGTTGTGCTTTATGTAAACCACTATCTGTATTTGTTCAGATAGTGCCAGGGCACGTAGATTTTATTACTTCATAATGACCACCAACTACTGTTAGTGCGATGTTGGCGTTAAAAATACTTTCTATAGGTTATGTTTTGTTTTCATTTGAGAGATTTCGAGAATCAGTTTTCTGAAAGCCTGTGAATATATCCAATATGTGAATAGCAGTGTAGTGAATGCTTGTGGTGACGGTGCCAAAATAATGTATCGCGGCAGTGGTGTTCTACTTTCCTTTTTATTGAAGTTCATTAAAGGAATGAAATGAGATCAGTGAAGTTCACCTCCATTGGCAATCGAAACTCTACTACTAGCCGTAAGCATAACTATTTTAGAGAATTGCAATACGGACTACATTGATACATAACCCGTTGATAAGTTCCGAGACCTACTCTGTGCTCCGTAAATCTGTAGACACAACATGCTAGTAGCATCATGTATCGAAGTCGGGTGTTTCGCGGTGATATGTTGTCACCTCCAGGTAAGAAACATAACAGGTGTGCTCTTTTGTGTTATGAATCCCAGACTATGTTAAATACGTTTTAATATTATGAGCTAAGAACAAATTTTATTCTGTTCAGTATTCTATAGTGTTATCTAAAGCACAAATCTTAACAAATTCTGCTCTGAAGTGTAGATAATTAATGTACATTCTGGACATTTCTCATCTTATTATAGTGATATCTTATTACCGAGTACATCATGTAGTCTCTTATATTTCAGGACAACAGCAACAAGGGGAGCAGGAGTTGGCAACAAAAATGCTTCAAATTCAATCTAAACGATTTTACCTTGATGTGAAGCAGAATAGAAGAGGAAGATTTATAAAAGTAGCCGAAGTAAGATGCTCTTAATAAACATGTTTTGTTTCTTGTCAAAAGTGGTAAATGAAATTTCAAAAGCAAATATTTATTTTATGATCATGATGGTTGTTTCAGATTGGTGCAGATGGAAGACGCAGTCAGATATTCTTAGCACTGTCAACAGCTGCAGAATTTAGGGATCATTTGTCAACGTTTAGTGATTTTTATGCCTCCCTAGGTCCCCCAAATCCAGAAAATGTGCCAGAGGATGGTAAGCTAAAATCAGAAATGATGATAAAGGACAATAGACGATATTATTTGGACCTTAAGGAGAATTCCCGTGGAAGATTCCTGAGGGTGAGTGTAAGTGTAATATTCATACTTATTGCTATACTGTTTGAATTTGTATTGATCTTTATCTTACATTTACTATTAATATGTTCTTAGTTGTGTGTTTTTAATTATCTGTATTAACTGCAACTGTATGTGTTGAATTTAATTTCCTTATTGTAGTTTACGTAGTGTTGGTATATCTGTAGGTGTGCGGAGACGGGGGGAATTCCAAGAATTCACAGCCCAAATCTGTAGAAATAGTTTTTGCAAATCAAATTACAGTATTTATTATCTTATCTTTCATTAATTAAGAATTTTAAATTATTAAAGTTTGTCATCAGTGTAGATACATTAGTTAGTCCTTGTTTTGCCATATGGTACAATGGTTGAAATTTGCACCCGTAAATGCCTCAGATGTATATTTGAAAATCTCTTGTTACATCTGAAAGAAAATAACTCTCTTACAAACAAGTAAGATCTATTTATGTTGAAGTTAAGTGTTTTTCAGACTGAAAAAATTATAAACATCCTGTAAATCTTATTCAGTGTTCTGATATCTGCAATTATTAAAGAATTTGTCTGTGCTTTTAAAACTAATAGATTTGATATCAGTTACATGAAATTAGTTGTATTTGAAATAATTCTGTTTAGGTCTGTCTCTTAATTCTGCTAGCTTTTCATACATATTAAACATTTCCAGATAAGTACCTAAATAACTTTGTCTTTCCTTATTACTGTGTGAAATTTAATTTGCTTGCTAAAAAGTATGTTGTGGTGTTGTGTTTCTTAAACTACTTACTATCATATCTTGGATGTTTTAGAAGAGCCTCAGGCTTCTGTGTCTGTGCAAATTATTTCTTGCTTCTGAAAAATGTTTATTAATTCGCACTAAATGTTGAAAATATATTAAACATGATGCAAAAATGATACAAATTGTTTGCTGTGAAAGTTAACAGAATAAAATCCATTTGCATGTACACTTCACTGTACAATAACTTATATGTTGAATGTAAAAGTGTTTGTCATTGCTTAATAAGATCAAATTGTTGAGCCTCTTGATGATTAGCATTAGGTTTTTTCCTTTTTTTCTGTTTTTTCCTTTTTTTTTTTTTTTTTTTCTTTTTTTTTTTTTCAACTGTGGAAGTATTCTTATAAGATGGCCTTTTTGTAGGTTTCCCAGACCATCACCCGTGGTGGGCCTCGTTCTCAGATTGCAATTCCTGCCCAGGGAATGATTGAGTTTCGCGATGCATTGACAGACCTGTTGGAAGAATTTGGGACAGATGACGGTGGTTTTAAAGGGGAATTACCAGAAGGGAGGCACATGCGAGTGGAAAATAAAAATTTTTACTTTGATATTGGCCAGAATAATCGTGGAATATATATGCGTATATCGGAGGTGAGTATGTTTTATTCAATTTAGTTATTAGGAGACATGCAAGTACTGACTGTATTATAAATATTTACTATGTAGATTGAAGGTTGGGTTAATATGACTTGTCAAGTGCAACTTTTATTATGAACACTTTTACTTTTTTTCTCTTGCTTTCTCGTATGATTTTAAGTTAATAATCTATTGTTTGTTTCTCTGTGTTCTATTATTATTATTATTATTATTATTATTGATACACATTTTAATTTTTATTGTGGTAAATGTTCATTTTTTAGTCTGCCATATAAAATAAGTGATTAACTAGTGAATTTCTTATTATCTTATTAACTAATTAATAATAGCATCAATATATTTTTCAAGATACATATATTCAAATTCTGCCCAAGAAGTTAATTTTGGGATTTTTCAGCATCGTTATCTTGACACTGAAATAAAATGATAGGTTAGATAAGAAGAGTGAAGAAAATTTATAAAAGCATAACTTGATACTTATTAATTAATTACCTTAGTATTAAAAAAATGTGTATATCAAGATTTACCACATGACATTCTAGATCTCGTGTTCTGTCTTCCAACTGGATCCCATTTTAAACTAACTGTTGCTCTCTGGCGATCAGTTTAAAACTGGACTTGTATTCCCTTAGTCTTTTTCTCTTTTAAGTTTCCACAATTACCTCTCTCCAGGACATATTAGTTTGTTTATGGATGCTTCTTAAATGCATGCAATTATGTCATAGTCAGCAAATACTCCTTCTGTACTACAACTAGTCTTGTTTATCACATATTTTTCAAGTAATATTTTTGTAAGTTTTTGATCTGTCTTCATAACTAACTCAAATGGACAAAATAAGAGCTAGAATTACTGTAGTGCAAGAAATAAAACTGCGTTGGCTTCATTGCAACCATGCTATAAGAACATTTCTTTGTTGACTTGGAGATCATTTTTCTTGTATATATCTAAATTCCCGATGTATAGTGCTAACATTTTTTCAGTAAAATTCCATGTATTATTTTCACAGAATATATTTTTAAAAGTTTCTCTCTAGTTTTTCTTTTGTAATAATATGAATGATTTTGTTATCATGATCTTTGTGAGTGTACTACTTTGAAAATATTAATTGAAGGTCACCATGCAGACAACTCAGCTCTAGTAAAGGATTATTCAGGATTCTTGGATTGAAAAAGAGGGAATTGGTGTTAATGAGTCTGATATTGCTGTAATTAGGTAAATCTATATGTATAACATATTTACCATGCATAAGCAAGGGGTTGGCTTGGATACAAATGTTGCCGACTTTGAATCCGAAAACAAATATTTATCGGTCTATACCAATTCTGTTATTGTCAATTGGCTTGCTTCATCACTTTTCACAGGATCTTAATTTCTTTTTATTCAGTTTCCAATTTTCCTTCACGTTCATTCATTTCAATGTTACGGATATTCCCATCGTAGACTTTTGTTACATTTATCATTTGCATATTGGTAGTTCTTTTCTTGAAAGTGATATGTTAAGACTTTTGATAGGTGTGCTGCAAAAAATTGATCTGCTTTTATTTGTTTCATTGAAGGCTGTGAAGATTTTGTGTAGGATAAAAGGGAACAATATATTGTAAATTTTAATGGCTTGCATTCACTAAAGCTTTTCTTCTAATACACAGTAATTTTACTTTCATCATTAGCATTAATTAACTTTTGTCTTTTAACAAAATGTGTAATTATAATAAACATTTCTTTTATCGGTAATTATTCTCTTTTCAAAAGATGTTTCATTTGTTTATCTATTCTGTATTCTCTTCTACCAAAAATTGGGAGTAATAGGGTTGCAGGTGCATAATGCTAAACTTACATTGCTCGTTGAACATGCCCTGGATGACTGAAATTAAATCTTCTGAATTATTATTTGTCATTACACAGAAGACGTGTCCTTGTCCAGTAAGAGACTTTAAATTTTTTTAATTAGCAGAGTTGCATTTGGTTTCAGGGTGGGTTAAATTATGTAGAACTATTAAAGGAAAAACATTAAATGAAAAAATCTAAATAAAAAAAATGTGTGTACAAGACGATTCAGCTTAGATTTTATGATTTCAACACGGTCTGCCCAATGGTTGAGAGAAACTAGTTGTATATTATGCTGTATGTTTATTTTTGAGGCTCGACTATTTTGCTTGAGTGCACATCTGTCGTTTGGTAAACATGGTAAACATTATTTAGTTGTTTGTTGGGGGTACAGACAGTAAACAGAAAGGAAAAAAAACGTTTTGGAATGGGGGCTCACTCAAATGGAATTATGTTTTATCATGAAATTGATGTTATAATCTACTGTAAAATTCATCCATCGGTTGAAATTTTTTTAGTATAGGTTGGGGGGGTTGAACTGGTTAAAATATTTTTTGAGTTCTTTGTCATCTAATTTATCTTTCAAATGAAACTGTTTTTTATCATGGATGTACTCCTTTATTTCCATCTCGTAGCATTTTTTTCGTGTCTGTTATTTTTATCAAATCACAGAATTTGAAGTATGTCCTAAAATACAGGTATATAAATGAGTGACATTGTATAATTGTAATGAATGGGATTTTTTAAGTACATTATTTTATCTTTCTTTTAGTGTTCAGTTCATGCTACATTATTAATTTTTTTATAAATGTTTTTTAATTACAGCCATTTAGAGTTTTACTTATTTTCATAGTAAAGGTACATTTGTAAATTTCATCACGCAATCCCTTAATGGAGAAAGCTGTTTGCTGGCATTTTTACTATTTGCAATTTGTGAAGAACAAAATTACCCAAGGGTGCCATGAACAGGCCAATGAGTGATTCTTTGAGGCAAAAATATTTTCTTCAGTTTGCTTTTGATAGGTTATGAATTCAGCTTGTTAACAGGTAAATGTGTGCAAGGATAATAATGCTTTGAGATCAATGTTAAAGGGAAATGTGAAGAGTAATTTAGAATGTCATGTATTAGTTTTTCTTCATCACTTTCATTTTGAGAGTAATTTGATGTTAATTAAGAGCATCTTTCTTAATTTAATAACAGGACATCTCTTTGAAAACCATATAAGTGTACTTGGATCAGGAAAATTGTAAAAAAATATATTGTTGAATAAATTTAACTGCTTTCGTAACCTGCAAGGGTTGAAATGGAATAATTAGGAAGCATTTACTATTTCCAAATTTGTTGTGTTTATCATGTTTACTATTAAAAGTTACCACCAGATTTTATGGGTTGTATTTATTTTCCTCGTACAAATTTATGCTGTTCTTTTATTTCGTTTTGTGGGAACAAGAATGAAAATCTGTACGTAATGTGACATGCATTAAGCATAATTTATTTATTTGGGAATTCATTAAGGAATGTTCAATAAATTAATTTGTGAATCATAAATAAACTGATAGATTGAAATATATTATATCTATATCTAATATAGGCTCTGTTTATTTGTCGTAATTCCTGTTTTATTGATCTGGAACTCTATTCTTGTTTTGATCTGTGAATAATTCCATGGATTTGTTACTTGCAGGTAAAAACCAATTTTAGAACAGCCATCACAGTTCCAGAGAAGTCATGGGCCCGGTTTCGTGATATCTTCGCAGATTACTGTGAAAAGATGAAAGAAGGTGGGGAGAAAGTGTCTGTGGCTGGAGGCTCTGAGGCAGGGCCCAATGCCAAGTGAGGTTTAGCTAACCATTAGAATTTTTCAAAAATGTCCATCCAAATGAAGGAAGATGAAATGGGGTACATTGCAAGGGCCAGGACTGTTCGGACTAGTGGGGCTTGAATGTGGGTGGGGTGAAACCACAAAAGATGGGGAATATAATTAATTAAGGATAAGGATGAAGGTATTGATTCATATTTGTGAAGTTAAATATTACTGCAAAGATGATAACAGATTTTAATAAATCTGTTATTATGTATGATGTGGAGACCAGATCATTAATTATAAATGATAAAGAAAGGATTCCTGGAACTGTTGTGTGGGGTAACTAGTTAACGAATGTTTAGAAAATGCTGCAGAGGTATTTTTCAAGGTAATGCAAAAGCAAATTTAAGACAGATTTTAGTGAGCAATTAGGAAAACGATTGAGAAGTAGTTCTGTAACTACATTTTACATCAATTGTAAAATATGTGTGATTAATTTAAAGTGGTCAGCTGAGATGGCAAGACGTGGCTCTGAAAGACCACATTGGGTATGATTGAATTTTTGATTTGCTTGAGCAGTTTCTTCCGTAAGAACTTGATTTTTGTGAAACTGAAGGGGGAAGACAAATTTCCCTGTCGTTGGTACAATTCTCAAATATCATCAACTTGGGAGAGGGAGCATAGAGATTTGCGATGCATATATGTGGGAAAAAAATTACAGAGAGTACCTACTGCAAATGGTGAGCCATTAAAAGAACCACTCATTAAAAAAAGGCTTGTAAAATTTATCTTATTAGTGATTGCTGACAGATTTGGTTGTTATGTCTCTTCCTGTTACAAGGTTGAAACAGCCTTGTGCGTGCCCGAGGAACACAGACATGATGGTGGTCAAGTAGTGTAGGTTAAAACAATCTCACCACTTGACTGCCAAGTCATGATATAGTTATGGTCTCTGAAAGTTTAAATATCTTGAAGATGCTCATTCAGAAGCTGAATGTGAGCATATAGGAATTTGTTATTTGATTGAATACTACCCATCCTGTAAGGCATCACAAAGTCATGTTTTACAGATTAGGTTGAGGTTGTTGCAAGATATGTTTGTGAATATAATTTTGAGATAGTTTGGGTAAAGTTAATTCATTGTTAATTTTATTTAGAGATTTCATTTGGGAAATATAATGAGAGTTCCCACTATGTGTTTGTATATTGTTAAGAAGATTAAAAGTTTTCAGACTACTATAACTTTGGGACTAATTTTCTTTTTCAAATATTGAAACCTATAAAACCATTACAGGTTTTATTTCATTTTATGGAAAGTTGTTTAGTGTTGTCATGTGCCAGGAGGGAGATGATATACATAACTGCCAAAAACAAGATGTAGTCAAATAGTTAACTTGAATAGCAAGTGTTGAGAAAACACTGTCATGCATTGAACTGTGTTTTCTAAAATTGTTGCAAGCTTGGAGATAGAATTTCATCTCATATTTTAAATCAGTAATGGTGCTGTGCCAAATCTTTTTGTTTTGTTTTAAATTGGTTGAAATTTTTGCCAAATCAAATTTTGAATTGGCTACCATTCCTTGAAAGTTGACCAAAGCAAGCCAGACACTTGGCTACTGTACTGGTATTTGTGCACATGAGCCTGCCACAGCTGCTCCCTCCTGGAGCCAGGTGCTCACATGGAGTTTTATATTAATTTTGTCCAGAACATTGGTAGCTCTGTGATGTAACCAAGGTGCATAGTTATTTTCTTAAAGTTCAGTCAAATGCCCTGCTAACTGCTCTTTGAGAAAACTTGTATAGTACTAGTCATCAGGGAATGTCTTTTTCATGGCCTAACAGCTCGCACGCTGTTGCAGGTTTTAGAACTTTGATCCTTTTTTAGTTTGTTAGTTATGGTATTCAAATGCTCATTTGTGTTTCATTATTTTGATTGAATTTATACAAGATCTGAAACATCTTTTTTGAGTAAAAGCAAATTACAATGTTAAAAATGTGCAGATGAATACCATAAACTAAAATGGGAAAACTGGGTAATCTTCCCACAGTTCAGAAAAATTGGTGCAGGGTGAAAAGAATGCCTAGATAGACCTGTTGGTTTCTTGTTAGTGCTAACTGGTGGTAGTTGTGTTCAATTTAAGAAAGGTCATACGTACTATTTCAAATCTAGTTTAAAGATCTGTTGGAGTTATATGTATTGATTGTGTACTGCTATCTTTATAATATTGGTTTTCTGAAATGTGGGAAGATCCCGTAAGTTTATTTGCAGAATTTTATGTATATTGTAAAGCTTATTGGTTAATTTCTTTTTAGTGGAAAAGAACAATGCAGTTTTGTGAATAATTTATTGGTTTATAAAATACCATGAGTTGTCATCTGGACAAATATAGTAGTATGAACATGTTTATTATGCTGTGGATCTCTGCATTTTTTGAAGTGCTCCACAAGCTGAGGCCTGGAAGGCAGAAGTAATAACTGTTATTGCTTTCTTTGTTTCTTGTACTTTTATTACTTTCTATTTTGTCTTTATTTTCTTACCTACTCTCTGAATCCTCTTTTGGTCCAAATTATCTTTCTTCCTTTTCAGCATATGTTTTCTTTCCAACTTTTTAAATTTGAAAATAACATATTCTGTTGATGTAAACCACACAATCAGTCACTGTCAACAGAATACTCAGTTAACCTGTGTAACCCATGGTATTTTCTTTTAATTAATTTATCAACTGAAATTGAAAAATGTTTCTGGTGTAAATTAACTATTGAACCTGCACTAACCAGGCTGTTGAAATGTGAGCTGTACCATTCCTACCACTACATGGCACTTGATACTGGGAAATGTACAGGGGATCTGCTATGATGCTGTAATGGTATGTGACAATGGACATAGTTGCAGGAATTTATACCTGATGAATAGATTTTAATAAGTAGGCACTGGGGTAGAGAACTTGTTAAGAGCCAAGAAATCATGTGCTCTGGTTAACTTCAGACATTTACAACAGTGAAAGAAAAATGTTGAGCTGAGAATGTGGTAGCTCTTGTTCCTGACATACAATTATGATTCTCATGCTCTGAGTTATAAAATTTCATGAAAATTCTACTATCTTTCCAAAATTTATTTTGTAGAATGTTAGGTACTCCACTCTATTTCTTTCCTACATCACTGGCAGAACTTGACTGCCTAATGGGAATGCAAGTCGATGTTTGTAAGGGAGTAGTATTCCAGTTTGCCCATTTCCTCTAAATTTAACAACTTACAAATAAAGCACTTCATAATTTAATACAAAGGGTATAACTCTTGTGGGGTTACAGTAGGTACGGTGAAGGAATTAGAAATGTGTGAATGAAGAAAGGTCAGAGAAGAATTGGCAAAAGTGTGATTGTTTGCAGATACGTACACAGCATTTTTTTTTTTGTGAGGTCCCTTACATATGGTAGAAATAATAGGAATTTGGGCGCTTGTGAAAATGCTGCAGTGAACACTTCAGTGACTGTACCAATGAACTGGGAAAATGCCAGCATCTGGACTATTTACAAGATCTGTATGTAGTGCAAATTGACTGCTTGTCATGAATTTTGAAAAATGTGAAACGAGCAAGAACCATACTTCATTTCAAATTTATACCATATTTGCTCGTGTTAAATGTAAATCTTCTGGTAGTTTTTTTCCTGTTTGCAGTCTTGCTGGAATTGAAGCTAGTGATGAAAGTTCACCAAAGCAATCTTTCCCCTTTATGGTTTTTACCAGTTGATTTAGGGAAACTGTAACTTGTTTGATATTATACACTCAAAATTATTTTGAAATTATAGAAGAGATTTGGTATGTGAAATATGGCCGTATATAAAATAATTGTTCTCCAAAATTAATAGAGAAAGTATAATGTCATCTTTGTTGAGGTACAAAATTTCTGAGAAACTAAACCTAGACTTGTTCTTCCTGAGCAGACCAAAGGAGTTTATTTCAATAGTAATTTGGTAAGAATTTTTATTTGTGATTGTAATACTGAGTATGAAAAGTGTGAAATTAATCAAAGAATAGTGTGGAAAGTGTAAGGATAATATTGAATTATGAAGAACCTTCATGAAATGGTAGGAAAATTTCAGAGCAATGTACATACTTCTATTTTCTTGTTGTTATGATGTTAGCATATTCTGAATAGAATTTTGCCGTTTTCTTGTTAGCCTTATGACTAGGAGAAAGGATACCAAAAAGTTGAGCCTTTTGTATAAGTTTATTTTCTTCTTTTTCCAGAATTTTATTAGATTTGATTTTAGACCATTTCCTACATGAGCAAATATGGTAGTAGTGGATAGGTTTTATCATAATGTTATTGGGTTTACTCCAGTGATACTTATACTGCCAGCTGTGTGCTTGCAATACAGGCATCAGTCTAGTATTTTACCCCACTGAGTATATTACTGCGCATCTTGCTGATCTGTTTTCAGTAATTTGCTTTTGGCACATCTTGCAGCAGAGGTGGTTTTCTTTGGGGTGTAGGTGTGCCTTGCCAGTGTTGGGTGATGGTTCAGTATAGGAAATGATGTGTATTTTCTATCCTGAAGCCTAAGACTTCTGTCTTCTGTGTCTCAGCACATCTAATTTCCATTTCGTTTGAGGGAGGCTTGCAACAGGACAGGACCTCCTCTGCAATGTGTCTTGGCCTTCTCAGCTGTGTAGTGAATGTAAAAGAGCTCTGTCCATCTACTATTCTGGGGCTGGTGCCCTTGAGTGAGGTACCTTCCTGCCTTTGCAGATGCTTAGAGCTGGTGAGGAAAGAGATGTGCACCATGCAAGTGGCATTGCTGTGATGCTAGCTTCCTCTTGTTATGTACAGCTGGTTCTGCAATCAGGAAGCACTGGTGTGAGGATCATTAAATAAAATGAGGTGTTTATGACAGGATCAGTGTTGTGTAGTGATATATTTAGTTGGAACTTGCTGTTAGATGGTTCATAGTTATCACCACCACTACCACAGCTGTATGTTCGCATGTCTGGTGTGAGTGGGGTACGCACAAATTAATGTATTAAAATATGTTGTGTGTCAGTTGGTAATTGCATCTGACACTTTGAGTTATAAATATATATATATATTGAATGTTATTAAATTCTGTATGTTTTGTATGTTGAAGATTTTATTTTTGAAATATACATGTGATATAATATTTATTATATTATATGTGAACCAATTGTAAAAAGATGTTGAAAGTAGTGTGATATAGATTGGATGTCATTCACAGAGATCCCAAAAGTTTTCATTCCCTTAAAGTGGACAGAGAGACCCAGACCCTCCAGTGAAATCATGTGTTCTTGGGTTAAGCTCGAATTGCAACGGCATTTTTATTATCCATAATTTTGTGGAGTTGGGAGTAGCTGGCAATAATCCTCAAGTGTGCAATTTACCACTGCCTTGATTGTAGAAACACTTGTTCCTCATTTAATCATGTTTGACTTGTGTGAGTTGAGACTATGCAGAAGGAAAGAAAGTTAATTGCATGTGTGATGTAAGGATGTGCGAAATGACAAGATTGGGCATTTATGACTAGTTTCTAGGTTGGGGCTCTCACATTGGAAGCTCTGCAGAATTTTGAGTGATATTATTGTTAAACCTCTGGCATTATTGCTGCTGTTGTAAGCCTCTTGTGCATACTCCAAACTCTGTATCAGCGTGTGGCATAAATTTCTCCCTGGAGTTTTCCACAGGTAATAATACCTACACACTGAACTGGGATACATATTCCAGTTAGGATGCATTTTAAGAAAAGTCATTGAGTTAATTAATGATCATTCTTGTTCTATTTATTTTTGGACTTAGACAAAGCGTTTGTTAAAGGGTGGGCCACAATGTTAAATTATTCAAGATGAAATGATGAAAAGAGTGGTTTTGTTATTTTCTATGAATCAACAATTAATTTTTTTATTAAAAAGGTCACGGATGAAAAATAGTATAAACAGTTTTTCATTTGTTAACCAATTTTATACAATACTTCTGTCATTGTAAGAATTAAATTACCTTTCTATTTTTAGAACAAGAATATACATTTTCGAGAAATTTTTACTGGTCCTCGTGTCATTAACTGCACCCTTCATTTTTTAATAACTGAGAAGTGATTGGACAGTTTATTTCAATTGCTGTTATGAGATTGTGTGAGGACTTGTAAAATTTGCTAGTATTGTGAGTTTCAAAATATTTTCCTTCAATCCGAAAAGGCCATTTACTTTTTAGTTGAGGAGGGCAGTGTGTAAGGATGCTTATTTGGGGACATTACCGTATGTTCCGGTGATGCAAGTGGTGCTGGTAGTGGTGATGGTGGTGGTAACTCTGATGGTAGCATTGACTGGTGGTGATGATAAAGATTTTTGCCTTAGCTTACCTGGAAGATGAAATTATACCAAATAAAAGAGTTACGTCTACATTTTATTTAAAGCAGTGTTTCTCATTTAACACCCCATAAACAATTTTTTAATCATGAAAGTGCTGGTTATATTTTTCTTTCTGAAAATGTTCATGAGCATCTTTTTTGCTGGAGATGAAGCTGCATGGAAGAAGGAGGCAGATACACTTGAGTTTTCTGCTGCAGAGTACAATGTATGTGACAGTCACTGACATGAACTACACGTGATGACCAAAATGGACCAAGTGAATTTAAACAATCATCTTGAATATCACTGCCACTTTGTATTGTGTTGTGTTGAACTTGCATATTAAGCACCAAATGAGAAAATATAGTCATATGTTAGCTTGATTATTAGTTACATAATACATACTGTGCAGTATGAATTGTTGAGATGTTCAACATAGAATAAGAGTGGAAATCGTGGCATCCTACTTCATTTCTCTGCATTAAAAGGTATAAATGGTTTGCGTCTGCTTTGTGAATGAAAATTACAATGTTGGGGGCGATTCCCCTGGTTTTCATGATGTTAATGTTGCCAAAGTTGTAAATCATTTGTGTATAAGAAAATAGAAAACAAACAAGTTCCAAATTTTGTCATATTTTAGAATTAAATATCAGTAGGTATATTGTGCATACCATCTTGCAATTTTTAATAGTTTTCTCATTTTACATGTCAGTGTAAAAATTCTTCTGATTGTTACAAAGTCAGTTATGTCAGAGCAATCATCTATAATTTTTCTTTTTCCCATAATTATTTTTTTTTTTTGTTGGGGATTTCAGTGAATCAGTGTACATATAGAAGTTGGTGTCCATTTGGCAGTACACCAATGTCATGAAAAATGATATTTCCTTTTAATTTTGTATGTGCAGGTGTAACATAAAAGGTTTATACATGCAGATAAATAAAGGGATGGACCAAAATGGAGTCCTTATTACAAAATACAAAATCTTTCGATCATTCTGTTGAAATATCTTCGATTTGAGCATCTTTTATTTATGTGATAAATAGGTTGCGTGAGAAGAAAATAATGCAACTCCATTTTTGAAGAATAGTTGTTTTATTCAGTGTATGGTTTAGAACCACTACATTACAAAACTTTAATATCAAGGGAACAATCAGCTAAATTCACTCTTCAGTTCCATTCAATTACTGATTTTAAAATGTTCAAAATTTTATTTTTCTTAAGATTTTGTTAATAAAGTATGTGCAGGCCTTTTTGTTACACTTCAGTGAAGCATGTAAAACAATTTTTTTTTTTTTGGTCATGTGAAAAAATTTCTGTACACTTAATCTTTATTATGTACTCTTCTCACTTTCAATGTTAACAATCCTTGTTTTCATTATTTCACAAGTTTAAACCAAAAATTGCAATATGGAGACATTATATCCAGGAGCATCCTAATTTGGGGAGAAATGAGTGCTAACTACAGCACACGTTTTCATGGTATCGTCTCATCTGCTGGTGTTTCGTTGCATTAGTTGGTAGACTAGAGTTGGTTATTGAACTGTGAATGGAATATATTGCTGTTAGTGTTCAATAAATATATCACCACACTGTGATGTTTATATTAAAGTTTTCAAAAAGTTGATATGATGTTCAAATTGTTGCATGATTGACTTATAAAAAAGTATATTTATATAAAGTATATCCATTTTCATTTAATATTTTCATGTAAAACTTTTAAGTCATGTAACATTGATTTCGATTCAATGTATAATTGTTTTGCATAGAAATGAACTTTTCAATTTCCAATTATTTATTTTGAAATAACTTCAAAATTAATTTAAGATTTATCCTGCCTACCTTTCTATCATTTGGTCATGAAGCACCAGAACACTATTCTGAAATGATCTAATGGGTATGAGCCTATCAATGTTTATTCATACTGCAGACATCAAACTGCCACAGGAAATAATAAATTTATTTACTGCTCCTATTGGTCTTTCAAGACATAAAATCATGAACTGACGAGTTTCCAAAAGAAACAATTTCTGATCACGCATTTTAATTCCAAAAATAATAAAATTATAAAAAAATTAACACAAAAAAATCAAGGGACTGTCTAGATGCACCCGGAGTGTAAGCTTATTCACACATCATGTGTGAACTTCACTGCCTGAAGCGCATGTACATTCATGGACATCAAACAATTTGTAGAACATCTCCTAAATCATATTTGAAATAAACTTTTGAACATCAATACTTAATTGTGCCAGTGCTTCATTATACCCTTCCATCCATTCTGCATGAAAATGTCACTAAATTGTTGAAAACTATTTTGTTTCTTCAAGCATCAGCCTACTGTTTCTTTTGCACACTCATGCAGTTTAGTTAATGAAAGTAAACAGAAGGGCGTTGCATTTTATGAAATATAAGGAAACAATTTTTCTACAGAAAATGATGGTAATGTACATTTGAAAAATCTTTCTTCAGAGTATAAGACTATTTATCAATGACAATAACTTTCTATTAGTGATACAGTTTTATTTCAGTGTCCGTTTGAAGTAGTTATAACTTGTGCTACATTATTTAAAACAGATTTAATTGGTTTAGTGTAAAATAAGTCAATTATTTCAGCTCTGAACTACAAGGACTGGTACCTTAAGGGTAAATCAGGGGACTTGCTCTTGAGGCATTTATCACTTACTGTTGATGCCAAATTTAATTGACCATATTGTCAAAGATGTGAGAATGTTGGAGAGTAGAAATTTAATATTCATAAATACTTCAATATATTACGTGTTGCCTATTCATTCAATATACAAATTTAGGAAGTTAAATCATTGTGAACAGCTGTGGAATTTTGTTGTCAGGTGTTATGGAGATCAAAAATAAGACAACCGTTTTCCTTGTTAATTAAATCGTATCCCATAAAAATTTGAGCTAGTTTTCTCGATTTTCTTTTGTTCTGTAACATTGCTTTGAACTGGAAGGAACTTGATGTCAGCAAACTGAATAAAAACAAAATTGTTACTTGACAATTCTATCTGAGCATTGTAAAAACAAAATTATAATTCCGCAATAAAAATTAGTCTTGGCTGATAAAACCAATAATTTTGTTCCTCTGCTGAGATTCAGGTGAACAAATACCAAAACAGTATTGTCAGATCAGTGTTGTTGTAGTCATTAACTTAATATTTTGTTTCAGATTTGGAAATAATTGTTTAGGGTAGTGTTTATTGGATTGTCACAGAAGGTATACCTCTGCAATGATTAGAACAATTTTTTAAAGTTAATATTGTTTACTTCAAGTTTAATAAAATTAATATATTGCTCATGCAATAGGTGAATTATTTTTCAGTTATACTATTTACAAAATGAATTTTCATGAAATAATCCATGCTACATGCTCACTAGTTTACTACAATGTAAAGAATACAATGGAAGTTCCATTATATAAATGTTCTCAACTTTATATCATTGAATAATTCACTGATAAATTAATTTTCAAAAACCTTACCTGAGACTGCCTGATGATGCTCTTTACAATTTCTAAAAAAGATAAAATTTTAAAGAGGAAAATATTTTGTATTTTATAACAAATTACATCCGAATTAATTTACTTCTTAAAATTTATTACACACTTCGGCAGATAAATCAATTTCAACTAGAAAATAATTAGTATTATAATTTTTCATAAATACAATTTAAATGCCTGTTAAGAATAAATTCAGAGTGAGAAAAGGCAAAGATCATTAATTTGAACGTGTTCAAAATGCTCTGTGCAATGCAACTAGCATTCAATTCAGGCATCTTAAGCAGTTTTTGTTAGTTTTTATTTATTGATGTGATGATATGACGACACATGATCATTTGTTGAAAATCACCTGGAATGTTAAATAGTGTCCTGAATATAAGATATTTCCTCCTTGCCAATCTGCTCGTTACAATGGAAATATCAAAGTATATGGGGTCACCTCCATATACTGATTAAGGATAAAAGTAAAATGGATATTAATATTCATATTACTCATATGTCCTCAATGTTTAGAAATGGTTACTTGCTATAATGAACTAAGATTTTCATGCAATGCAATGTAGCTTTTCTGGCATTGTGGTACCAATATGAATGCTACTATACTGGATGGCTCTGGTCGGTACAAGATTATCAACACATTTCAAAATTAGTAGATTTTAAAATGTTTCTATATATTAATTTTTTTTTTTTTTTTTCTTCCGATAAAACTATAATTTTAGTGCAGAGTGTAACTTGTTAGAATTTCATATTTTCCGTACAAAAAGTGATATGAAAATAAAATGTTTCATGTTGCTTATTCACAAGAATACATCAGTGCATGAGCTCCAGGGAAAAGGGTTGTTTAAATTGAAATTCATGTCTTTGCTTAAGAAACGTGATATAAAAAATAGTACTTAAACACCATGTAATTTTTACTGGAAATTACAATATCTTTTTCCCAACATTTTGTTCAGAGAAAAAAGGGAATAAGTAGACTTGTGCCTTTCATTTATGACCTATTACGTTTCTCTGGGACTCAAGGTTTCCCCTGCTAAAAGTTCTCTCTTTCATTTTTGTACTGGTGACAAAGTTTGTACCTATCTGGAGTTATTCAAATTTGAACTTCATACTTGTATAATCATTTAATTATCTCTAGCAAATATCATTAGTCTGTGTCAAGTTGTTAATTCACAAAAACTAAATTATGCATGAGAGCAACATATTTTGCCAACCCGTGATTAGTTTATATTAATTAGTGAGAATGAACAGACAACTCTTGTTGGGGTTTATGATTTTATAAAAATTCATTATGTTCATAAATACACCTTTACTGATTACTCGGCAGCTTCAAGGAATTCAACTTACCTGATTATACATACATGTAGACAGTGATTTATAGTACTTAATAGTATAGCATACTCATTTTCAGCAAAAAGTTGACTTACCAACTTGTTCACCATGGTCAAAGATGTCACACTAGTAAGGGGGCTTCGTAATGCAACACCATTAATTACTACTTTGACCATCTGGTCTCTTCTGCAAGGAAGTTTCAAACTTAAACATCACATGCTCAGAGATCTGCATGTGGTTTTAATAGCTGGTAAGTTATGTTGGTAAAGGCCATTTCAACTTTTCCTGCTATTAGAATGCTAACCATTCCTCGCCAATAATTTCCACTGAACTTGTGTAATGCTGCTCGGAAAGGATAGTTTCATTCGTCTCATGGTCTAAGTAAATCCAGTCTGTATATAAACAATCCACATCTGATGGAATATCTGCTTTATATGTACATGTTCTAAAGTTTTCTCATAACACATTCCTTTGGTAGTACTCAAGGTCTTAAGACTTTTCTAGTATTGTCCCTGTAATGGAACAGAAAAAGATTTCAATTATAAAAACACATTTTTGTGAACTAAATTTTTTTTTTGGATCTTTGCATCACTGCAGGAATTTTTCTACTCTGAATGGACTTTTGAAAATTTGCAATTGGTGAATGAATCTTCAATTCTTTTCTTCACCGTTTAAAAAAAGGCCTTTACGTAAAGTGCATTATTAAACTTTTGTCCTCACGAATTTTCAACCTGTCACATTTCATACACTAGCACTAGTGGTGAACATGACATTTTGGATGTTTCTTGATTCTTATATTGATTAGGGTTAAAGAGGTGAGAATTGTCATTTCTTTAATGAGCTTGCTAGATCTTGCAAATTCCACTTTCCATTGTAGAAGTACATACACTCCAAAGTAAATTACATTAATTTTCAGATACACAAAACTACATTAGTTCCACATCTCTCGAAATGCAGGGTGAAATATAAATTTGATCATAAATTTATACGTCAGTATGTGCCTTCAGGATTTCTTGGAATAAGAATACTCATCTTGGTAACAGGTAACTGTAGGATTTATTGTTACAGTTATTAAAAACTGTCTAATTAATTTGCAATGTAAGGAGATCCACATTTTTCATAAGCATTTTAGAATTATTTTCTCAATGAATGAGAAATATCAAATGTGCACTCCACTAAAAACAACTTTAATTATTGCAGGTTGTTTTACCATGGCAATTCACTTATCACTTGTTGCACATTCAGTCACTATTCCAAGATCTAGAAATTAAATTTTTTATCCCAATTTCACCATCGTCAGTAATTGTTTCTAAAGACCGTGACTAATGGTTAAAATAGCAAAATGTACTAGACTAACTGGAATGCTTCGATGGAGATACGAAACTTAATGAACACAATAACCTAAGTTATCATAGTTCAGATCTGCTTGAAGACTGAAGAGTTTTCCAAGGTAATGCTAGAAAGGAATATGAATAACCATATTTTACCGACAGTAAATTTGAGAACTAGACCTCTTCATTGTTATTGAGTAAAGCCTTTTAGTAACTCATTAACAAATCCTTGCTTAGAGTAGGAAAAAGGTCAATGAGAATTTAAAGAAAACAGTGTAATATGTCTACAATTGCACACATATATATTTATGAATTGTGAGAAGTCCTAGTCATTTAGGTGATGTAATCAAATGGTGGAGAGTACATAAATGATAAATGTACATCCAACTAATATTAAAGAGTTCACTTTCAAGCGGCACTGCCTGCAACTGCACACAACAGTGATCCTCTTATTGCAGTGACTTCACAATTGCATTAATTTTATCTGTGCATTCTTCTTTCTTCCTGTTAAGCTGATTTTCAGTATCAACAAAAGCAGGACGAGCAATCTTGCCAGGCACAAGCTTATCAACATACAAAGTCTGATGTTGCTGATACAGATCCCGTAATTGCCTGTGAACAAAAATTTCATGATCTAGTGACACAGCTAGTTCAAGGTCATTGGAATATCAAACAAGAGATTGGGGATGGGGGAGATATACAGTTTTAAGGAAATCACAAGCAGCTTACAGTCTGTTTGATCAAAAGTTTCTTACTTGTCCAACTTCTGGAGATCTTGCACTTTCTCAGCAATATCTGGGGCATCAGTCTTTAATTTATTCAGCAGCTCAGCTATGTGGCTAGTCTCAGTCTTATACTCTTGATTAAAACTCTTCATAGAAGACTGAAACCCAAATTAATTAAAATGAAATTGTTCCAAAGAAGGAATCATCACTTCAAATAATACAAATAAAATCCCACAAATCTTACCTGGAAAGCATTGACATCCTTGCTGGATTTCAATTTGACAAGCTGTTCATCAAAGTGGCGATATAGACCAGCTCTTTTATCCTGGTGTGCCAAAACTTTTTCACAATAACCAGCAACTCGCATTCGATTCTCACCAGCTTCATCCTGTGTTACACATTAATACATTTATCATACATATACATTCATTATAAATGTAGAGATGATTTATTCCAATTTTACCTTTGTAATAGAGAAGTCCAGACGAACATAGACAATAACAAGCAAGAAGAGTAGATAAAAGGCAGCAATGACTAATAGAGGTTCTTGTAGCATCAACATTCTTGGGAATTTGTAATGGAGCTGCAAATGTAGTAAAGCCATGTATTTTTTTTAATTCATTCAATTTCAACAAGACATCACTCATCTTTACTCACATACCTTGAAATCTTGAATATGATTTTCTACCAAATTAGTTTTATGCATAGTTATTACAAGCCTTCCTTTCGTGTCCAAGTATGTGTAATGAAAGGTATCACCCAACCGCTCAACTGGATATGGTGTCTGAAGTTTAACACTATGAGATCCTTCCGGTAAAATAATTTTCGTAGTAACTTCCTCCACAATCATATCATCAAAAATGTGATCTACGAATCTCATTCTCAGCAGATAGTCATCTCCTGAAAACAGGAGAGAAATATTATATTAGAAATACAAAGTGATACCCAAATAACAGAAGTAAATGCTGTGGAGGTGTAACCATGATGCTGTTTTCAGTAACTAAATACCATACGTACCCAAATATAATTCGACTCAGAATGTAAACAGCCCCCTAATTTTGAAGAGGCCTCCTGATATTTTAAAAATTTTAACTAATTCTTACAATTTGTCAAAATAAAATAGCAAATTTTCTAATTGACTAGAAATGTCTTAATGAGAATGAAAACTTATACCCAAACTAACACTTCTCTTGTTCCTTAAAATAATCATAATCATACTTTTTGTCACTACCCTCTCTATCATAGTTTCTTCTCCCATACTGTGATGTCCTCTTGACTTTTTAGGCCCTTCTGAAAGTTTTACATGTTGAATTTACGTTCTTAGTCTTTCAAATAATGCCACATAAAAACATTCCCTTCTGTGATTCACCAGATTTTCTTCCTGTCCCACTCTTATTCATGGCCTCAAGATTCTTTAGCATATTTTTCACATTATTTAACAGAATAAATATAAAATAATTTATTCAACATTCTTGTCAATGTTAATGTGATCGAGTTGTGAACTACAAACTCTTATCTCTGTTCCTTCATTTTGCGGGTAACATTTGAGATAGCGTCTATAGCTACCTGACGGTCTGGCAGATGATGGGTCCTATGCACAGGTGCCAATGTTTCAACCACCATTCTGTGACCTTCCTCAGCACAAAATGCACAGAGATGGTCAGCAAACAAGTTAATATAGGGTTAGGCCTAATTTCTAGTCCAGTCTAGTTTCGATAAAACATCCTTCTCAGTGGTTGCATTTAGAATGTGTACATTCTTCTATCAATGCGACTTTTTTCATTTCAATCTCTTGCCAAATACATTCGACCATCGAACTGATAGTCCAAGCTGCCTCATCGTCTCATGAGATTCTCTACTTACCAGCCCATTGAAAAATGTCTGAATTGCCTGGCAAATTCACAATGGATGCCAAGAATACACCCACGAATATTTATTATAGATTTGCATGATATTTTCATAAGTTTTGCAGTTTATTCTTACACCAATGTCTACGAGTTTTGTGGCATGGAAAGGCAATGTAAGGACATACCTCCTAACCAACTAGGCTTTATCTACAAATGCAAGACACACTGTATTTTTTGAATGTGAGATTTAGGAAAAAACCTTATCTTATGTTCGGATAAATATGGTAACATTTCGGGTAAATATGGCTACAACATTGTGGCCCTTATCATACCTGAATTGTATAAATATTCATAACTAGGAACGTTGTAGCCAATGATGTAATGAGTTTTCCATCCTCCAAATAATGGAAATCGAGGACGCAAGTCAAGTTCCACAGAATCGCTTAATATTTTCATGTGAGATGTAGAAATATTGCCAATTTCATCTCTGTAATATGCATCCTTTGCAGCAGCAGGTAGAAGAGTCTAAAAGAAAGAAAAAAGTAACATTCACGGCCTTATTAACAGTTTCATTTATGCTTTCTTGCGCTTACCTTAAATGACTTCACACTTGAGAGGCCACTGTGTGTTTCTCTTTGATATTCATATCGTGAGAACGGTCCCTTGAGGACAGCTCCAGTATGAAGCAAATCTACTGTCTCTTCCACAGCAATATTGCCCCAGTGCGATACTTCAATTACTCTTAAAAGATTTGTGACAGTTAGAAAAGGAGAATTGTTTTCAAAATGGATTGTCATTTTCTCCTGAAATTAAAAAATAAATTTAAACCATTCTTAAATATAGTTGGCATTTGAACACTTAGATTATACAACATACAAATGACAGAGGAGCAATATTTTCATAAGGTCCATAATTCAAAGTGGACTCTGATTGAGACACAGGCTTCAATTTGGTGTAACTTTCAATGGCCTTCGAGCCCAAATTCACTGTAGAAGTTTGCCGAGCCACAGGATATGGAGAATAGAAATATTGATTTCCATGGAACAAAACTAACTGCTTCTCTTTCTGAGTAATGCTGCTTGGATGAGGCACCAGCCGATGACTGAACACTGTATCAATATCAACCTGCAAAGAAACATTTTTATTTTTAATATTGGAACCAATTGATTTACAATTGAAAATCATTGTAAATGAAAGTGAACTTATTTAACAATTTAATTTCAACTCTCTCTTAATGTCTCCACATTAATTAAATGTGAAAATAAAATTAGGTAGATAAACTCTAGTGAAAATGAAATGAATTGGGCAGAAAAATATTTCTATAAGTAATAATTATTATTTCTCTCCTGTAAAATAAGATTTACATAATTTTGCCTTTCTTTCCTCATATCATAATGTAAAACTACAAAGAGGCAATTTACATGCGGCACAGCAATTTATGAACATTCAGCACACAAAATTGAAAAGAGAATTTATTTCTTAAATACTCACAACAGTGGTTTTGCCAGATGTTAAAGGCTCATTCAATTCCACAGTCCATGTGCTCTGCCCATTCACTTTCTTCTCAGAAAATCGCAGAGGTGACTTTGAAGAGTCCCCACTCTGAAAAAATAAGTTTACTTGCATGAAATAATTCCAGCAATACACCTACATGCATAATAAAACTTGTAACAATTGTATAGAAAACTGCAGCGGGCAATGTTATAATCCTGATTACTAGGGAACGGATTTTCATGTAAATACATATTTTTACAGGGACCAGATACCTTCATTCACTAATATTGTTTAGACTTGACACGACATTCTGAATGAATTGGACCCATTTTTATTTTACATGTTTTGGTATAATTACATATTTTTACACATTTTATCTATTGCTACTATTTCGTTACATTTTAATATATTTTTATAGGTCGAAAATGAACATTTTACATCCAAGTTCGAAATATGTTACTTGAAAACTAACTTTGTTACTGAAATACAAAACCACGCAATGTGCTTGTATTAACACCGGACCTTTGCTAGTAATTATCAAACTTTCTACTTGGAAACTGCATAGTGGGGATCAAGGATGAGCAGATGTATATGAAGCAGAAGGAACTTCAACCACGTGTTTCATACACTCCATGTTTCATAGACCTCATGCGTAACTTGATAAAACAAAAAAATTCAGATCATTGTCTTATCGCTTTTCTGGAGTTGGGAGGGGGCGTATGCTCCCTTTACCCCCTTTTTCTTTCACAGGCTACATGGTACTATTCACTTGAGCGCATTCTTCTTGTGTATATACTACAAAAGTATTATATATTTCGGATGAAACTAGCAAATAACTGCTTCTCAACATGTACAACTTTCTTTCAGCCCCTCTGAATCCATGTTGACATCTGATCGGGAAAGTACTGTGTTCAGAAAGCGCTTGAATGGAATTTTAAAAATTATAACAAAGGTTTATTTAACATATTTTCTATTTTTTCTAACGTATTTTAGAAAAAATAGATACATATTTATGTACATATTTTGCTTTTTTATTACAGTAAATTCAGTTCCCTACTTATTACTATCTTGCTCAGTTTGTACGTTGCCACAGGTATACATACACAAACAAGAAAATGATTTAATTATAACAATTCCTACACACTGATAGCTTAAACAATAGATGTGATTTTAAATTTTCTTAGTACATAATAATAATAATAATAATAATAATAATAATAATAATAATAATAATATTGCCTGTCACAAACTGTGCAACTATATAAGCCTTTGTGGAGGGTAATATATATATATATACTTGGATTTATTCATACATGTCTGTGAAGTAAGTTAGCTGTTATGGTGACGTCCAATCAGAAGGTTGAATGCCACCATAGTGATGTCACTGTAGTGACATGTAAGGTTCCGATTGGATGGCACCATAACAGCTGATTAACTGTCATAGGTGAGCAATGGGAAAATCGCAAGATAGACCTATCATGGCCATTCCTAACAAACATAATCTCAATGAACTACTGTGACAGTTCTTGCAACATTTGAAATTTATTTTCACCAATATTCTAAACAAAAAATGAAATACATTATATATAAGATATCTTTGAAGTTTGTTTTCTTATTATTGATAAACATCTTCAACATCATTTTGTCACGTCACATTGACCCCTTAATTTCATTCAATGCCACATTCATTGGATTCTAATATCCCTAAATTATTCCAGGAGACACTAAGAGGGTGGTATTGTCCACTAAGGGAAATTACGAGACAATACAAAATATAACATAATTGAAGCGTTTTTTCCTAAATACATAAATAGATCCATTACAATCTTTAAACTACGAAAGTTAAAAAGGAAGTACTGTATGTATGTATGTATGTATGTATGTATGTATGTATGTATGTATGTATGTATGAATGAATGAATGGTCACTGCAAAATAAATAACAAAGCACAAATGAACAGAAATTTTAACATGATTTGCACACAATGTTGCAGCTTTCAGCATAAGAGCTGGGCTCTAACTTAACAACTAATAGTTTCCAACCAGAACTTAATATATACTTCAACACAAAAGAAACACCAAGGCATGAAATTATACTGTCAATCATTTGGAAACCAATATTTTAATTTTCTACTCCCCAAAAAAATACAAGTTACAAATTAGAGTACAAAATACAAACTATATTTCAGGAGCAACAGATAATATTGTATTAACTCCAAGACAAAATAATAAGTTTTCAAGAAATAAGGTCACAGAATTTAAGGTTTGTCAATGTGCCAATTTCCATTAATTTAATGAACAAAATTCTTATATGAATATCTTTGATGAATGTTCAAGAAGTTCAAAATAGAATGAGAATTAGCTTTGAACTAAATTAAAATTAATTGCAGTTAATACATTGGACATGAAAACTTAAAAATGCTAGGACCAAATGAAAGAAAATTAATATGTAGTAGTTTGCTAAATATAAAGAATGCCTCTACTAATATCAGCAAATGTCAGGCAGAAAGAAATAATAATAAAAACAAGTAGTCCTACTCGTAGGAACGCCTCAGATAACTTTCTAACTTATTAAGATTACTAACAATATATCAAACTATTAGATAGCATTTTACATGGATTATGAAATCTGAAACTCTTATGTTTATACACAGAAAATTTGCTCAATATGGAAGGGGTATAATGTGAAAATTTGACCTATGTGAAAATGAACTGCAGTCCTGGCAAAAGTAAATTATATAAGTAATAAACAAGTGTACCAAAAAGCTATTTCCCATTACTTCTTAAATTGATCGATTTTGTGGAATTGTGTAATTAAAACGATGTGAATTTGGATCTACTGTTTTCAGACATTTGACATTTTCACAAAATTTAGAATTTTAACATGTATGGAATTTTAACATATAAGCTCAACTGTCATATTTTAACAATTTTCTTAACTTTTATTAGTGAAATATGTTATGAACTTCAAAGAGCTCCAGGATTGGAGTCAATATTTAGTCAGATAAATACTGAATCGGGTATCAAACTCAACAAAATGCACATAAAATCTAACATGCTAGCAGATTAGCAGGAATCATACAGCAGCATCTGCTTAGCTTTCATTGCAAGCTAAACATGATGGTATACATACTATGGTAGTGAAATACTTGCACAACTGCTTTCCGATTATATCTGTGGCAAGATATATTTCAGTGTTTAGAACAGATTCAGTCATGTATTTAGTATTGATCCTGTCATTGTCAGACGAGAAAGAAAGTATTAAGACACAAAATCAAAAGAGTAAAATTTTTTTCAGAAGAATGCACTTAAAGGTTGAGGAACTTAAAGTGCTCAAAAAATTAAGTTAACAAAAAATAATAAAATCACACAAGGAATTCACTTAAAGCTGTTCACTTGAAGGCTCAAAGAACATTGGATTTTGAAGTGCACAAAGTTCGATACCACTTTACATGAACACATTGACTTATACAGGCAACTTAAGAGTTAGAACATCAATATTGAAATACTTATGAAAGCACCAACACTATTTTTGAAGTATTCTGTCAAGTTATGAGAAATACCGAAAGGAAAAGTCCTTCAGAGAATAATACAGTATCAAATAGAAAAAGACAATGAGAAAATTAGGGTTAAAGCATAAAGGTTAAAAAAAATCGGCTAAGGTGTTAATCGTGTAATTCTAGAAATTCTTTATGATTATAAACAAATTTAATTCAAAGGGAACTAATAACTAGTATTCTGTATTATAATACACAATTGTCAAAAACGAAATTCAATTCATATTTTATCAACGAATAACTTTCACAGACTGCAACCAACGTTAACAATAAACTACATAACTGTGCAAGTACGATCATTAATATATTAATTAACAATCATGGAAACATTCTTCAGTCTACCGGCACGTGTAAACTGACCTACGAAACCTACCTGGACACTGAAGAAAGCGAGATTTTCACTATTATCCTTCAATGTGTACTGAAAATTCTTAATCGGAACATTGCCACTATTTTCCAAAGTACACACTTCCGAGATTTTCACAAGTTGCGTGGTTAGATCAATCACCCGATCTACATTCCTTATTTTAATTCCAGGATTCTCTGAGAAAACTCCATCAATTGCCAAGTAAATAATGACAAATATTTGCAAAATTAGGAGTCGTTTCATGATGAGGGTAGCAACAATAATTAATTCAAAGGGTCACAACATCAGCGATTACCACAACAACCACACCGGCTTCTTTCGCACCACGCACAGAACTCGCTTGCCACTCAACGAATCTTGACGTATGCACTTCTAGCTTCTTCGTATTGGCTGCGTTCACTGCGCCACTGTGACTTTTCCACGTCACACCATGGAGTAAACGAGCAGATCCTTCCAAAGAAATGTGGAGTCAAAAATTTTGCAATTCTGATTTTAACATTTTATTTCCAGCATATTAATTTAATTAAAATCGAAGAAATAATTGTAATAGTTGCTGTGATAAAGTCCGGAATGAGGTATTATCATAGATTAACTCATCTATTCATTCATTGTATTATCCCTTAACGAAACGAGTCGACTCTGACTTCACGAGGGCGGTGAACGAAAGTGAAAAACGAATGGCGGGAAGGAAGGTATTCGTTTAAGTTGTTCAAATGACAATTGGAAATAATTGCATTACACAGGCTCAAGAATGTTTTAAGGATGCTTTATATTAATCGCGTAGGCCGGAGCCTCGTCACTCAACACGCATAGCAAAGCGTCAAAATTTCAAGTTGAAAATTTTAGGCAAAAACGCACATTGGCATAAAATGCATTGGACAGACAGAAGGATGTTCAAACACAGGGTACAAAGTTTGAAATAATAATTTTATTTTTATCCAATGTACCATAGAATATAGCCTTTTCATTACGCCAGAAGTCACAATCGCTAGCAGAAACAAAATTAAGCTAGGTCGTCGGACAAAATACAATATCCGAGTCCAAAACAATGTCCATGTTCGAGCACGTTTTACCATATGAGTTCCTATACTTGGGTTTTTGTAACGTGGCATCTGAGGGTAGTATCTCCAAGATGGAATATGGCACGAATTTTTACGTCTTTCTCGGTCCTGCCGCAAGGTGTCGCATGATGACGACCTATCATGCAGTGCTGCAGATCAAGCAACTCTAGCGGCACAACCGAGAAAGACGCAAAAGCCGTGTCATACCCCATCTTGGAAATACTACCCTCAGATGCCTCCTCGTTAGAAAAGCCCAAGTGTACTACAAGTTCGCTACTTCAGAATCGGAATACAAGTGAGTGGCCGTCGACGCTGCGGTCCCTCGCGCGGTGGCCCCCTCCGTCGCGGATGGGTGGCTGACGCTGCTGGCTGCTCTATCCCCCCCACCAGCTGGAGGGGGGAGGGTTCTTCAAAGTCGCCCGGTCGCTCAGCCGTGGCGACATGGCTGCTTCAGCTTATCTCTGACGGCGGTCCGGGATATCCTGTGGCCCGTAGTACCGCCGGCAGGTTTTCAGAAGGGCCCGCATTGGCGGATACTACGCCCTCCCCGCCTAATTGTCGGAGTAAGAGTCTCGCCGTCCTCGCGGGGGCTACTGTGGCTGCTGCAGATAATGAAACTTCTCCGGTTGCTGATGTTGCACCTCTGCTCCGGAAGCCGTCTCCTGTATCTCGGAGTCGCGGTCATCTGGCTGCTGCTGCAACTGCTCCGGTTGCGGGCGGTGCACCTCTGCTTCCGTGGCTTGGCTGTCTCGTGCATTTCGCTGTCGCTGTCATGCTGTCGCCCGTCCTATTAGCCGCGGCTCAGTTTGCCGCTGCTCACATACTGCTTCCCGTGTTGCTACTGGTTGGACGCTACTGTTGATTGCTTGGCCGGTTCCTGGTTCTGTGGTGGTAGCGTAACTACGTGACCACCATTCTGAAAATTGAACAGTCTGAGTTTTGATCAGGTTCAGTTTCCGTTGCTGGTTGCAATTCGTCTATTTCTGGAATCTCGAAAGTTCAGTGTCTGATGTGTTCTTGGTGTCTCCTGACTACCTTGTATTGCGTATGCACTACATGAACTCTGGCTCCTTCTACTCTAAGCATTTTGTCCGGGACCCATTTTGGGTCTTCCCTAACACTTCTGATGAACACCGGACAACCTACAGCATATTTCGGCTCGAACTGCAATTTTCTGCTTTCGTCTGTTGGATACAATAAAGATAACAGCGTCCTCGGTTGCCGCCCGTGTAATTTCTGTCTCATTTCTGGGCTCATTTCGTCTCTTCCCGGCATGGCCCTGTATGACACCAGCAACAATAAATGCTCCCTACTAATCCCTTCATACATTGCCTTTATCATAGCTGATTTAAACGTTCGAACAAAGCGCTCTGCTTTGCCGTTCGAGGGGGGGGGGGTAATACGGTGGTGCTAGAATGTACTTGATGCCGATACTGTCGCAAAATCTCTTAAATACTTCTGACGTAAACTCGGGGCCGTTATTTGACACTATTGCCCTTGGCAATCCTTCTACGCTGGAAATGCTTTGAAGAACCTTCACTGTAGTCTGTGCCGTCTGGTTCGTCGTTTCCGTCACATACGGGAAATTTGTCTACGCGTCTGTCACTATGAGCCAAGTTAATCCCTGGAAGGGGCCACCAAAGTCTATATGTAATCTATCCCACGGCCCTTCCGGTTCAGGCCAAGAAACCCATTGCTGTCGGGGATTCGTTTGGTATGATTTGCAGCTTTAACACCCTCTGACCACTTTTTCGATATCGCAATCTATACGTGGCCAATAGAAATTTTGTCTGCCTAATTGCTTTGTTAAAACAATTCCTCAGTGCCCTCTATACAAGGTTTTTAACACCTCACTTCGCAGGCTACCTGACACTACCACTCTCACACTGTCGTATGTGCTCAGGAGCAAAATACCTCCCTTTGTAGATAAGCGCTCTTGAAGCTAGAAAATGATATGTTCTTCCCTCTCGTCGGCCAACCTGTGCGGAAATACTCCTGTGTTCTCTTCAAGACAGGATCCTGGTTGGCGACCCGAACGACGCGTCTTGCGTCTACTGGTAACTGCTGTATCACCTGGTCCTGTTCTCTATCAATCTGCAAAGAATCATATTATCCGGTACTCGCTTCGTGGGATGTAACAAAGCCACCAACGGTTTGTGATCTGTAATTATAATAAATTTCTCACAAAAAAGTAATCATTAAATTTCCTTACATCATATATCACAGCTAGCGATTCTCTTGCAATTTGCGAGTACCGCTTCTGATGCACATTAAGGGTTGTAGATGCAAACGCTACCTCTTCTCATTTTTTATTCTTCTGTGATAACACTGCCCCAATTCCATACTCGGATGCGTTCTTTGCTAATGTGACGATCTTGTTTGGGTTGAAATTCGTGAGCTTCATTGCTTCTATAAATTGCTTCTTAATTGTGTCAAACGCTTGCTGACACGCCTCCGATCAAACTAAACGCGCTCCTTTCTTAGCGCGTTCAGGGGAGCTACTACTGTAGCAAACTGCTTAATGAATTTAGGGTAATAGTTGGCCTTGCCCATGAAAGACTGCAGCTGCTTAATGTTGACCGGAGCTGGTAGTTGTATTATTGCTTGGACGTTTTCCGTTGTAGGTCTACCTCTTCGTTATCTATCACATGCCCAAGCTCACATGCTTCTTGAAAAATTCACATTTCGACAGTTTCGCCTTCATGCTGTAACTTACATAACAGGTGTTCCAAATTCTGTGTTATTCGTTTGAAGCACCTGTTACAACGATGTCGTCGAGAAAGCTCATACAGCATGGGGCCTGGGCTATCACCTGCTCGATGTAGCGTTGAAAAATTGCTGTCGCTGACGCCACTCCAAACGTCAACCGCTGGTACTGCAACAATCGAATTGGTGTGTTTACTGTTAAGCACGTTTTGACTCCTCATGCAGAGGCAACTGCAAATACGATTCTTTCAAATCAATTTTGAAGAAATATTCCCATCCGAAAGCTTTTGGAATAAATCATCTAGCTTTGGTATTGATTACTTCTCAATCCGCAGTTGGGTGTTTACAGACATTTTGAAATCCTCACACAAACGGATGCTTCTATCGGACTTCTTAATGAGAACTAGCGGTGTCGCCCAATCACTAAACCTCACCAGTGTTACTATCTCATCTTCTACCATTTTCTTAAGCTGCTGACTAACCTCAACCCTGAGTGCCAGCAGTCGTGCCCGCGTTTTGTAGAATTTCGGCCGCGCTTCCGGTTTCAGATGTATATGTGCCTCAAAAGTTGCCGCTTTACCAGGCTGGGGTGCGAAGAGATCTGCATATTTTTGAATCAATTCTTCAATCTTGCTGAAAGGTACTTCTGTGGTGGCAGCGGAGATTTTGTGGAACTCCATGATAAATTATCTGGGGTCAATGAGGTATCTACAACAATAGTATTAAATGTAATTTTAATATGATTACATATAGCCAGACACGTGTTTCGGGAACACTCATCCCATCTTCAGTGGTTCTACAATTTTAAGTACATATTTAAAATTAGTACTTACCCAAGTAACACAGATTAAACGCATAAGTTCATGGAAAGTCGTCAAAGTATGACGCCATTTTGATCGTACCCTGTACGAATGGAGACTGTGGGAAGGTTAGGGAGGAAATGAACGGATAGTAAAGCTAGTCAATTAATAAATTTATGATGGGGCTGGATTTTACTATGGATTGAGGCATAGGTTGGGATTTTTGCATAATTTTAAGATTTCTAAATTTTACAAAATATTTAATTTGGTACCTTTATTTTCGAAATGTAGAATTTTGAAATTAGTATCAGGATCGAAAGAGTGGTTATTTTGAATAAGGTGGTTGGAAAATGTGTAATGATCTTGTTTCAGTCTCCATCTCCAGAGTAATATAAGTTGTATTATAAGTATATTATGTAATGCTGGGCAATCGAATTTGAGATTTCAACGGAAATACACGTTTTGGGGTCCCCAGATAAGTGACTCAAACGCCATTTTCTAAAAAAGACTCCAAATTTTTTCTTCAAACTTTTCCAACAGATCAATATCTCTCACGCCGTTAATGTGCACATTTCAATAGGTTTGTATACATTATTGAATTTGTGAGTGGAAGTTCTTCAAATTACTTGAAATGAAGTTTTTACGAGAACTCAATAAATTCCTGTGAAAAAGAGCTTCAAATTTCGCATTTACAGTAACGCTTAACGCCATTTTCTTAAAAACGGCGCCAAATTTTTCCATGAAAATTGTTGCGTGGTTTTAGCGTTCTTTAATATTCTTAAAATAATATTTCGATTCTACTATTTGGAAACCGAAAACTTGAGAAAATTTCAAGAAAATGTACTTTGGGCGGCGATAGATGACAGCAGACAAAAAGGAGGGGCAACACTGTACAGTACCAGTCCACACCAAGGAGATTAGAAATCTTTAGTACGTGAACGTCTGTGCTATTCCTATGTTCAGTACGGATGAACATCGTGCTGGCGAGAAAAAACAAGAAAATTCAATCCGTAATTCACACAAATTGCTAACAGGTAGTGAAGTTAAAGTTAACTTTATTGTTGACCATGTCTTTTACTGTGTATTAAAAAGAGTACTTGGAATAGAGATGGATATTTTGAAATCAAAAATTTATCAAAAGTTTAACAAAACCATTAAATGTCGCATATTTAATTCAGTAAATTTTAAACGCTTGAAAAAAATTGAATCTGATTTCTGAATTATTGTCAGAGCAACACAAACTCGCAATTTTTTTTATAATCTGAATATTTTGAAATCATGTCTGTGCGTGCTTCTTGGAAATCATGCTTTGGAATGTAATCACATGTGTGTTATTGTTTTGAATAAATTTATTAAAATTATAAACTAGTGGTGCTAAAACTGTACGTACTTTCTCGCACATATTTTCTCGCCAAGTTTTGAGAAAAGTACTCAAATATTCGAAAAATTGTACATGACCTTGTTTCAAAATCTATTTTTAAGGAACAGATTTCATTAAGAGAAAATCTAAAACTTTAATATTCTAGTTGTAGGTAGACTCCGAACAAATTTTGAACTTTTGCACTTTTCGGAAAATTAGAGTTTTCAATGAATATGAGACCTGCACCATTATCTCAAATGTTATTGTATAAGCATTATCCAGCAAAAAATAAAAAATGATGGAGCCATTCTTTTGAAAATTTTTAAAATCTTCCTCCTTTTTGGGATCCGCCGCTGTTCAGTGATCTGTTTCGTCAACCTGAACATTTGTTCACGAGGCGCAACTGAAAAAGTGACAATTTTGAACAACGGTCGATCTATTCCTGTGTGGAGTATGATTGTACATTGTGTTGGCAAAAAAAATTGAAGAAAATTAAATCCTTTGTGGTATGATTCACACAAATGACTAACAGACAGTGAAAAAACAAAGCTTTATTTTGATCATGTCTTTTATTGTCAATTAAGGAGAGTACTTGGAATAGAGATGGATACTTTGACCTGAAAAAATATGAAAATGCTATACAAGAAAATGAAAAATGTAATTCAGTTAATCTTATACGCCTATAAAAATTTAATCCAATATCTGAATTGTTGTGGGAGCAACACAAACTCTGCTTCATGATAATAATGCTTTGGAATGTAGTGATATCAGTGAGACAATTGTTTTGAATAATTTGGATGAAATTACAAAAAAATGGATTGAGATGGGCATAGCCCTCGTGGATTCATAGGCCTCTGCGCACGGAGTCTTTTGATTCTTGGCTGTCCGGGATGAGCCGCGTCTCAGTCGATGTAGCTGACGTTTCGGCCAACATGTAACATTCATCTGGACTCTGTATCTGAAAAGTTCTTCAGACAGCTTGGCCTTTGCCTCTTCTATCCTGGTTTCTTCTATGCGGATGTTTTTGTAATTCTTAATTGCCTTACCGCTTCCCCCAGAGAAGTTGGTGATTGGCAAAAGGCAAGAGTAATTTGGGTATTTGACGGGCTATTTCATTAAGGAAAGGAAAGTTTGTAGTGTTGAAACAAGGGGGTCGAGAGGTTATTTTATTAGGGATTGAGTGAATATGAAAGATATACTTTTGGAGAGTGATTTAAAGAAATTTTGTTTGAGAAAGATTTGATGGGCTATTTTGTTGAGGGTTATTGTTTTGATTTATTTTATTTAATTTTGAAGAATTGGCGGTATTTTTGCGTGTTTTGTCAGTCGCTAAGTCCGTTTTTAGTTAGTCTAGCGTCTGATGTCAAGTGGGAGGAAGTGGAAGTTTAAGAATATCAACAGAATGATTTTTGTTGGAGGGTATTAGTGGAGAGTTGAAATGATGTATGTGAGGTTGTAGGAGATCAGAAAAGATGGGATCTGTTGGGCATGATTTAACTGCCTTTTGAGATATTTCGAGGGTAGAAGAATTGCAACATAGTAGCAAATGATACCATGTTGAGTTTTGAAGCGGGTGCGGTTTGTAAGGAAGGGTGTATTGAAGATGAGCGTCATGATTATATTTTCTATTAAGTTAAGTCTGTGGAGGTTGGTAAGGTTAGTTGGAGTCGGGGAGCCGTAGGTAAAGATGGGTCTGATATAAGTGTAGTAATGATAGTTTCTTTTTGATGATAAGAGAGGATGATAAAGGAGAAGTTGAAAGATTTTAATGATGCGATGATCTTTGGAAGATGTGTTCATGGTAGTTTTGGTTGAAAGTAAGGATAGATATTTAATTTCTTGGGACCATGGAATTTATTAGTTGTTACTTTGGATAGGAGGGAGAAAAGGGGAAAGGCGTCAGGTGAAAATGATACTTTGACAATTGGAGGGGTTAATTTTGATAGTTGATAATTTTGAAGAGTTTTCTGAAAACCAATGTGAGATAGCTGTAGGGGCTTTTTGAAGACTATTGTGGGCATAAGACGAGTGTTTAGTGGCAAGAAGGTCGAGGTCATCAGCATAGAGGAATTATATAGTTCCATGGAAGTAGGGTAGGTCATTTAGATACAAGGAGAAGAGAGTTAGGAAAAGCATGGCGCCTCGGGGAACTCCTGCTGTGATTAGGTGGGGTGTGGACTTGCAAGTTATACACGGTTTTTCGAACGTGGCGCCTAAGTGTATTATCAAGATGGAATATGGCATGATTTTTTCCGTTTTTCTCGGTCCTGCCGCAAGATATCACATGATCGCGACCGTAACAAGCAATGCTACGGATCAAGCGACTCTAGAGGCACGACCGAGAAAGATGCAAAAAGCCGTGCCATATTCCATCTTGAAGATAATACCCTCAGACGCCATGTTACGAAAACCCAAGTATAAGTATTTGATATGAAAAGATATATTTGAAAGAGTGTGAGATGAGTAAGGAGGTTTATTGCGAAAGGTGGTAGGAAGGATTTGAGTTTGAAGAGTAGAATGACGTAGATGACAGAGTCGAAGGCAAAGGAAAGGTCTGTGATGAGGGCCGGGTCTTGGCGTTTAAGAAGCTATGTTAATTGTAGGGTGGAGGGCTTTAAGTGGGGCAGAGTGTTGTGGCCTGAATCCAAATTGGAGGGGGGGAAGTGTGGTTTCAGAAGAGGTGTCATGAAAGATAAGATACTTTTTTCGAAAGTGTTTCCATTGGTGGATAAGAGACTGATAGGGTCATAGAGGGGAGTTAGGGATTTTTGTTGGGCTTGAGGATCATAATAATAGAAACTGATTTTCAGAAGTCGGGAAAATAAGACGATTGAAGGCAAGAGTTAAAGATGGAGGTGAAATATTTGATAGCATTTTTGGGAGGTGTTTAATGTGTTCAGGGCGGATTTTGTCAGGTCCGGGAACTGTGCAAGATTTAAGGGAGGAGACGTATGGGAGTCGGTTATTATCCATTTGGTCATTTGGCCAGTTGTAAGTGGTGGGGTGCGGAGAAACTGGAGTGGGTTGAAGTGAAACTGGAGTATTTGGGAGTCGTTACTGGTGAATCTAGTGGAAAGGGTCTGGGCGAATATGTTGGCTATTGTTTGGGGGTCGTAAGTGAGAGAGTTGTTAGGAGTATAGTTGGGTAAAGAGGTCTTTTTAAGTCAGAGAGAATAGTTATGATCTCAGTGGAGTTAGTTGTCAGCATAGGACCGGTCAGGTATTGGAGGGAATTGTGTTGTGTCATAGGGAGTGGCTAAGGGAGAGAAGGAGTTGCTGGTAGTGATACAAAATTGCAGATTTTCAGAAGAGAGTTTACCGGTTCTTTTTGGTAGAGAGAATCCATCGCCGGAAAGTTCAATAGGAAGAGGAGATGCTTTTGAGGGCTGGTGTTGGTTTAGGTGGGAGGCTCCACTGGGGGAAACGGAAAGCATCCGCTTAATCTGACCTGAACGGTGTTCACCTATGGTGAACTACATCTTGGTCTCTGACAAGATGTAGTTCAGCTGTACCAGAGGCCCGTTCCACGCTGGTTGAGGCTCCAAGGTGTTGGTCCATTGTGGGGGCAGCTGTTTGGGGACACGGCCGAAGCCGCGCCTCCCTTCCCTTGTGGTGCTCTAGCTAGAGTAGTGCTGGACGGATTAGTTGTTTGGGGATGTTCCTGAAAGTAACGCTCTTACCGCATTCGCTCTTACACGCTCCCTGGTGAGTACTATGTTTTCTTGATTCGGATGACTTCGGCGTGCCTTTACGCCTCAGCTTGAGAAAAAGACGGCTTACCGTCACTCAGCCGTAGCCTACGTCATTAGCGAACTTCAGTTGAAGGAGAAACCGGTTTACCGTCGTCAGTCAAAAGATGAACAATATGTATCAGAATTATGGTTAATATGGTTTGCCACCACGTGACGGAACATAGGAGAAATGGCAGAAAAACTATTCTAGAGACGCAAAATGATTAACCGAACTACTCGTGGGTCAGCTCTCGTGTGACCTTCTTCCTCTTCCTCTGGAGTGGTGTTCTCTGACATACCTATCCCGTTTGAGATTCTTCATGTCTGGTTGTTATTTTTGTTTGTACTCACACTGGTTTAGCGCACGCTATTCCCTCACACGGGGATGGGGACCAAGGGCGTGGGTGGTTGTCGGAGAGACGGGTTATTTTGTTTGTGGTTGTCATGGGTTATTTCTTCAAAGTGGGTTGGTCGATTGTTTCCCGGGTATGTTTTGATTTGAAGATGGGTTATTATCTTTAAAGTGAATGTTTTTGCTATGGTTATGGTAATTCGATGTAGTTTGATCGGCATAGTGGTAGATATAGTCGTTGATAGGTATATAGTAGTTGGTATAGTAATTTGATCGACTATATCGATTAATGGCAAAATATCTGTTTGACCGTCCGTCAATGGTCAAAGCTAGCACCAAAACCGTTCAGCGGATTTTCTCTAAAATTGATATTTCTCGATTAATTTAAAGAAACTTTTTTGGAAATATCCTGGAAAATATTTTTCATGAAGCCACACAATTTTCTAAAAATTGGCTTCAAATTCTTTGATTAAACTTTGAATAGCGTAGATAACGCTTAAATGAACGGCGAGAATCTCAGTTCCGTCGAAATTGCTGATTTTTCGAAAATTGCAAAAAGTTAAAAAAGGATTAGTTGTCTACTTGCAACTACAATGTTGAATTGATGGATTTTTCTCACAATGAAATCTGTTATTAATGAGAGATATAAAAATTAACATCATGTGCATTTTGTCGAAAATAAGTGTATTTTCGCTTAATCCAGCGAAATGTATAGTTGTTTTCTTTTTTAAAAAAATCTCAATTTTTTTCCTTCAATTTTCTCTACATGTGCATCAAAAGGCACTATAAAAAGTGGTGCTAGTATAATTTTCGATGAACTCTTTGTATTTTCAAAAATTGAAAAAAGTTAACATTGCAAAAGTACAATATTAAGAGATATATAGAGATTTTTGTTTAATACATAATCCGTTCTAAAAGATCAGATTTTTAATGGAAGTCAAGTACAATTTTTTGAAAAAGCTATTTCGCGTAATTTCTTGAAATTAATGCAATTTTTTAAAAATAAAATATTCTTAAAAACGACTTGAAAATTTTTCTTCAATTTTTTGCACGTCTACAAAAAAGGACGCTTAAAAGATGGCGCATGTTTAATTTTCATTGAACTATCTGAATTTTCACAAATTGCAAATTTAAAAATGATGTCAGGAAGAATATGCTGTTGAGCACCACTAGTTTAAGAGGTGAAATTTAGGGACAAAGAAAATAACGAGCCGCTTAGGAGACTACTTTTGTGTAACATACCATGAAACAAAATGAGAGCATCAACACAAAGAACTAACTGTTCATCTTTACTTCTACAAACATTTCGTCATGCAATTTTTTTATTAAATGCAATTTTGTTTTTATTAATGCAATTTAATAAAAAAATTGCATGTAAGCAAACCAAATTGCTCTGCTATCCAAGCAAGTCAAATAGCTGCAATTGCAAGCTATTGCAGTGAATGCCTTGGCACCAGCAGCTATTAATGAAACCAGAGAAGAGTTGAAAAGCTCAAGCTTTTGTTGTTTGATCTATCCAATCGTATTGTTATGAAAAACATGCTCTTTGCAATAAGGAATTGTAACAAGGAATGCAACATTTGCTTGCCTGTCTGTGTCGGCTGCAAGCAGGTTCTGGAGCGTTCACGTTCAGCGCGGAGAAGAACGATGCAAGATTCTGGAAGCTTCCGCGCTCGGCGCCTGGCAAGTATATTACCCGCGCAACTTTTCTTGAACGATAACCTTGCTTCCCCCTTCCTAGAGCAATAAACAGTTGCAGACCAAAGCTCGCAGCAAGCACTGATGACACATTCCAAACACATCTTCATTGGCGCGTGAGAAAATATATTTACTGTTGAAACCGAGAACTCCTGGTCATATTTTTCTAAACAAAATCTAAAGAAATGGCCAAAGCAGATCCAAATCCATTGCAGGAGGTACCTCGAACTGCTGAGAAAGTTAGAACTGAAAGTATTGAGAAAGTTGCGAAGGCATGACTGATATTCCAGAGATATGCATTGCCGATTAAAATATAGTATCCCTTCAAGGTCACAAGCGCGAAGGAGAGGGGGCAGTTATCCAATTGCAATCTTCGTCACGATTTAAATGTTTGGTACTGAAGCTCCGGATTGAATGACAGTGCCCCCCCCCTCGCCGTCCTGCTAGAGACATTGAGGGAACACTACATTTTAATCGGAGTTGAAATCCCACGCCCCCGTCGGCTGCCAATCCACTCGGTCTGAGCTGTGAAACGCGTGCATCCCAGTGACCGGCATTGGAGCGGACAGTGAAAGTGACGTCTACATAAATGTAGCAGAAGTGGTGTGAGTGACATCTGCAATAATATTGAAGTGAATTGTGTGAAGATAAATCACCAAGTCTATATAACTCAAGGATTATGATATTAACCTAGGAGACTATCTGTACTTACATAATAATTTTTGTACATGTCAACTTAGTGCGTAACTTCAAATTAAGAAAATAAACGTTTTTTTTAAATAAACATCTGAATTTCTAATTCACCACGAAGGAATTGGTGGTGACACCAAGTGGCAATTGATGTCAATAAAATAGTCGCACTGTATTTGCAGGACATAATTAATGAGCATGGACGCATTTAATGCTTTTTTAAAATTATTGCCAGGGATTTTCAACACTTCAATTGAAGATTTTATTGTTGAGGTATTTTTGAATTTTTGAGGTCTTTTAACATACTATCTACTATTTATTTACGTTCTGAGAGTGTTTTAGACTTGGGTCGTTGGGGTTCCTGTGTCGTAGCGGATGTTGTCCAAGTATTGTTGATCGATGTCCTGGCGGGACGCAATTGTGGGGATTTGGAGAGCGCAGGTAGCCTGCGTGACTTATTTGTTCTGTTGGTGCGTTGTTTTCGCGCGGCGCGTAATTTTTCGTTTTCAAAGAGCGGACATGTTGGGCGTGAAGGTAAGCTTCGTATCGTTTAAATTTTGCCATGCGCAACTTATCACAATAGGTCCACTTTGGAAGGGTGTTTACTGTGTCCTTTACAGTTCATTGTGGCATGCGGCCCTGCGCAGTCCATGCATCGGGGAGTGCGCCTGCAGCCGTTTTTTGTTTGTCCCCAGGCAAGTAGTGCACTAGGATATGCGTTTTTTGTCCCTGGACTCTTCGAATTACCCTCTGTAGTTTACAATGTAATTCATTTCACGTAGTTTTGTGAGATACTGGTGATTTATTTCTATGGTGCATAATCCGAGAGGGATGACATTTTGCGGCCTGAGCTTCCTTGTTAGTTCGCCGACGTGTTGTGTTTCTATTCCTTGATTTTTTGTAGCATCTTTTACATCATTATAGTTTAGTTTTTTATGTAGTTCGCGCGGTGCGGAGGTGGACTGCGGATTTATATAGAAAGAAGTTCTTCTCCATTCAGCTGCCGGACGATCTGCCAATGCGAAGAATGTATCATCCAATCTGGCGACGGTCCTCCGCGGAATCATACGCTTTCGCCTTTCGGATTTGTTCAATCCCGTTCCGGCTACCGCCTATCGACGCTTGAGAGACGCAGCAGCTCGCTTCCCTGCGGTAACTACCAATTCCCTTGAAGCAATTTCCACTAAATGTAACTTCATTATCTGTGCACGTCTTCTAGAATTCAGTGGGAAATATAGTTATTCAAATTATCGTGTCCATGTTGTCGCGGCTGGAAGTATTATTCCGGAGGACAACATGGATAAGAGTCTAAAATTTATTGCTTATTTGTCCTTGAAAATAGATTTTTATTACATGGGAGCTTGCTTTTTTTCTCTCTTCATTCATTCAAAATTCAAGTAGTATATGACTTAGTGTAGGGATCACAGAATTTTGAAAATGTGCACACAATTCACTTCTCCCCATAGCACGTCATACGCAGTTTTAACTGTTTTTTTGCGTAAAATAAATAAAGAAACAATCAAACAAATAAATAAATAAATAAATAAGTAAATAAATAAATAAATAAATGAACGAACAAATAAATAAATAAATAAATAAATAAATAAATAAATAAAGTGCTCTCCGAACATCAGCCCATTGGCTGCCTCATTTTTACTCATTTCGAACCCGCACATATTATACATTATATGTCAGAAGAAGCGTTTGGGCCCATCTTGGTGCTTGAACGATTATTTCGAGTCTAGGAAGCCGGTTCCTTAATCATGTATACAGATAAATCGCACGCAGATGTCACACAGTTACAGGTTAGGACGAGGGAAGTATGGATGGTGCATTAGGAGGTAGAGGAGATCCGTGAAGTACTGGGAGTGTACTCCATGCTACAAACACAACTAAAAACATCGATTTTTTTGCGGAATTCTAACTGAAAGTCTTGGAGATCGTGTACTTTCCCTGGCACACCTTCCCCTGGTCCCTGCCTCAACAGGCCGGGATATAAATAGTATGAAATATTATTGGCGACATTTGGATCCTCGTGGGACTCCACAATTTACGCGATGTGGTCTTTTGCGTGTATCAACGTTATCTGGGTACCAAATTATAAATTTCTCCTTTTCATAATACTTCAAATTTTCATCGTAGCTTCCATAGAACTGAATCAAAAATGTTCAGCGGAATGTCTCATTATGTCAAGGTATTTTAAAAACATTATGGACCTGGGTTTTTAATTTCCCTAGGTCAGAAAGCTAGAGATGTATTCTTTGTTTTCTAGGAATTCCCCGTATGTTTTGCACATGAATTTGATTTTCAATCCTTCAAAATATCGTACTTTTTATACATACTGCTGTAAGAAGAAGCGCTGTTCGATAGTGGTGGCAACTCTGTACTCTCTGAGCTGGTCGCAAAGGCTTCTTGATCCTATACTGAGGATTTTAAAGAGTTGCGTTTAATGGATACCAGCTGTTTGGTGTTTTGTCCAATCGAGACGTTAAACGTCACTACAAGTACGTCATAATGGTTGCGTTTAGCCTTCCGATTGGATGACACTGAAACAGCTGATAACCTGCAAACGCAACTCTGTGAAAGCCGCAGTATATAGCAGCAGTAAGGTTCTATCTCATGCTCTGAGAGATTCGTGATCCCGCCTAAATGAAAGGTCGAGTGTTTGCTAGTATCAGAGAGGGTACTGAGTGTTTTTCTATTTGACCGCTTAATTGTGGTCTGTTTTCCTTGCTGGATTGTGGTAACAAACCTGTAAGTTGATTGCTTTTGTTATTCGATTGACGTTTCTTTATTTTACCCACGATATGACTTGTGTATCTCACTTTTTTGATTCCCAATTCATTGTTGCTGTTCGAAGAATATCGATAAATAAATATTCTATTCCAGGAGAAATTGCGTTGCTTGTTTCAATCTTTTAGTCACTTAGTGTAGTCATTTGTTATTTATTGATGCCAAGTTAATATTCATAAAAATGATAAATATTCACTTCACAATTTCCAATGTGTTGTGTTTTTTTAAAGACATTATTTAGACAGTTTTTATTAACTGTCTATTTAGAAGAAGTCATTTTATTGTATATATTATTTTGACATATCGCCATGTGTTAGTAGCTTGTTAAATAATTCTTTGAGAGAGTGTCCTTACACAGAATATTAGAATGAGTAAAAGTTAACTGTTGTAGTGGGCGTGTTACTCAAAATTCAAGATTAAGCATAATGCTTCAGTGTGAATTAATTATTTCATTTCGTTTTTCATATTAGGTTATGCTGAGATAGTATTTTTTTAATTTGTGACTTTCCATGTAGTTTGAGAAAGATTTGATAATTTTACTGAAAATGAAAAAATTCTTATACCTTAGATATAAAATATCTTTACTGTAATTATTTTAGTGTCTAATTGATGCAAAAAGGGTTTTAGGATTCCTGGGTCATTGTTGTAAAGGCTAAAAGTTTGTAGTAAGCATTAAGAAATTAATTTTATTGAGGGATTACTATTCTTGTTGTATGTTTTCTTGTAAGTTCTGAAAAGAAAAAAATTGAAATAATCCATCGTTTCATTACATTCGGCATTTACCGGAGACATGAATTAAGAAATTCCATTGTGTATTTTGATAATGTATGTTATTTTCTTTCTTCTGTTATCCGATATGTAGATTATAATATTTCAGGCTTTTGTCATTAATTTTTTCTTCAATTTAAAAAATAATTTTGTGTATTTATTTTGATATGAAAATAGAGGTGTTGGTGCTTTTGAGGGAGGTCTCATTAAATTTGTGCATCTCTTGTATCTAATCTCATCTTCCTTACAGATATTAAAAATGTCTCATAGTCCAGATGGACATAATATTGATGTGAATAGATCACTAAAGGAAGCTCTGTATGAAACTTTGATGGGCATTTTATCTCCACATCAAAATGTCAGACTTGCTGCAGAAGAAAGAATTCAAGCTCTAGAAGTCACTGAAGGTATTTATTAGTTTTGGCAATTTGGCCACATAGAAAAGACTTCTTACTAGGCTTTATATTGTGGCTGATTGGTAGACTTGTTACTAGTGGTATTGTGTGTGTGGAAACTGGACCAGTTATCAGGTCCAGTTTACACACACACACACACAAAATAATACACCTTTCATATTTGCCACCATTATGGCAACTCAAAACGACAAATGATTGTTTCAATCAGCAGTTGAAATCCATGTTGTGAAATTCTTACTGTGTAATTATATTACACGATTAAATTGTTCAAAGTTTAAGTTGATAGCAACATAGGCAGCAGTGAAAGGTTTTCTAAAACAAATTAGTGAATTTACGCTAGTTTAGTGGGCTTAAGTACATCAGGGTGATATTTATGATGGCTAGGTTGGAATATCCCCTCTCTCCCTATTTTAAAAACTTTTAAAATGATACAAATTGTCTGTGATTAAAGAATATTAATGCCGACCTGGATGGCCAAGGTGGCTAAGAGCGAGTACCGACTCAGCGGTTCGGTCCGAAGGGTCGCGGGTTGGAGTCCCGCCTTGGGCATGGCTGTTTGTCCCTTGACTTTGTGTGTGTGTTGTCATGGAGGGCCTCGCGTTCTGCTGACCCCAGATCAGAGGAGCCCGCAAGTGTTTGTCTAGTGTATGGTCGAATATGCGTCCCTTTGGGACGTAAAGGGCAACCGGCTGTCGGCTGGATAAAAGCCCTAGGGGAAAAAAAAAGAATATTAATCCATGCTACCATTTCATTTTGTGCTTTTAAGAGTATTTCTTGATGATTTTTTTCTCCTTCTCTTTAGAAATGAATGTAGAGATAATGATATATTTGGGCAATATAGAGGACTTACAGTAATTTTATATTAAAAATTTTCTGTAGAGTGTGTTATTTTAGTCGCCATGCAGCAGAACAGCAAATATGAATCCCACACTAGTCTACCCTAGTTATTTACGCATTGGGTTAAGGACCCTTTAACTGCCAAGGTCATTGAGACCCAATAGTGATCCAGTAAGCAGATAATAGTGATAAGGATAATGTGATGTGCAAGCTAGAGGAAATGGGGGAATCCCAAGAAACTTGCAGAAAACTCATTTTGTCCACAACTAATTCCACATGGATTGCCTGGGAGTGGTACTGTCCAATTTAAATATCGTGACCTGTGACTGATCAACTGCGACGTTATCCAATTCGGAGCTTTGATGCCTAAAATTAGTCGTAATAGATTGGATAACAGCATCCAGTTAATTATCTGTCACAAGTAACTATATTTAAATTGGACAATAGAATATGAGCCCCAGCGATGGAAGACATAGTGCTAGCCATTTTTCCATGAGTCTTTCATACAACCCTAATCTCTGCACTTTATGAAGAAAAAAACTGTATATCCAAGAAAAAAATCCTCAATTATAATAAGAATATAATACACTGCTATTGTTGGAAATATAGGTTGTTCAAGACTATGCTTTCAAAAACTTAGCCAGGTTAGGGTGCATGACAATTGATCTGGAGTTCTTTAGTGTTAAAGTATATGCTGGTAGCACCATTCGTAACCCTAGTCGTAACCCTTTTCAGATTTGTTTGAATTAATTTCAATAAGTTAGAGAGAATTGTTAATAAGTGTGCAAAATTGAGAAAAGCTGGAAAGTGTTTTTTAAATTTTGTCACAAACCTGTATCGTAGAAACAAGACAGAATTAGGTCAATATCTTTCTGTTTCAGAAAGTCAAAATATGTTTTGAATAAATAAACATGAAATTTGAATTGTTACCAAAGCATTTCCCATCTAACAACTAGTTGGGCTGTAACAGTACAAACTTCCTTGCATTATTTGAAACTTTTGCATTTTTCCAAAAAGCAGAGTGTTCAATGAAAATGAAACTTTAATAACTTTTTTTTGTGTTTGCTCTATCCCAGGAAAAAAAATTAAAAGACAAATTGAGTCGTATTTGAGATATTTTTGTAAATTGCCTTTAATTCAAGCACAGATTCACATGAAAACTACGAATTTTTTTCAAAAATTGTACATGACTTTATTTGAAGATCTAATTATTTAGAACAGATTTCATTTGGCGAAAAAATCTCTTATTAATGTTATGGTTTTGCAATTTTATTTTTTTGTGATTTTCAAAAATACAGAGTTCACAGAAAATTAGACTTGTACAATTTATATAAGTGTACTGTACTCTATTCAAGAAAAAAATTTGACTCCTTTTTGAGAAACTATTTTTTGAAAAAAATGACTTTATTTCATGCAATTGTACGGAAAAACTACATATATTTCCAAAAACTTGTATCTGACCTTATTTAAAGATCTACAGGTATGGTTTATTAAGAAAAAATCTATATCTTCAATATTATAGTTGTAGGACCACACCGAAAAATGTTGAACTTTTGCAGTTTTCGAAAATTCAGAGGTTTCAATGTAATGATTGCAATGATAATTTCAATGATACTTGCACCATTTTTAAACATTTTTTGTTCTACCTGTGGAAAAAGAATCACAAATTTGGAGAATTTTGGGATAATTTAAGAATTTAAAGACTTCATGTAAAGTACCCCCAAAATCAAACTACTACTACTACTTCTTCCAAACCACTACATCCCGGTGTGAGCCAGCACTGCTTTCATGATCTGCTTCCATTCCTCTTGTCTCTCAGACTTCTCTTACCATCTGATAACTTTAATTTTCTTCAGGTCATCCACAACGGCTCCATTTAAAAAAAAAAAATTTTGGTAGGGGTATTACCAAATGCACCCTATCCGATGATATAAACGCCATATTGCTCTGTTCTTTTGATGTTTTTTTGAATTATACAAATGCAATTAGTTTAACTTGTCTCTCACGTCGCTATTATTTACATTAGAGACAATTTCTTCACGTTAGATTTATGAGCACATGTGCTTTAAATAATGTCAAATAAAGTTTCTGGAAAACTCGACAGTTTTCTGTGAAAATGAGCTCAATATTCTGCATTTCGGAAACGCTCGAATGCCATTTTCTCAAAAATAGCTCCAAATGTTTTCTTCAAATTTTTCCACGGGATTGTGCTAATTGCAGTTAAAATGACGTAAAGTTCATTTTTGGTGTATTCTTTTGTTTTTTCAAAAATTACACAAATGTAATGTTTTGAATGATCATTCACACCGTTAATATTCACATTTCCATCGATTTATGTACATTTTTACTTTTGTGAGTGGAAGTGTTTCAAATGATTTCAAATTAAGTTTTTCGAAACCTCAATTCCTGTGGAAAGGAGCTCCAAATTATGCATTTACAGTAATGCTTAATCGCCATTTTCTTAAAAACGCCTTCCAATTTTTTCTATTTTAGACGAAGTTAAACACTACTTTAATATTCTTGAAGTCATATTTCGGTTCTACTATTATGAAACCGAAAGGTTGAGAAAATGTCAAGAAAAATACTTTCGGTGACGATAGATAGCAGCTGGCCAGAAAATGGAGCGAGATCTTAAAGACAGTCCACTCCAAGGAAATTACAAAAACATTCTACGAAAAAGTCTGTGCCATTCTGTTGCACCTCTAGTTACTTTCTCCTATACATAGTAATATACGTAGTGTACAGAAAGTTCTGTAATGCTACGGCAAATCGATTTCGAGATTTCAACGGAAATACACATTTTAGTGTTCCTTGATACAAAAAGGGTTTTTTCAATACGTCCAGTCTCAGTCTGTCAGTCTCAGTCTGTCAGTCTCAGTCTGTCAGTCTCAGTCTGTCAGTCTCAGTCTGTCAGTC